>BMAV01026453.1:87349-280782 GCA_019973955.1 Trichonephila inaurata madagascariensis | reverse complement strand
ATTATTGGTTTGACTCTCACTTTAATTAAAATTGTCAAATTAGAATTTAAGTAATATAAGTTATTCTTAATAAAAGTTGTATTAAGATCTACTATGTCTCATCATTTTGATAATCCCACACCTCTAGCTTACGCGGAACCGGCACGACATGGTCATCACAGGATGGCTATGTCGCAAAACGAGCGTAGGATGTCTAATTTTGATGATAGTCGCAGAAACTGGAGAAATTCTGAAGTTGAGCATAGACCAAATAAGTGGACCGGCAGTGGATATACCGATTAAACTTTCTCCGATATGTATATCTTCCGCGGAACTTCCATATGTTCCTATTTTATTAAATGACACATTTTTGAAAGCGCTATGGGACACTGGAGCGGAGAAATCATTTATATCGGAAGAAATATATAAAAATTTTTTTTTATAAACAAGTAAAAAAATCGCGTGCTCAGGTGATCACAGCACGGGGAGCAAAATGTCAAAATATAGGAATTGTAGAATTGAATATTCGAATTAGAGAGTTTGAAAAACCTTGGTTGTTTCATGTGTTGACAGATTTGGAAAACCCATGTATTCTTGGGGTAGATTTCATAAGTCAATCAAAGATTGTTTTAAACTTTGATTGAAATTCGTTAAAGATTCCCGATTAGCAAATAGAGGAGGTGGTTAAAATAATTGAGGAAGAAAATTTTGAAATCGCGCGCGATCTGTCTAAGACAAAGTTGGAGGATAAGCAAAAACAGGAATTACAAAATTTGTTTAGTAGTTTTAAGGGATTGTTCTCAGACAAACCAGGTCTTACTCATGTTTTATACCATGAAATTGATACGGGAGATAGTCCACCGGTTGTTTAAAGGCCGTACAGCAGTGTTTCTCAAACTTTCTATATTCCCGACCCAATTTTCAATCAGAATTTTCATCGCGCCCCCCTTCCCCAAACAAACAAAGTGTTGAATGCAGTAATAATGTATAATACTTTGATGTTTAAAGCTCACAATACAGTGCCTAATTTTAAACCGTTAAGGTACCCAAGATAAGTATTAAATTTTGTGCATGATAAGCCCATTAAAAAATCACTAGTAAATATTAAACTTGTTCTAACTTAGTATCAAATATATTGTACCGTACTGAGATACATTTATAAGTATACTATATCTTAGTAAATGTGTATTTTTTTATGTCAGGTATATTTTGTTTGGTTTTCTTTTTAGTAAATCTTTTTTTAAATACTGTTTTTTTTATTTTCGACTTTTCATGGCTCGCCCCCCCCAGATTATCCGCCCCTTGGGGAGGCGCCCCCCCGGTTTAGAAACTTGCCGTACGGTTTGTCGGAAAAACAACCTCAATTCCCACTTGAAAAATGCGAAAGGAACCTTTTCCCAATTCAATCACCATGCCCCCCTGGTGGTAAAAAAAATTGGGTTACCACCGGTAATGGAAGCATATAATTTGGGTGGACTATGGCTAAATTCGTTCGAAGTTCACGCTTCCTTGTTAATGATGTTTAAATAAAAATACCCCTATCGACAAAGGGTATTTTGATCTGAAGGGGGTTTTTAAAAAGGGCTCCCCCAAATATTTTGGGCTGATTGTGTAAAAGTGGCACCTCCTTTTGGCTTTGCCTTTCGGGGGGCGACCCCCAATTTTAAAGGGGGCAATTAACCAAAAAAACCGTTGGGAAATTTTGGGGAATTGGCGTGATAATATCGTCTCCATCATTCACTCAACATGTTGGAAAGGGGGTTTTTTCGTTATTGCGATGGGATTTTGTGTGACTTAAAAAAAGAAAAGTGTAAATTTGGTTGGATTAATTAAGTATTTGGGATTGATTATTAGTAAGGAGGGAATCAAAACGGATGAGAAAAAGGTCGAGCTATACTTGAGATGAAATCACCATGTAATTCAAAAGGGGGTTCCAAATTTTGGGGATTCCCCTGCTAAAATTTATTAAAAATTTTCTGGTTCAATTTAAATCTGCGAAAATTAAAAAATTCTTCGGGGCCATTGAGGGGCAAAAAGGCTTCCGGTCAGGCGGCCAAAAAAAACGCCGTTTAAAATTTGGGGTTTAAAAGTTTTGAGTTTTTCAATCGTTCAATAGGTTTGGGAGCAGTTCTAAATCAGAACAGAGACCAGTTGTAGTTCTTCGCGTATACCAACCCGAGAGGGAAATTTAGGTAATCGAAAAAGGGGAAAGTTTGTAGTGTGGGGTCGTAAAAAAGAACATATTTATGATCACCCTATTAAAGTTATTACTGATCACGCTGCTTTAACCCTTTAATTAGGAAAAATTTGTCAAATTCAGGTTTTTAGAATTGGAAAATGCCTGGGAAACCAAAAATTGGGGGTATATTATCCAAAAACCCGGTTGAAATATAATGGGGGGAAAATTTGGGGGCAAAAATAGGATCTGATTAAAGCAGTTAAGAAAAAACAAAAAATGAAAATTGGTCATATCATAATATCTGAAAACCGGAAGAAAAATATTGGAATTGTAAATTGGTCCCGGCTTCCCTCTAATTTAAGGCTTTTTTTTTTCGGCCGCCCGTGTTAGGGGATATGCTGTTAAAATTCCAAAATCTTTTTAAATGAAAACATGAAGAAATTCGACCCCTAGGTCATTTTGGTCGTTAAAACTTATCAAAAAAAAGGGGCGTTTTTATTTCTCTACATGGGAAAATTTATTGATCAATATGTCTCTACATGCCATATGTGCCAAGCTAATAATTATAAAACGCGTTACCAGCTTGTCGATTAAATCCGATTGTATAAAATTTATCCAAATGAAAATAGTTACGTTAGATTTGTTGGTCGTATCCTACATGAGAGTGAGACTAATTGATATGTTTAGTAATTACCGATCATTTCAGCAAATGGGCTGAAATCATACCCTTAAAAAGGCCTGGGCTCGTGTAATAACGGATATATATTTTTTTTTGATAATTTTTATATCGCGTTTGGGCTCAATAAAATTAATAAATGATAACGTTCAAATTTATATCCGAAATTTTGAACATTTAAGTGAAAGATTAGGCATAAGGCATGTGAAGACTGTTGTATATAGACCTCGGGAAATGAACCAAACGCGTGAATCGAATCTGTTTCAAATGATTGCAAATTATGAAAATGATCAACACGATACATGGGACCAATTCTGCTACGAGTTTGCTTATGCTATTCAAAATAGCAGCGAATGAAACGACGCAACCCTGCGGAATTATTTTTGGGTCGAAAGCGCCGATTACCCCATTTCAAAAAATTAATCATGGTTTCCCTGGACGGAACTGAGTTTGCAGTAGGAGATATTGAAAAATTGCTTTGATGAAGTTAGACGAAACACAAAAGCTACACATGAAAATGGGAGAAGTATTATAATAGACGCAGACGTATGTACAAATTAAGGTGAATGACTGTCTTGTTAGAAACACACCCTTAAGTTCAGCAGCCAACAAAAATTTGCGCTAAGTTTAAACAAAAAATTTTGAAGGTTCGTATAGGTGTTAGAAGTAAGAAATAATAATAATGTTATAATATGGAGGTCAGGAAAAAGGTTAACCGTCAATGTTGATCAAGTGAGAATATACCGTCATAGGAAATGTGACGAGATTATATATAGGAACAGGTAGCTCGATAGCATTAGTTCACGTCAGAAACGAGTGGTTGGGAAAGCGTACAACGAAGATCAAATGAGTCGCAATATGGTACGAAGAAGGGTTCGATGTAAAGCGCAAGTTAGAGGAAAAAGGGATAAATCTTAAGTCAAATCAACGTGAGAGACACACAGGGCCGATAAGCGCGGACCACTTATCAGATCACTAACTAGCTCTTTTTCCAATAATAAAACAAAAATTAAAAGAAAACTTCAGGAAAGATTAGGATATAAACGATCGCATGGATCTTGGTCAAGTGGACCACAAAGAAAGTTGCAGAAAAGTGTAGACCATAAAATAAATAAAAGACCATTGTCATCAGATAACCATAACATCTATATAAGTAGGAAGAGGAACCGAACGGAAGGAGCATTGGTTCAAGATAGAGAAAGATATAACCTCAGACCAAGCAAGAAACAGGACCAGGAGTCCCGATCAACCAGTAAAGTGAAGTCAGATCAAGCCAGAAACAGCCGAAGAGAAAACTACAGACCCTACATCAGGAAGCAGACAACATCAAAGAGCAGCCAAGAAATGAGAAGAGGAGCGAAAACTAACAGTACACTATCATTGGAAGTTCTAGTAGGAGACGACAAGCCATAAAAATCAGGTTGTATTGTTTCATTTTAATATCCTTTCAACAAGTGGTCGGAAGAATTATTGTGCTGAAGGAAGTGTCTCGGGCGGTATTTAAAAATTATAACTAGCAAAAAGTTGACACTACAATGAGTGTATTTTTTTTGAACTTTAAATTCTAAATTTTTTTCTCAATTGATGGAGAAACAATTGTAATTATGCATTTGTTTACTTCTGATGTTTGACTTCGCTGAGATGCGACAATTCCTCTCTTTGGTTATTTGTTTTAATGATTTATTGAAAATGTTTGTACTGTATGCACAGTAGCGCACACAGGAATTTTTCAAGAGTAGGTCCGGGGTCGAAAGTTCACCGATTCGTATCATGCTCCTTTTGATTTTGTCGGTTTTGGGAACAAAAAACACAGTAAAAACTAATTATTGAATAAAATAATTAGCATTAATTAATAAAAATTAATCATTAATAACAAATACTTAGTTACAATTTTTTACGTACTTATATTGGTAGAATTATAATCAATCGGAAAAAAATCAAGGGCTTTTGGGGAGTCCGGATCCCCAGGACCCCTCCCTTGTGTGCGCCACTGATAGTGTATATATATATATATTGTTGTATTGTTTCATATGAATGTAACATCTGGTTCAGGAAACGCGGCGTAGACAGGATTCTGTAACAATAACAATAACATTTCAACGGCGCAGCGCGACCGATGGGAGTTTTGAGAGAGCCAGATGAAATATATAGAAAAAAAATTTGTTGTAATTTCTAAAGTGATATATAATGTATAAAAATTGTGAAATATACCAGGTTATGTGAATATAGATTTCTAAGCTAAGTAACTTAGAGTTTTTATTTCAGGGTGACTGACCCTGAATTCTGATAGGAAGCAAAGTTTCAATACTGTAAACTGACAGATGTATATAACAAAATGTTAGACAGAAGAAGATTGCGTGAAGCAAATTTTTGTAAATCTGACAAATGGATGGGGTATACCCATATTTGTTGTAAAGAGAATCTACCATGATTGAAATGCATGGCTGTTGGTAAAGTTATTCAATTTAATTGAGTAAAATTTATTGTGGCCGTCAAGAGTTTAATTAAGGAGGAATATTAAAAATTAAATTTAAGATGAATAATGAAAATTAAAATTTAAGTTGAATATTGAAAATTAATAGTTAAAATGAGGATTCAAGGTTAAAATTTAAATAAAACTTGGAAAGTAAGGAGATTCAAAATAAAATTTAGGCACGAATTTTTTAAAGGGCATTAAGCCCCCTCGAATAAATCACTTTTTTGCTTCGGAGGGGATTGTGAGGGGCCTACGCGTCTTTTCGGGTAACATAACCTCTGGTCTTTGACGGCCAAGATTAATGGCAACTCTTCCAATCAAAATCCAAAGCGAAATGCGAATATGAAATGCAAATAAGATAGCTTTTAAAAGAACAGAAGTTTCAGTAAGCAGTATGGCAATTTAGGGAAAATTATTTTTGGGAAGAGACACGAACGTGAATTACAGCTATCATAAAGTTACCGGAATATCTAGCCGCTACAAGGTGCATACCATTGCACGCGCGCCCAGACATCTCAGTACAGTGATTGAATCTTAGTTTGGATTAAGGTAAGACTGATTATTTGATATTAGAACTTATAATATTATCAGAAGTGAGAGAGTATGCGGATAATATAATTATTTAGATAAAGTGGTCTAAGTTACGCGATTTGTTTTAATTATCACTGAGTGTTTGCTTTATTATAGATTTTCACTCATATAAATTTATCTAAATTGTTAGAAGTTTAAGTTATATTTTCTTAATAAAGTCATATTAAGAATTTAAAATGTCTGATCGTTTTGAGAATCCCACACGTCTAATTCACGCTGACAATCAAAGATATGGTCATCAAAGAGTGGCCATATCACAACCATCAACATAAATTACTCATTTTTAACAAATATACTTATTTACACATCTTTATAAATATATAAGAATCACAATTTAATTAAGATAATTCATGTGAACAGCATTAATCTTTTAAGATTTAAATACATATGATTAGATACTAATTTTTTAAATGAATTATTTTCATTGAACTAAAATAAAAAAAGGTAAACAACAATAGTTTTACAAAAGCTCTTTTTATCAATTAAGAATCCAACTTGCGATAAGAAATTAAATTTACACCGATTCAACATAAAACAAAGTACATTTAAAGATCTCTGGAATGGCATAATAAGCAATGGTTAAACTGGGAGAGAGAAAACACTTGAATTTAATACAGATAGAAGATATACAAAGAAAATAGTTAACCAGTGACAAAATGATGCAACATGCTACTTACCTTATTGCAATATTCCTTAAAGTATTGATAGGATAATCTTCATTTTTTGAATCCCCAAAAACTAATGTAACATGACTTGATGAAGCAAGTTTAATATTTTTTAATTTCTTTTGTATATAAAGTCTGAAAAAAATATATATATGTATTTAGTAACTATCATAAAATAAATTAAAATTTTTAGGCTTTGGAGCAATAAAGAACTAAATTACTTAGTTTGATTGATTGAAAGGTTGAAGGGGATATAGAGCAACACACACAGGCTATGATCCCTCAAAAAAGAAAAAGTAGGAAAAAGCTTAATAGAGATTAGTAAATACTAAAATATTTCATTCCCTTTAAAAAGATTCTGAAAGTTGATTTGTTATACATTGCTTTTTCCAAAACATCTCTAAACGTGATAGTGGAATGTGGATTAATATGAAGAATAGACCAGAGGTTATTTCGATGTCTAGTATATCTGCTACAGTTTAGTATAATGTGATCCAAATCATTTATACAATTACATGCGGTACACATTGCATTATCCTGTAAGTTAAATTTATGTAGAAGGCCTGGAGTGATAATCATTTTACTGAAGATTCGAGTGCTTAAGATTTCTTCTCTTCGATTCTCTGTCCACTTTGAAATGATATCAATGGTCGGAATATTTCCCACTTTTTCAAAATACTTGCTTAAGTAAAATTTTTCATTGATATTTTGAATTCTATTTCGATATATATTTTTATGAATGTCTTCTGAGGCAATCCAGTCAATGTAAACATTGGACTCCGTGACCGATCTTGCGAGATTATCCGCTTGCTCATTCCAATTAATTTTTGAATGTCCCGGAATCCAAAGTAGAATTAACTGATTAATGTAGTTAGATAGCATGTAAATTTTATTAGCGAGTCTATGAATTACCTTATGGGATTTGGTCGAGTAATTTTGAAGTGCAGAAAGAACAGAAAGACTATTCGACAAGATAAGTAAATTTACATTAGAATCCACCAGATCATCTAAAGCTTGACAAATAGCCAAAGCTTCTGCAGTAAAAACGGAGTTATAATGGTTGATTCTGTAAGCAAATGAAGATTTTTTGATATACCTGCTAACGAAGTAATTTGGTGATTTTTTGAAGCATCAGTAGCGATAACGAAAAACTTTTGAAATTCACGTTCGATCGTTTCATCAAATAAAACGTTTATTGCAGGAATCGGTAGATTTTTATCTTGAAATTTAAAACTATTGATATAAATTTTATATGGAATTCTAAAAAGGTAATTAATATGGGAATTGAAATAACTTGATCATCATCAACATTTAAATCATGTAGTACACTAATGATATTATTTTATCTTCTTCCAAAACATTAATTCATTGTCTCGGGGTTATTGTAATAAGAGGAAAAATCTCTATTAGAGATTTGAGTAATAAAAAACTTGTTTGCCAATCTTCTAATTTTATTTGACATAATTTCTTGACCAGCTAACTTTAGTAGCACATTATTTGGGGTCCATTGAGGGAAACCTTGTGATATCTCTCGCGTTCTTCTAACATAACTCCTACGTTCTTTGACGGCCACGATTAATGACAAAATTTTTCCAACCCAATTCCAAGAGGAAAAACGAAGCAACAATGCAAATAAGATATCCTTTAAAAAAGGGTAGAAAGTTTAGTGAAAAAAATGGCAATCTTAGAGAAAGCTTAGTGTGGAGCAGTTCGGAACAAGTGTTTAGACGGCCTACTCACAAGAAAGACGGAAACGCCCACCCTCGGAAATAATATTTATAAGGAGGAGCAATTGTACACGAGTACATCTATCTACCTACAAATATCAGAATCGTCGAGTCTTCAACCAAGATAGGAAGATTATATTTCGAAAGTTAGTATAATATAGAAAGTGGCATTAGGTAGATAATTAATTATATTTTTGATTGGATCTTGTTGAATCTGACCCTAAATAATCGGCATACTTTGGTTTATTCTCACTTAATATAAGTTTTTGTTAGTTATATATAAGTAATTTAAGTTAAATTCTTAATAAAAGTTGTATTAAGAATTATAGAATGTCTCATCCTTCCGATAATCCCACACCTCTAACTTACGCGGACCCACCACGTCATAGCTATCGACAGATGGCTATGTCACAACCTAAGGCTATTCGGAGGGCTTTAGTTTGAATAACATTGAAAGGTTTTAATTGATTTTCAAACCATTTATTTATTATGTGACAAATGTAATAAAAAACACTGCATATGCTATTATTAACTAAATTAATGAGATCTCTTGATCTCGGCCCATAATGTTTATATGCCATACCCTTCAGTGCATTGATCCTTTTCAAGGCTTTACTACTTAGTTGATTTTTAATATAAAATTTTTGACAGCGTTTAGAAAAAAAAACTAAGTATTTAATAGAAGTTTGCCATTGTAGGGGAAATCCAGCCAACAAAATATTAGGAAGAGTATAATTTCTTTTATTTGATAATTCAGCTATTGTACATTTCTCTGGGCTTAAATTCAGTTTCCAATATTTACACCACTGGGAAATTCTTTCCAGTGTATTTTGTATTTTTTGCAAATAACACTAAGGATTTATGAGAGCAAAATATAAAATATCAATGGCATAAACCAGACATTCAACTTCCGACTCTAAGGTATCGAAAATATCACATTCATGTAAATAGTATATGAGATAGGCTTGGGCTAGGCCCTGCGGAACAAGCTTTTTGGGAGAAAAATAACCCCTCCATTTTATTTGGAATGTTCGAGATGTGAGAAATTTATGTATCCAATTTGCTATGTTTCCTTCTATACCAATTCTTGTGTCATTATAAATAAGACCATCCGACAAACAGAGTCGTATGTAATTTTTTAATGTCTAAAACTTTATTCCTACAAAAAAAAATTGTTTCGTAATTTTGCATTCATTATTGCCTTATGTACAAGATAAGTAGCACTCTGCTATCTTTGAAAGGAACGAAACCATAATGTTGGGGATGAAGTTTTTCTTTCTTAGTTAAATAGTAAGAAAACTGATTAGTTAAAAATTTCTCAAGTTTTTGAAAAATACAGAAGTCAGAGCTATTGGTCTGTAGGGTTATCATCTAGTTATATCTTTACACGGTTTTGGAATCGGGAGAATGATTGCATGCTTCCAAGAATCTGGAACAATTGCATTATCAAATAATTTTTGAAAATATCTTAAAATTACATTACGTTGATTTTGATCAAGATTTTTAAAGAAAGTTGCCGTAACATGATCAGCTCCAGGAGTTGTGTTTTTTGAATTTTTTATTGCACTATGCGATTCAAAAATATGAAATGGTTTATTAAGAAGGTTATTTTTGTCGTTGAGAAATTCCAAAGGAAGTGGTTCATGATAGGCATTTTTAGATGCAAAATAATCTGCAAGCATATTTGCTTGCAATTAAGGATGAGTGATAAACCTTATTATTAAGCTGAAGAATATTAAGTTTTGATCGGTGCCAGTAACTGTGAAATTCTTTTTTCAGAATATTAAAAACATCTTGGGATTAGGAAATATTGCTGTATATTTTTGTTCCAGTACATTCTTTTGGCATTTTTAATGCTGGAATCTAAGTTTGCTCCCATATTGTTTATATCTGATCCATATATAATTCAGGTGAAATCTCTCTAATAGCTCTCTTCCTAAATATTTTTTTTAAGCTTATAGAATTTATAACAGGTACTATTCCACCATGGTGGGAAGGATCTATTCGAAACTTTAATTTCCCTAATATTATTAGTAATGACTTGTGATATCTTATCGGAAAGATTCTCAGAATAAACTTCTGGATTATTTAAAATAAAATGCATTTCGTTCATAACAGCTCTTGCTAGTTTACTTTTTTAAAAATTCGCTTATTTGAATTGCGGAGAGAAAGCTCTGTAATAATTGACTATGATCACTTTCAAAAGAGCTATCTAAAACATAACTATTGCAGTATCCAGACATGCTTTGAAGAACATACTGTTAGATCTATATTAATGATACCTAAAAGGAACTTCTATATGTGGGTTGATTGATTGAATATTAACGTCGCACTGTTCAGCTAATATCGAGGGCTTTTGGCGACGGACCACGTTATTTTGAACCATGGTCAAGTGACGTGGACGACACCTTTTCGAGCTTGGCACCCCCTCTCCTAACTAACACCACACCACACCAACGGGAGGACGTTTCCAGCTCGACAGATTTAACGTGTATCGCTGCCCTACACGGCGGTCTTAGTGGTAATGGGCTCGAACTCATGACAAGGCAAAACCACGGTCCGATACCTATACCACCTTCCGGCTACCGCGGCCTCTTCTATATGTGGGAACAGTCGTGTTAAGAACCAAATTAGAATCAGTAAATCCATTCAACAAATTACACATACCTGAGATGTGATCGATCCCTCAATATCGGGTGATAAGAAGGTTAAAATCACCAAAAATGAACATTGGAAAGCCGTTAGGGATTCAAGAAAGATTTTAATCAGCATAATATTAAATCCCCGTGAGCATAAATATTTACAATATAAAATGAAATATTTCGAACATCTATTTTAATTGGTGAGGACTGAAATCTTTTGATTTGTTGAATCTGTATAGAATCTGCTGTGCAGAAATATTTGAAGGAACAGCTATTACTAAACCACCACCTGATTTATCTCTGTCTTTTCTAAAATGGTTTTATTTTGGGAAATTTATATTATCATGAATTGATAAAAAGGTTTCTTTTGAAAATCCAGATATCTGCTTCTTCCAGAAAAGGGAGGGATATTTAACCATATGAATTTATTTTTGAGGCCTCTACAATTCCACACATTGAATTATATTCATAAATATTTAAGAAAAAAATTAACTAGAAAAAACTATCCTCCCTTTTTGAGGTAAGAAAAATAAACTAATGAAGACAATAATTAGCCCCCAAAACAAAAATTCGAAAAAATGGAACGTATTTACAAAATCCATCATAATTTCGTAATTATCCCATGTCTTTGTTATTGGATGCGTCACTTTTGCTAGATGCACGTGTTTTATGGATTGAGGATTTGTTACCTAGAGCTTTTTTCTTCCACAATGGGGAATGACTTGATTTTCCCATTTCAAAAACCTTGTTAAGGTGAGAAAGTACAGACTCCATTGTTTTTTGAAAAGCTTTCATAATTAAAGAGGTTTGCTTTTCTAATATTGTTTGAAAAGATGTCAGCCTGTTTTCAAGTTTTTTTTCCAGATAGTCTTGCTTGGATTAATCCGTATAAATCTGATTACTGCAGAATAGGATGCCCTTATTGTCACGGAATTCGCTAAGCCCCAATGTAAGATGTTGTTCACATTTCAATTCCAATATCTTTTTTTTTTCTTTTATATATTCGGAGCAATTTAATGAGTTAGCTGGGTGATCACCTTTGCAATTTATGCATCTCGAGTTATTAGAACATTGTTCAGAATGCGAAATACCACAGTTGATACATATTGCAGTTTTTTGGCAAAATCTAGTAGAATGCAGGAAACTGAAACAGGTTGTACATTGTCTGGGTTTATCTATGAAATTTTGAATTCTATGATTGATGAACCAGTTTTATAGTTTCCGGTAAAGTTGTCCCGAGTATTGTAATTAATATTGGTGAGAATTGTTGCCGAGTCCCATTTTTAATAAATCTTTTCATCTCTATTATTTCAAAATTATTGGTTTTTGAAACTCTTTTGCTATCTATTTGTATACAAGCGGAATCTCATAAATAAGGAATCTGGATGTGATTCCTCCCAAAGAATATTCGTCTTAACCGACACTTTTAAAAAATTTTCTCAAGAGATAGTATTTGTGCTGCACATACGGGTCTAGCGTAGAGAATCTTTTTTCCATTAAGTAAAAGACCATTTTTTGTTCTCATGACGAGCAATTTATTCTTTTATTCTGCATGTAAGCTGTGGGTTGGATTTTGGAATCGAGGATCCTGACTCAAAAATTCTACTAATTATATTGATTTCAGATATAATTTTTTGTCCAGCTCGTAAAAATGATTTCCGCATCCCTTACAGAAGATCTGAAGAATTTTGAAATTTTTGATTCCATTATTAAAATATTAGTGTTTATAGGTTGTTCCTCAACATCGGGTGATGATAAAACTAGAATGACTCAGCTTGAATCTTTTTTTAAAAAAAAACCCCAGAGAAAAATAGAAATTGGAAAATTACCAAAAAATCAAACCAAAGGAAGGGGGAAAAAACCCTTTTAGCTCTGAAGAGGGAACCAAATAAAAAATAATAATAAAAAGGATATAACCTTTTAAGACTTGTGGAAAATAATACACCACCTTCAACCTTTCAACCGACCGCCTCCAATTACTTAGTTAATTTAATCTAAAAAAGTCACACGTTCAAAACACTGCAAAGTAAAATTGTAAAAATCTTAATTCCAGTTATTACAAAAATAACAAGCAAACAGTAAAATAAGAAGTAATTAAGAAAAAACCTAATTTATCACAGGATTACTATTTATTACCCAAATAAAAATAAAGTCTCATTACCACAAACATAATCTTACTACAAAATGCCACTTTTTACTTGAAATCTAAATATAATTTCTTCATCACAGTTAAATATAAACTAGCTGCATGGAAAGGTTCAGGGGTTTTCCTTTTTAAAATTTTCCTTCCTTCACAAAATCAGCACTTCTTTTTTTTCAAAACGCCCCCCCCATTACCCCGGCGTTATTGGGGTTTTTACCGAGTTTTAACAAAATTCCCCTTTTCAAACCTTTTTTCTTTGTCAGACAGGTTTATTTCCCCGGCGTTGCCCCCGAACATTTTTAAAATGCATAACATATTGTCAAAATTCCCTTCCTCTCGCTATCACCCCTTTCCTGGTTATTTGTTATTTCTATATTAACGTCATTAAAAATTTGTGGTAATTTAAACATTTAATTATTACTACCCTTTAAAATTTTTTGGCTACGCTGAAGACTCGCTGTTAAGATAATATCCCGTTAAATCTGTCGAGGTTTAAACTTCAGCGGGTTTGGGGTTGGTATTTGGGAAAAAGGGGGCAGCTCAATCTCATCCACGTCACGAAATGGTTTAAAATTTCGAAGCCCATCGCCAAAAGCTCGGTAGGTGAACAGTGCGACTTTTTTTACCCCTACTTTCTTTTTTCCCCAAACAAAATGACCCTTTTTAAAATATTTTTATTTGAAAACACACACACACAAAAAATATAATTATAAAATTCCACAACTATATTAAATGTTGAATTAAAATTATGAGCATTTTTTGAAATGTTCGAGCGTCCTAGCGTCGGGGTGGGTGTAATAGTTAGGGGAGATGGGTGAGCTCAAGTCTCATCCCGTCACTTGACAATGATTCGAAACGTCGAGGTATGTCAAAAACCTATAGGTGAACAGTGGGGCTTTAATACCACTGCAATTTTTAGCCCGAAACGAAAATGTACCTTTTTAAAAAAAGATGATGTTGAAAAGTGTTTTCTATAATTACAAAATTTCACAACTATATTAAATGTTGAATTAAAATTGTGAGCATTTTTTGAAATGTTCGATTCACAGGAAAAAAGTTTCATGCAATTATGTTTATAAATGAAGAAATTATTAAAAATTTCAATTTGATAAATAGTTATTAAATAATGAAAATCTGGGTCTTTTTTTAAAAATTCCTAAAAAAAAGTTTTTCCGGAAATTTTATTTTTTAAATCACTAACTCTAAAAGATCAAAGTATGAGTTTTTAAAAAATCATTTTCATTTAAATCATAAAATATGTAAAGTATCGTTGTTTTGTAAAACAACAACAGCAAAAAAAAAATACATACTTGATCGTGGCGAAATAAATTATCTTTCCAATTACAAAATTGCTGGCGAAGTTATTAAATGCGCAAATAAAATTTTGAGTACTTTTCAAAAAATCATAAAAATTAAGCGATGTGTTTTGAACCCGGGTAAAATCGGTAATAATCAAGCGCTCTGACGAACACGCCATGAACTTCGCTGATTGATTGAATATTAACGTCGCACTGTTCAGCTACACGAGGGCTTTTGGCGACGGACCACGTAATTTTGAACCATGGTCAAGTGACGTGGACGACACCTGAGCTGGCACCTCTCCTAACTACCACACCAACGGGAGGACGTTTGAGCAGCCTCGACAGATTTAACATGCATCGCTGCCCTACACGGCGGGTCTTTAGTGGTACTGGGCTCGAACTCGTGACAAGGCAAGCCACGATCCGATACCTATACCACTCGGCTACCACGGCCACATGAACTCAGCTGAAATAAGAGTTAAGACTTTTAAAATAAAAGGAAGAGTTATTCAATTTCGCCAAATCTGGTGATATTCATTATTTATAGGCATCTTCTTTTCTAGTGTAACCTTTCATCGAACGTAAAGTGTACAGAGGAAAAGTTACTCATTGGAGCCAAACAGGTTTTCGCCGCCAAACCCTTGGTAAAGGTTGTTAAAGTTTTAATTTTTTTGAGGGCTTCATTTTTTTAAGTTAATGCCTTCACAAACTTCATATATCGATTGTAAACTATACGGTGATTTTTAAACAAAAAAGTGAAAAAAAAATATACTACATTGTGTGTGTGTGATTAACTCTCGCAGAGGGTAGAAAACAAAAAATACAATTTTTTTAAAAAATCGTAATTTTTATAAGCAATTTTTTCAATCTTTGTACAGATTACGGATAATATTGTTCTACACACGGAAAAAGTTTCGTGAGATTATTTTTATAAATAACGAAGTTATTAAGTATTTAATTAAAATTTTGAGTATTTTTTAAAATATCGTAAAAAAAAGTTTTTGACATTTTATTTTTTAAATGACTGATTCTAAAAGAGAAAAGCATGAACTTTTTTATATAGTGTAGAGTATCATTTCATTAACGCAAAAGAAAATTCAAACGGAGCGAGTTTGAAATCATTTTCATAAAAACGTATCGATTTGTGATTCACATTTTAGAAAAAATCGTAAAAAACAGAAAATATCATTATTTTGTAAAATAAATTATACCGTACCGTGGTGAAATAAATGATCTTTGCGATTCTGCAATTATTTTTTGTTTGAGTCTCTTAGAAAAAAATAGATCGTGTTTTAAAAACGTCGGGGGTAAAAAAAAAATCCTCACCTCCCGGTTTTTCATTCTGGTTGGCGGAAGAAACAACACGCAGGAGTAAAACAAAGGGGTTTTTAGTTACTACCTTTTTAACTAATAGCAATATCGGAATATAAATGGTAAAAACGGGGATTCCTCGGATCATTCCCGATCTTTTGGTACCTTCGGCGAGTTTCTGCGTCGTGCGGTTCGTGAGAAAATAAAAGTGCATGCGTACAAAGCGACATACATACGTTTGTTTACCTACGAATTTTAATAGTGTAGATCCCTGCTGTAAATTAATTAAAATGGTGCACCTAAATACTTTTTCTATTTTTTTAGGGGAGGTTATGTACAGATTTTTATGATCTACAGCCTCAAGAAATTATCGCCAAGTTCAACTTATCCAAAAGGAGAAAAGTGCCTCATACTGACACACCTTCCTGAGTTGTTGCTGCTTCAAGTCAAGTTCCAATCTTGAGCAGACTATGAAGTATTCTCTGTGAAGCCTTTGCTTATGTTGCAGCAGGCGGCCTAAAGTAATTGCTGCTACATGAGCTTTAATATAAAATGCTTTAATGAAATATTCATACCCATTAGTTTTAATATCTATTTTACTTAATATAGTAGTTTTAATTTTAAAACTTTTAATTATGTAATTTCCTAATTATTGCATGATTAATGTAATTTTAATATCTGTGACGAAGAGGTAAATTCTAAAAATGAATAAACTTTAACACCTTTATGTCTTAAACTCTTACCATTAACTTATTTGGTTGTTTACGCGTGTGTGTTATATCGTTGACCAATTTCGTCGAATAGATAAAAAAAATTACCAAATGCCGTGATATTGCAGCCAGTAGTGAAAATTCTTTCCCCTTGCGCATTCAAACATAACAATATATTTCGCGCATGCTCGAAAATAACTTTTTTTACAGGATATTTTATTCCCGCGAATGTTAAAATACAGTATCTTGATTTGGCATGCTCGAAAACAGCATTATTTATAATTTGCAATATTATTCTTCAATGATTTTTTTGAAAAAATTATTAAAATTTGGTATTTATTTTCTACGGAAGAGAATACTAATTTCGGTCTAATGCATAAAAATCTGAAAGAATATTTAGTTTACCGGAACAGCAAAACAAGAAACATCGCTAATCTGCACGACAGGAATTAGATTCATACTTATACGAATTTATGCGGCGTCGTCTACAAAGGAAGACTCATACATCATGTCGTGATTACCGCGAATTACCGCGTTTCGGCAGCTTGAATAATCTAATTGTTATTAAGATTTTTCATTTGTTTCAAGTATATGTACGGAAGGAGTCCGCGCGAGAATTCCCCTCCCCCATATTTGCGAAATCGATAACATTTGGTGATGTTTTTTGAATTTGGCGATGTCTTGATCTGGCAAAATTAGTGTAGCGTATAATACGTACGCACCCTTCATTTTAAATTAATGAATATTTTGTTAATATAATGAATGATTCATTGTTAAGTTTTATTTTAGATAATATTCAGATATAAATTTTTATAGTTTCACATTTTAAAAGTTTGCTATAACTTTGAAACTATTAATATACAGGTTTCTTAACAAATTGCAAAAATTAAAGTTTCGAGTACAAAGCCGGACAGAGGGTTAGAGGTTTTTTTGGCACAAAGAACCAACTTGGCCAAGTTGTAATAATTGCAGGACAGACAAAATATAACACTAAGAAGTGACTAAAAATAAACTCACAAAGTTATGTGAATGATTAAAAAAATGTAATTGTTTTGTATTCAAGTTGAATGCGATATAAAAGAAGGGGCTGGCAAATTCTAAATAGTCATGCTACTTTGTTGGTAAGGAAAACCAGTTCGTGAAGCTGTTTATTGTCGCAAAAGAAATGATAGGTCACCACTACCAAAGGCTGTTCAAGTAAACAGATGAGTTTATTAGGGGATTGGACTCAGAAGTGCAGTTTGGTCCGTTTATCAAAATGCAACAGACAGCCAGGTACACAAATCTATGGCGTACTGGTTGTGGGGATGATGATTGGAAGAAAATGAACCAAGTTTGAGGGGTGCTAGTACAACTAGAGGGACGTCAACTTGTGCAGACTGACAAGTATTGAAGACCCCATAGTCTACTTTAGTTGAGTTTCTGTAGCCCATGCAGATCGTACTGATCTCACGTATCTATTAAAACCATTATTTGGTGATTAGGTCTCATCGGCATTCATTTATGATGCCTGTTAGGATTGTAATTCATCCAAACGCCCTGACACTTTCATTTGCAATTGTGTACAGATAGACCTACATATAGAAAAGAATGTTCCAGAGTTGTGTTTGCCGACGTCCTACTTTTGTTTTAGCAATGATAGTTGCAGCATACGAGGCAGGTGTCAATGTGGTAAATGTCTAATCCAAGAGAAACCGAGGAATGCTGCATCTTTAAAAATCATGGTTTAAGACACAATATCCTACTATAGCTGATCATCGCTGGTTTGTATTGGTAATGAAAGCCCAATGATATTTCATGTCAATATCTAGCGATCATTGGTTTGTTAAGACTTTGACAATATCCTACTATGCGATCATCGCTGGTTTGTATTGGTAATGAAAGCCCAATGATATGTTAAGGATCATGGTTTAAGACACAATATCCTACTATAGCTGATCATCGCTGGTTTGTATTGGTAATGAAAGCCCAATGATATGTTAAGGATGTGTTGCAGCAGAGGGGGGCGCTATCCTTCTTTCAATACCCAATGTCATTGTTGCCAACAGGATAACGTCTGACAGCAAGCATCATCTAAAAAACATTACAAGGTTTCCAGGTGTTTCCCCTCTGCTTTTTTATTCATTGAACATATTTGGGACATGATTAGTCATTGTCTGCATACACTTCCGACACGTTCGGTAAAACTGTGGAAAGTGCTTGAGAGAGTGAATGATGGTACATCGCCTCAAGCCATCTCTCATTCACACTTCTTTGTTTCAAGAAATGTTGCTGTTTGTATTACATTTCCCAGTTGCCCTGCAACTTACTGATCATCTGATATAGTCACTTATAGTATTATTGTATTATGCTGAAATAAATATCATTGTTTGAAGCTGTTTCTCATTGTTTACCAATTTTCAAAACAAAGGCAGAATTACTATCAAACATTAATAAAATTACTCTGGCTTGAAATAATTGATTGCTCATTCAAGACAAATGATCCAAAATAAAAAATATTTTAAAAAGCTGTTATTCATTTGTTTTGCAACAGTTTCTTTGCAGACAATATGATTTTACAATATAAATTGTTACAAAACGGAAAATTATGAACATTTACAAATAGAACAAATATACACTGCTGGCCACACAAAATGCAATACTCTGAAGGAAGCAAGCAAACAATGCGAAATTTACATCATGCGTTGGAGGCGATGAAATATGCAAATCCTTAGCCTTATAGCGCAGACGCATATCACGGGCGAACGTAGCGCCATATGCAAGACGCTTTATAAGGAAAAAACAGACTGGCGATTTGATTGTTTTTTCGTACCTTTTTCTTGCGTAAGCTGTTTACCTATGCCTCGTGAAAGACATCGAGCGTCTTTTGACAAGTTTCTGATTCGACCGAGGAAGAATAGTGGCCTATATGGATTGCGGGTTACCCTTCAAAGAAATCGATCCCCGTATTGGACGAAACCAAGCAAATGTGCTGCGGGTCTGTCATCGCTGGATGCAGGAGGAAACAACGGACCAAGGAGTCGATCGCACCCACTTCGTTGCATCACTGCCATTAATGAAACGCGAATCGTGTGCATGGCAGTGAGGGATTACGCAGCTACATCACGAACCGAAACATAACAGATTCAGTTTGTTACGCATCATTCGATGTCCACTCGTACCATCCGACGCCATTTGTAGCAGAGGGGAATGTCCGCAAGGGGCCCATTGCTTCATTTACCCTTGACTGAAAACCATAGGCGTTTGAGCAGCCAAAGGTGCGATGAATGGCGGACATGGACAACGGAATGGAACGACATTGTGTTTACTGACGAATCCCGTTTCTGCCTGCAACATCATGATGGTCAGATTCGAGTTTGGAGACACCGCGGTGAGAGTCTGCTGAACTGTTGCGTTATGTATCGCCCCACTGGTCCTGCAAAGGATATCATGGTTCAGGGGTGGTATTGAATTTCACTGACGCACCCCTTTAATACGCATTGCCGGTACACTGAACAGCCAGGGCTACATCTCTGAGGTGTTGGAGCCCGTAGTCCTCCCATACACTCAGCGCTTGCCATCAGCCATGTTCCAAAAGGATAACGCGTGACCACAAGTGGCAAGGCAATGTTCAAGAGTGTTCAAGTGTTCTTCTTTACCCATCAAATTGAATTGCTTCCTTGGCTGCTTGTTCTCCCGATCTATCGCCAATCAAAACACGTGGGGTCCATGCTTGTACAACGATTGGCTCGGGATACACCACCCGTTGCTACCCCAGAATAAGTTTGGCAATATGTGGAAGCCGCATGGAATGCTGTACCCCAAGGATACATCCAAAGCCTTTTTGTTTCAATGCCGAAGCATGTGGGAGCGGTTACAGCCAACAATAGCAGCTACACGAACGACTGATTTTGTCATCATCCACACGTCACAAGAGTCTGTAATTTTAATCGTTTGATCTTTGTACAACGTGTTATCTTCCAAATAAATTTCATTGCGATATATCTGGTCCTTCTTGGTGCTGCATTTTGTTTGGACAACAGAGTAAAATAACTTGTTATTAATTTCCGTAGGAGCTTTTCTTTGAATTATAAAATGTGTTCTACATTTGGACCAATGCTTAAAAAATTACCCCAAGTGCTTAAGGTCCTCGAAATTTAAACTAAAAGTTAATTGTTGAATTTTGTATTAATCTTTTTCTCTCTCCTTTAGCGGAAAAATCAGCAATTCTAAAATGTATTTCATTCTGTTTCACACTAACTTGGCAGTACAGCGAAAACCAAGCTGGCCGCATTACAGCTGTTGTTATAGAAACTCAGATTACACTGGGAGAAGAGGGAGACTAACCAACGAAATTCACCAAATTTGGCGAAGAAAAAACAAGTATGCGCAAAAATTGTTACATTATTCGTACATATATTTAACTCTATATGCTCATTTATTACATCCGTTAACAAAACAAAAATTTAAATAATATTTATAAAATATGAATCATTATTTACAATACAAGTAAATATCTTTAATGTATGCTATCTCAAGATGAAATGAAGCATAAAATAGATTTTCGGGATTCTTTTGGAAAATTTATCAATATTAAAATTTATTACTTTTCACCAAATTTATAGTTTATCCTTAAAAAAAAATACTACAATACATAATTTTTTAAACTTTAATTGCATAATAGAATCATTTGAAAAATTAAGTTATGGACATTATATGCAAAAGTTGTTCAAACAGATATATCCAGTTAAATAAGTATAAGTTAAATATATAAGAAAGTATGTTATATATTAAGAAAAAATAATTGGTTTACAATTATTGTTTAGTATAATTATTACACTTTAATTTGAAATTTAGCATTTTATATAATATAAAAAAGTTAAAATAAAAGCTTTCATTCTTAGATGAAAGTTGAATTTTTATTAGATAATTTTATAAATTAAATTTTTCCACATACACTCGTCACTTCATTTTCATATGCTCATTTTCCAGAAGTACAGCCTGTCCTCCCATGTACACTGGCGTAGCTAGTTCTGAGTGGGCCCCGTATCAAAACTCCTTCGGGGCCCTTTTTTAGAAAAGAAAGCCCTGTTAGTGGTAATATAGTTACACATGTTGGGGCCCCCTGTAGCTTGGGGGCCCCGTATCACTGATTCTGCGCAACTACGCCCCTGCCCATGTACTATCTTCTTTTGGTTTTCAAATGGAAAAACTATTCTTTTAGAAACATCAGTTAGTTGAGAAATTTTTTCAGTGATTTGATTCATATATTCTCGAGGGTTTTCTTCTTGAAGTCGAGAATAAACATTTAAGGTTTCACCAGGCTCCACTTTTGATTAATTTTCCTCGCTATGATGGTGTATACAGCGTGGTGGGAAAAGTAAATTCGTTTTTCAACCATGTTCAGAATATCAAAACAAAAAAGAAGAAAATATCACGAGAGATTAGAATGTAAGTACGAATGATAACAAATACGAAGAGCAAATGACATATAATTGGCATGAAAGATAGCAAGTTAGCCAGAAATGTTACCACGGAAACGGGTTTATGACCAAACTGGAATTTCATCCGTCACTTTTTCGACTATACTCATTCACTTTGATTAAAAAATATAAATGCTTTTAACATATGATTAACTTGAAATATATCCTTAAAATCACAATTTTTATAATACATGACATTTGTTACAAATTTCTATACATTTTCTTTAGTTTAAATTCCAAAACAAGACTTTTCAAGCGGATTGGTGTATTTTGTACCTTTTCCAACACAGCCAATTTAAGGTGAAACGGAGAATAGAATAAATTAGCCGTATTAAAAACAAAATGGACGTACAGTCATAAAAATTCTTTTGGCTAATAGTAAATATCACAAAATATCTCCACCTTCACAAAACAAATTTCTAATTATAAAAATTGATGGTTACCTTTGCCATTCAAAAGAAGATTTTTCAGAATGCTGCTTAGTTGTGACATAAATTACTAAAGAAACAGGACCTTCCCATAACTGCAGACTTCTTTCTAAAGTTGCCAATCTTTCCATAGATACTTGAGTAACAAGAGTAACCATATGATAGTGATCTGTAATGCTGAATATAATGTCAATTTATATTGAAGTATAAATGAATGAATCTGCATATTTTCCAAAAATTTCAAAGTACATAAGAGATTTAGGTAAATTGAAATTTAAACTTTTAGGAAGTTTTCTTTCCTAGCAAATATATACACTTTTTAACCATAAATTTATGCCTTCAGCTTAGACAATTAAGTTTTGATTAAACAAAAATTAAAAATATTAAACTTTCTAACTATTCTCTATTTTTATGAAAACGGCTAGATGTATATGGTTCAAATGGCTAAAAAGAAGACAAACTATTTTAGTACTATACCTTTTATTGTTTGCCTTAAAAATTTCTTCTATCTTGCCAACAGTAATTGAGGGATGAACCCTTAAAGTTTCGGCCGGACAAGCTTCAATTAACTTTTGTTTTGGAACATACGAAGAAACTAAAATACAATTATACTTATAATAGCTTAAAGAAAACATTAAATTCAACAGAAATACAGGGTGTTTGAAATATATCTTACACTTTTAACGAATAAAAATCAAGAAATAATGATATGCAACATTTACGGTTTCTTATATTCCACTCAAGGAAATATCAAAGTTTTTGAAAAATATAATGTAAACCAAATGATTGTACGTCAGTAATTTGCAACATCCTCTTTTTCACATGACTTCACCAATAGAACAAATACAAGTTGTAACATGGCTTATCAAATTTAAATCTAAAAAATACAGGTACCGCATGAATTTCGGATTACCAACAATTGAAGTCCAACATTAAGACTCAAAATTTATGAATTGTTTTAAAGATTTATGACGACTGTGCTGTATTTACAAAATTTAAACTTAGCTTAAGATTTCAAGATATAACACATTTGGACTTCTTTTTATGGAGGTATATGAAAATCATGGTTTACCAATCTTTAATTTGTGACACCAATGAACTGAAAAGTTAAATTACAGTGACCATCCAAATTGTCAATTCTGTAATGCTTTACACAACGTGGTTAGAAATCGCTTATAGACTTGATGTGTTGTAGACATCTAATGGTGCATATAATAAAATATTTCAAAAAAAAAAAAAATATGGAACATAAAAACCCATAAGTCCATATCATTGATTTTTTGTTTTTAATTAATTTATTAAAGTGTAATGATACATTTCAGATAGCTTGTTAATATAAAATACAACACAAGAAATTAATTCAAAACATTTTAAAAAATACTACCTTTATTTAGAAGCATACAAAAAACAGACCCTTCACATAAATTGCATTTACATGTTTTTTTAAAAATTTATACTGTTGAGTATGCTATGAAATAAACTATAATTTATTCCAAACAATTTATTTCCAATATAGAAGTAAAAACTTCACAAATCTGTCCACACACAAAAATATTTCTCAGAAAGCACAGTAAAAATTATGTATATAATATTAATTTACTTTATCAGTTTTTTACTATGGCTTAATCACACCAATAATTTGAAGGTCTTTGATGAAATGTATGTTAAGATATATATTGCATATATTTAGAAGTGTGTCTTTGCCTAAAGTTTGGAGCAATTTTCAGATAGAAAAATGATTCAATCATATTTTGTTTTCTCTATTGTATAGAGATCAGTATAATTTAATATACCGGGTGTTTCTAAAAGAATATCGGGGTTTTAGCGCTTTATAATATTTATCACATATAAGTTACAAGTATAATTCATACTTTGAATAAAGAGTAACTGAAACAGTTTTACCTACAAGTTTACAAATGTTCAATGTGAGCCCATTCGTCATACGGCACAAATCAAGTAGATAAGCGAGTTCATCCCAAATCTTTTTCAGTGTGTCTGAGGAAATTCTTGCAACATCTGCTTCCATCATGTGTCTTTTATCTAAAAGGTTAGCTGGTAGCGGAGGAACGTACACACAATCCTTAATGAACCCCACAGATAAAAATCACATGGCATCAGATCGGGTGAATGTGGAGGCCATGCGATACAAGCGTTATCGGGGGGCTCTTTGCGGCCAATCCATTGGTTGGGTATAGTGATATTTAACCAATCGCGTACTAAGAGATGCCAGTGAGGCGGTGCACCATCTTGTAGACAAATAAAGTTATTTGGTTCACTTTCTTCCAATTGAGGAAATAGCCATAGTTGTAGAGCATCAAGATAGGCAGAACCAGTTACAGTTGGTTACTAGTTACAGCCTTGGTCGTCCTGTACTTTTCCTTTTACAAAAACAGCCAGTTGATTCAAACTGATAATACTACCTAAGAATGTTATAATCATTTGGAGGTTGCCAACCGAATTTAATTCAGAACGCTCCTTGAACAGTAACAGCAGATTCTGTCTTTGCAAACTGGAGAATACAAAACGCTTTCTGTTTACTCGTTCGCCATTTTTCTACTATCGCGTTGATCGGCAAAGAAAGGGGAAAAATTAGCACACGTTTTGCGCACACATGCCGGCAAACAAAACTGTTTCAGTTGCTCTTTCATTCGATGTATGAGTCATACTAATATGTTATATGTAATGAATACTATAAAGCGTTAAAACACCGATACTCTTTTAAAAACATCCGATATTATTCATTTCTGTTTGAATCAATCTTATATGTTTTTCATACATTTAAAGTGAAATATGGCATATTAATTATATTTTTCTTTTCAAGATGCAGCATCATAAATGGGTATTAATAGTATCACTACATGAACTCACATACTAATGATGATACATTTATCTATCTGAATAAGTGCTTTATGCTTGGGTCTTGTCCTTAAATATTTAGAAAAGATAGCCTCAAAATAATAACTTTGAAAAGAGCATCTTTGCATTTTTATTCACATTAAAAATGTATTAGAAAAACGTTTTGCCTTAATGAAAAAATAGTATTGAGCAAAGAATTGCTACATTTGCATTACTTATAAATGCTAAAAATAATGCAAGATCAATACTGGGGATTAATCAAGTATGCACGATACAAATTAATCTGATAGTAATTTACAAAGTATTCTTACCACGTGGAATAAGAACTGGATCAGTAAAATGAATACTACCAGTGTATCCATAACACATTAACATAACTGTAACACTATTAATAGATGAATGACTTGCAGAAAAGCCGACACTTTTCATTGTAAGTGGATCAATATTTGGAGGAAATTGTATTCTATGAGCAAAAAAAGTTGAAGAATTATTAGATTTTAATAACATGTACTAGAATTGAATGGAATATAGCTATAATAATTCTTAGTTAAAATTTAAATCATAGAAAAACTCAAGAAGTTTTAAAGTTGCAAGAGAATGAGTCAAAAACTTACTGAATAGTTTCAACACTTCCATCATTCAGTTTAACCAAAGCTAGCACTCCGAAGGAAGCACCTATTACCTATAAGAAAAAAGGAAAGGTGATGAAATAAGTTGTGTGTTTTGCTTATTTTATCAAAATTCCTTTAAAATATGTTTTTCAGACTCATCAATATGTTTCTTTATGTTAATCATAAACAAAGAACGTAAATAACATATTTTTACAATGAAATTGAAGATGAAATCTCTTGTAGGTTTCCTAAGTATTAGTTTTATGCTCACAGAATTTTGGAACCTCGGAGTTTTAAACCAATTCCCATTTTATGCTATAATACTACTGAGTTTAAGTTAAAAAATAGTAATGTAATTACATTAAGTAGAAAACCGAATGACCTGTAGCAAATTAGTCAAAATAAAAAAAGAAAGAATAATACATGCACTTATAAAATTTTGGAATAAAAACACCCTACACTGCTTTCTCATAATTTAATCATTTCCCCCTTTCATTCATTACAATAGAAAGATGATAGCTATTTCTCACAAATGAGCTCTCTGCTGCTTTTGGTATCTAAGTTTTGAGTACTGTTAACGAAAGCTTAATGAAGCAGAGTTTTATGCCAGGATACTTACACCAGGTCAATGGAGAGCATGCCTGACATGGTGCAGGCACCCTCATCCTTGGACATGGGAGTAGTGTGTGGGACATTATTTTCTTCACTGATGAGTTGAGACTGAGTTTGAATGCTGATTTTCTGCATGTTCAATTATGGTAAGAATCTGGTATTATGCCACCATCTTGCAGGTGGATCACTATGAAGGTGGTGGTGTTATGGTCTGGGCAGGCATGCTTTTAGACGGGTACACAGTGTTGCAGGTCTTTCAGGAAAGAACACTGACTGCTCTGAAGTAGAAGAATGAGCCTTAGAGCCTTGTGTGAGGTGTTTTCAGAACAGCAGACGGTACCCAGTTCATTTTTATTTACAACAGCCCTTGTCTGAACGGATTTAGCTGGTCAACAAATATCAAGGACTGAGGATACTTATTTGAAAGATGGCATGTCAATCCAGATTTCCAAACATGAATCTCATGTAACATGTCTTGACAATTGCAGCTTGCCATCAACCCAGAACATGCATGGAATTAAGAAATGCCTTGCTAAAGGAGTAGAGTTTATTGTCATAAGACAGGAGTAACCAACCTTTTTGGGATTAGTGCCACTATCTGATAAAAAAAATATGAGTGCCACTTCCAACTTCTCCAAAAAACGAAAAAAGATGAAAAGGTGAAAAACTATTATTTATAAGCTTATTATGGAATTTTTATGCAAATAGTGTATTTCTTAAAGCAAATATAAGTAGTGGAAATTAAAAAATAATATAATAAATCAGATAAAAGTACAAACTTTTAGACAGTGTCATAACAGAGAATATTTGGGCCCCTTAGAACCCTGGGCCCCCTGCAATGCGGGGGTGTACGTTATGCCACTGCTTTTAGATTTTATTTTTAGTTCAGTTAGGTATAAATTAAAACTGAATAATTTTTTAAACGCGTTTGATTCTAAATAATTATCAAGCAGTCAATACTTAATGTGTGGTTTTTGAGTTTGTAGTTTTTCTTTTTTTACGAAGTCATCTATTTTAAGATTAGCTCTTGAGAATGTAAACAAAATTAGGCTGTTTTAGGTGCAAATCAGCTAGTTTTGAGAGATACTTTGATTTTTTTTAATGTTTATAATAGAAAACATTTATTCACAAACATATGTTAAACCAAATTCTGCAGGGTTTTTTTTTTGTCTTGTCTAAGACAACCACATTTCAACAAAACTGTAAAAAAAAAAGAAAAAAAAAATATTTATTGACTTTTCAAACTTTTTAATTTTTTTATTAAGTCTTCATGTGCCACTGTTACAACTCTGCTGTGCCACACTGTAGAATGTGTGCTGCGGGTTGGCCACTCCTTCGTAAAACCTCATAAACAGCATGAATATTGCAAATATGATCATAATCTCTACCTGAATATTATCTATCATCCTTGAAACAAAGGGACAGAGACCAAAACTTAAATAAAAGGAGTGAAATCCTCTTTTAACAGAGAAGCATTTATTTTCACAAGATAATCACAAGAAAAAAGAATGGCACATTTACAGAATTACATCTAAGACACTACTGTTTCATTCAGCACTGTGTCACGAAACAGCTAGACATAAATAAAACACTCTGGAAGTGTTGGTTATTTGGGCAAAATAAAATGAATTACATTAATCCAGTGTTTCTCAAAGTGTGGGGCGCGATAACCCTACAAGGGGGGCGCGAGCATATCGAAAATAAAAGATTTAAAAAAAATTAATTTACTGTAATGAAGTAAGAAAATACTTTCTGACATAACAAAAAATACACATTTACACTGATAAAATTTATTAGTATTACTTCATCAAACATAAAAGCTTTCATTTCGTTGCATTCATTAGCTATCTGATCCTATAACTAAATAAAAAACATAACATTTTGTTTGATTTGCTGTAATCCCATGATGAGAGATTTTTTTACTGAGTTTTCTTTTTCAACCTAATAACTATTTCAGAGAAAAGACAAAACCCAGACCCAGAGAAACATTCTAGGAAGATAAAAATTCATCTGTTTGACCTTCGAACTTACTGGTATGGTTAGTTCGTTCCTTTTTTATGTCTTTATCTTTCATTTAGGGAAGTTGTAAATAATGCGCCTATACGAAAGAGTTATATGACATTTCGAAAAGCGCAGAAAGTACTTTGAAAGATTATTTGGCCAATATTTTTTTTTATGAGTATTCAGAAACATATAAAGCATGATGAAAAACGTTTTATATAATTCCTTTTTAGAACTAACATTCATAGTTTTACACTGATTACATATTTAACCCGGGAGCGGTCGCGCGGGGTACAGAGTCAAACTACAAAAATTTGAACAAAATATGACAGTTTTGCTTGCAGATATCATTCCTGTAACGTTCGTGAATAGTTTCTGTGATTTGTGTCCTTTATTAAGGTCGCGTACCTTAGAAACATTTTAATTCGGTTCTATTGGAATTTTTCTCAAATTATCAATGAAAAAAGGTAGAAAGTAGGTAAGTATACTTTTTCTTAGTTAAATTATTCACTGGAATTGTGATTTTTATTGAGGTTAAAACATTTTGAAGTCTTCTCGTTTTCAATATTAAAAATAACAATTATTCTTTATCGGAATTTTACATTCTTTTTCATTATTTAACATTTATAATGAATGTTAATTTGTGAGGATTACAATTACACACACACACACAGTTCGTTTAAATCTATTTATAATATGAGCATTCATTTAAAAAAATCGTTTTACATTTTTGTATTCATTGCCGTGCTCTTGGTTTTACTCTCCTTACAATTCAGCAAGTCCCGACTGGGTGGCGTAGTTGGTTTGTCGCTGGCCATCTGCACCACAAAGATTGCAAGTTCGACCCCAGCCCATCTCAGTGGATTTTCATGATGCAGAAAATCGACAGCGGTCATGAACGGCCATGTCGTATGATTATTTGGCATGTAAAAAATCCCTTGACGTACCCGCTTGGCTGCCAAAATTCTTTAAGTTTAATTTTGCATCGTCAGAGCTCAGGTGCCTCCCTCTGAGGAGGAAATTGGGCATCAAAATTACTTGCGGCAATTGGTATCGCCTATTATACAGTGCCACACACTAAAAAGTGATACCAGCTCCTGGGGAATATGCTAGGTCTGCAAAGGAAAAAAATATTAACATTTGCAATTACACGTTTTGAGCAGACGTCGGATAGTTTGCTCAGACTCACGCAGACGTTCGCGAGAATGCTAATTGTGACGAATATGATAGAGAGCAACATAGACTAGACTATTTTTCTAATGACATTTAAACTTTTAGAAATGGATGATGGAAGAAATAAATCTTTAAATAAATATCAGTTTGCAATCTGTTCCAATTTAAAAATTATAGACACGAAAAATAACATGATAATTATCCTATTACTTAAAAGTAGTTTAAAATATATATTACTTAAAAGTAATTTGCTTAAAATATATATTACTTAAAGTAACAAGTACAAAATTTAATATTTTCTTCTGAATTTGTACGGTTTATAATTAAAATCGTATGGTAGCTTTAGCGACAAAACGTATTATTATATTATAAGGAGGGGAGGGGGCGATAAAAAAATTATGATTGAAAATTGGGCCACCAGTAGTGAAAGTTTGAGAAGCACTGCATTAATGAGTCAAAGAGATGCTTTATTTATAATAATGAAAGTTTGTTGTGAGAGCTGCATTGCAAAGACGATCGTAATTCGTGTTAAACCTTGCACAAGTGCAATTTGCAGTATCATTTTTGGATTATCATGCTTTCATGAGCATAAGCAGGTATCAGTAATTTTTTTATCACCATCCTTTTAATAATACTTTTAAGCATTTTCAAACCAATTTTCACTCTAATTGGTTTAGTTTTTGAAAAAAAATTGCGAAAATATGTTTCTTAATTTTTGCCCACTAATGTATTTTTTTCATCCATTGAGCAAAGAAAAAGTAGTCTACTTTTCAAAACTGAATATAAATTACATATATATGTAATAACTTAGATTGATATTTATTCAAAATTCAAATCTTCTTTATTCATAATATCTAATTCATAAATTTCGAAACCCTATTTCGAAACGTGTCTCATTTTCACTTTCTCCGAAGGATTAAAAAACATTATTCTGATAGATGTCTTTGTGATTTTCATTAAAAAAATTTGATCTTGAATTTCTGATATGTTTATTGACAATTTCAATAGAATATCATAATTGCTTTCATGTGCTTTACTAACCAAATTAAAATATTCCCTAAATTACATCATTTCTATAAATAACTTATATATCCTGTCACTTGAACACGAGATTATATTTTTTAATATTACGTTTTCCTCTATTCTTTCCTGCATATAAATATGAGGTATTTGAATTATTCTCACTCTTGTATTTTTACTCATTGAGTGAAGAGCAGCTCAAATAACTCTCCTGATGCTAAAATGAAATAAGTGATGAGATCAATTTGAAAAAGCTTTTTATTTTTCTGCCACGCTGCAAATTGACAAACTCAGTGATTTATTTCGTATATATTTTCCATTTTTTTATGAAATGCATAACTTAGATATTCTATGGATAAATATCACCTTGCCTAAAATAAATGTAAAAATTTACCTGAGGCTCCAGTTGATCAGCAGTAGCAGTAATCGATAATTCAAAGCTATTTATATTGAATTCTTTTGAAAACGTTAAGTACTGGTAGATTGCTCTGATACCATCAGATTTACAAATAGTACTAAATCCCTGAAAGGAGGAAAAAAAAACTTGTTAGAATTTTTGTCTATAAGAATCTACTATTTTAAAAATAATAAACGAAAACACATAAATAACTTAAAATGTTTATAATTTAATTTTGATAGTGCAGCGACCTCTACTTCTGCGAGTCGCAAACAAAATGGGACACAAATAAAAGCCTTTAATGACTGGACCGAATAGGGATTCCTTTTAGTCTCAGTTGTCTAAGGCATGCACAGAGTAGCTAGGGAGCAGTTCAAATAAACACCACTGCCAAGGTCCCATAACTGCTTCCACAGAAATAGTTAAAATTTTTAAGTAGTTTGTATATTTTCTCCATCAAGTAACCTAATGTTTTGAAAAAAAATTCTGAATAAAAACTTTTCATTATAGCTTTTTCTTACAAACAGTTCAAATGTACATGTTTCTGAGGATGACAAAAACATTGCATATAATTGCAGATACAAACAAAATTTTAAAAAAACTCCATTTTGATCGATGACTCTTGCATAAAATCTACAATCCTAAAATTTAGATGCTTTTCACAGTTGTTATGTATGCATCCTAATATCAGACCTAAATATCAGAAATGACCATTTTTTAAAGTATTATATTAAGCTGAATATATATGATTGTAAGGATATTTTTCCAAGAGCATATTTTTTGAAAAGCTTTTTTTAAATTATCATACATGTTTATATGAGATATTCATGTGAGTATGAAATGCAATAGGTTTCATATTTAAATCAGCCAGGTTCACCAACTCTTCAAATTTAAATATTTCATTTAATCAACCTTTGAAATAAATAATTAGTTTTGTTAATTAGCTGGTGATTACTTGCAATACCTTCTTAGATTTCATACATAAATAAAAACCCTCTAACCTCACAAATTCCCTATTTTCCTGAATAAAAATCATGTTTTTTTTATAAGACAATATGCTTTTTTTCTTAAAATATTTAGTCGTCATTATTTTTCCCCCACAACCACATTTGACCAGGAAACATCACATAACATTAATATAGCAGTCATTTTAATTTTTCACTAATTGATAAACTTCATTTATCTTCTAATAAATTTTTGCACAGCTAAACACCTTTTGAAAAAGGGCAGAATCACCTAACATTAGGTATTTTTTTTTTCAGAACAGAATTTTGAATTTATTTAGCAATTCATAAAAATGATCAAAACTGATAAACATTATGTGAGGTATATATCTTTTTTCTTTAAAGGTAATTAGCAAATTCCAAAATCATAGCTAAAGTTTTTAAAGAATTTATAATACCTATCCTCAAAAAGAGCTGTTATATCTATAAGGCTTCAGTTTAAAAAATAAGATGGAATAAATTTATATCTTTCCCAAATAAGTGTTTTGGAAAGTTTGAACTTTGCTTCTTTGCTGAAAGGGTACTCAAGCCGGAAAGATCATATGTACACCAACAAAGAATACTCTTGTAATAATTTTAATGAATAGAAGTAATCTTGATGGCAAATTTGGTGAAATTACAATAAAAAATGATTTACTCCAAAAGAATCTGCCTGTTCCTTGTTTGGATGTTTTCTGCAAATCATATAACAATACTACCTAACAGAATTTTTTTGTTAAGTTTATGTATGGAAGTCCAGAAATCTTTGAGGTTTGAAATGGTCTTATTTTAAGAGAAATTACAGTTTTCCTATACCTATAGAAAAACTACTTTTGTAACAGTTTATTCCTTTGATATTGTAACAAGATGAAGTAAAAAAAAGTATGAAAAAAATCCATATAAGTGGTCTAAAATTTATTTAAACTGTATAGGCAATTTATTAAGCAAATAACTTTAAAAAAAAAGTAAGGAAAACAACTAAAACTTTGTTTATAATAAAAACATCTGAAATGTCTTAACATTTCAAGTACTAAAAATTATTGCCTTAAATTGTTTTGTATGCATTTCTTTTTATAAAGATAAATATAAAAAAAAACAATCTTTGACTAAAATGTATTCATCAACTTTCTTACAAGACTACTTTAGTATGACTTATATAAAAAAATCCTTCACTTAAAAGGTACACATTTCAGCACATAATCATTATTCCAACATTTGTTAATTTAAATAAATCATCATGAAAAAAGTGATGGGCAGTTACTGATTGTGTTGAATTTAAAATTAGTATAAATGTTGGAATAATCATCAGAAATGGTTATTCTTTAAAAGAATTTTTTTTTAAAAAGTTAATAACTTAAAAATGAAAAACAAATCAAAAGAGCACTTTTAAAAAAGTTTTCCAGCAACTGTAAAAGGATAATACATAAAGATTATATTTAACATCATATCAAGACAAATAATAAGTTTTTCCATATCTTGTATGAACTACATAAACCATAAAAAATTAAAGAAACATCTATATTAGAAAAATAGAGCTTTGTTTTTAGATCTAATTTTTTAAGAAAGGTACAAAGAAATTTTATTATTAACAGTTAATAAAGCAAATAATACTTGACCTTTGAACATAAAGTCCATTTTTGATTAAAACATCGAATGTCTGTGTCCCATCTAGCATGATCCATCCACCACCCCGTCAGAGATATTTCATCATTAGAGATCACTTTGCTAGAAAGTGCATTAAGAACAGAACGCATATTCCAAAAAACAAATTCTTTCTTTGAGTAACGATTTTCATCAGTTTTATCCCTGAAAAAAAAAAAAATTGCTTTATTTTAATCAACATTGCAACAGATTTATTCTTCTGAATGCAAAAGCAAATACACAAAAGTTTTTAAAAATAAATTTTCAACTTGAAAAATAAGAAATGAATCTATTAGAAATGATATGAACTGAAAAATCTCACAAATAATGGATTATTAATATTAAAGATACAAATTTAAATACAATGATACCTGTACCTTACAAAGTCATAAATGAAAAGCATTTTAAGAAACAATACATTTATTGTGTAATATATATAAAAATAAAATCTAGTTTTGTAAGTGTAACAAATTGTATTAGTTAAGTGCAATTTTTGGAGAAACATTCTATAATAGAAAACATAGAACAAAACTAGAGGGCCACACTGTATTCTTACGACTAAATTTTTACAGTATTCAGAACATGACAAATCTTTAAGCATAAATACACATATTTTTCATCTATTTATATATAACAAAAATGCATTTTGATATATGGGCCTTCTTGAAGTACTCTTCTCTCAGAATTATCAATAAGATCATTGCAGATATTTTAAATTATTCATTAGTATTATATCTCTATTAAATATTATTTAGTGTAGCCTATTATTAGATTCATTAATTGAAAAAAAATGAAAATACAATCACACCAGTGCTAAACATAAATTGAACTGAAAAGTTGTAAAATATATTGATTGGAATTGAATCAATAAAAATGTTTTCTAGAAAAGAATTGAAAGGTTGGAAACATAAAGCACATGGTACATAGAAATAAAATTTTATGACTCATTTTTATAAAAATATATGCATATATATATTTGTTTGTGATTTTGAAGAAACAAATAATAAAACAAAATATAAACATCTATAAATATGAATTAAGAAATATTTACAGAAAAAAAAAGACCTATATACAATATAAAACCTTTTTTTCTCATATACCAACAAACTAATTTCAAAAAATGCATTCATACAAACAATAACAAATATGATTTATTTTTTATTTCTAACAACTAGCACCAAAAACTTGATAGAAATTAGAAATGCTTCATGATATATACTTGCAGAAACATCAAACTTATCAAGTTTTTTTCATTTTCCATATTACATACAATATAAGTTTAAGAGAGAACAAGGTGGTTGTCAAAACATGTACTTGGCTCAGGACTGTATTTCTAATATCAGCATAAACAAAAATTAATTAATAGTTACTTATTTGAAATATCCCAAAATCTGATTTGTTACATCAAAGCTATCATATTTAATACATATGTTGTTTACATTTAGAATTTAAAATTAAATTTTATAATACTAACAAAAAATAATAAAGATCTAGTAACTAATTCAAGTAAAATAATAAGCAAACAGCTTACCTGATAAATAGAAACTGAATTTGTTATGGATATAGTAATCATTAACAACTGTTTGTTATTAAGCAGATTCAAAGAAATGGGTTTTTAATTTATTTAAACTTAAAATAAGGTTGGAATTAGGGAAAAAAATCTTTATTTGTGTAATAAAACAAATACAAAGTCAATTGATTGAAATTTTTTTAGCTTTAAAAATAGTTAAAGGATATGCTCTCAGATACTGAATCAAATTAAGTCACATCTGTTTAATTCTAATGAACAGAGAAGTAAATGAAATCAAAATTGAAAAACACAGGCATAAGTGATTGTGAATAAGTAAATACCACTATATACATGAAAAATACAGGCAAAAGGTTTTTCTTCATGTTAAAAAGATGTAACCACAGCTTTGCATTAAGTTTGTGAATTAATAGAAAGATACACTAAAATGTTTTAATGACCAGAAAATGTTATATTTTTAAGGATAAGAAATTTCAAATAAATTCATACCATAATTTTTCTTCTTCTGAGAAGAACCATGCAAGATGAACATAGATAATAAAGATTGAAGCTAAAGAATGAAATAATATAACACACAATATTATCTGAAATGTATTTGTTTGACGAAATGTTCTTTTCCATTTTGCTACCGATGACATTTTAATCGCTTACAAATATTATAACACATCAGTAAAACAAATTTAATATAAAATATGCACCCTGTCTCACATTCATATAAGTTCATAAGATATAATTTAAAACAATTTTCATATCGATACTTATAACACGTCCGACTTTTATTTATTTATTTCTGAATCATATAAAAACCACTTTAATACAGCGTGAGCATTTCAAGAACGAAAAACTATGCTCCGAGTTCAATAAAGCAACCTCTTCAAAATCATGCGATAGTTTCATGATACGATGCAGTCTCGTTCAAATAAGAATAGGCCTTTTGCTGTCATTAATAATATAAACAAATAATACTCAGATTTTAACTTAGCGGTTTTCGAACCTGTTCATATTTTATGCAATAGATGGCAGCACGAGTAAGGCCTGGGCTTTATACTTGAAGTTGAATTGTACTTTAACTGGACGTTTGTTTTCCATAAAAACTCATTAAGGTTCTTTTCCCCGGAGAGATTTCAGGAGACCCATCTTGTGTTTTACTTATCTGCGGTTACGAGACAAATCTTTCATAAAAAGTTCGAGGTAAGAAATTCTTTCTAAGTTTTTTAAGTTTGTTTCAGAGTAAAAATCTTTTGCAATTACACGTTTTCAATATCTTTCTCCATTTCTTAAATGCGCTTTTTCTTATTTTAATTAACCTGAAACTGGAATTGTATTTCCTTGACAATGACTCAGTCCAGAGATGAGAATTTTTAGGGAATGAAGCACATATGCCTGAAAAACTTTGCAAAGGGAATTGTACACTGGCGTAGCTAGGACTGAGTGGGCCCCGTATCAAAATTCCTCCGGGGCCCCTTTTTTAAAAATAACTAAAAATTATCACGTAAACAAAATTTATTTGAAAGTGTTGAAATAATTACACATAAATATACGTAAAAAACTTTATTAATTAAGAGAATTATGTACTTTTGTATTTAATAGGAACTTTTCTCGATTTTTTTTCTGCAAATGCATTTATAATATCTATAATAGAAGAGGATTTTAATTTTTCCAGCTCTTCTGTTTCTATCGACAATATTGATAAGTTTGATAACCGGTCTTGCCCTATAGAAGTTCTAAGATAGTTTTTAATAATTTTTCGTTTAGAGAAACTTCTTTCAGCTGTTGCACTTGTAACTGGAAGAGTTAAAAAGAGCAGACATGCTGTTATAATATCCGGACAACTGGAAGCGAGATTACTGAAATTAATTAATAGTAATTCTGCGAGCTCTTTGAATGAATAGACTTTCTGAATTTCAGATTTTAAACAACCTTTTAAAGAAATTAACTGTTCATAGATACCGGGTGCCAGGGGCGGCATTTGGACCGAATTTAAAAAAATGCTTTTTTTTTACGAAAAAATTTGGATGAAATTATCTTCTAAAATATTATTATTTACTCTTTGGCAACGTGGAACTTAATTATTTTGTTTTAGACTGAATTGAAAAGTCGACCATTGCTAGTAAAATTTGTAACGATTAAAAAAATAAATATTGTATTACGTGGCGATTTACGAGTGTATGGACACCCAACCTATGGATACAAGTAGACATGCTTATCTTGACAAGATCTTCACTGCACTAATATAGAGCGGATCCCGGGAAATCGTCAGATTTCAGTACTTTTTGTATTCCCGGGAATGGCACGGGGCTTAAATAATCCATGAAGTAGCTATTTTTTACTGGACTAGGGATTTCAACCTCGACTATAAATTTTAGCTGACCCTACAGAGGCAATTTACGATTGTTCACCCGAAACTTCCTAGACAGGGAATTTTCATTACCCCGGCTGTGGGGTAAGCGCGTAATAAGAGAAAAATATCACCCACGAAGAATCAAGAATTTTTTCAGCTTGTCCTGGGAAAGAGTAAAAACTTGAAACGTTTTGGTCAAATCAGTTCCTGTCTTTTGAACATCGCTTCCTTAATTGAAAGTAGTTAGTTTTTAAAGAAATAGCATTTCGTAGACAGCCTCTGATCAAAGTTTCGATATCTTTATTTGTGTGAATAACGTAGTAAGTATTAATACTTAAAACTACTTATTTAATTTTTTTAAAAAAAATTTCGGATACTTATCTTTTTATATTATGAGCTATTTAATTGAATTAGTAATTTTTTGAAGAAGGGAATAAACCACCAAACTGTTTTGGGGAGATTATTTTTAAGCAATCTCGCAACTTTCTTTATTCATTATTTTTCTTAAGCAAACTTTCATGTGTGAGATTCATACATTAATATTTATTTATATTTATGTAACATTAATACAGCAACTCCATAAACAAAAAATCTGTTACACAAATAAAATCTCTTAAATATTATAATTAATATTTTTAACGTACGTAATTGTTACTTCGGCAGCAAATAAATTTTCAAGTATTTATATAGTATATTAATATTTATCTCTTAGTAGCAACATTAGAGAAATAACTGATTCATCTTCGACTGATTAAATTTCAAACTCATGTGTAAAGGAACATTGATTTTATATATAGATGTGAATTTTTTTTCGAGATTTTTAACTGTAACATTTTTTCTATGTCGTTAACAATTCTTGCCTTTAGTCCTAAAAGAGATAAATTTCATTAAAAAAATTATAACTTTTAATTTGGGGAAAGATTTTTCCTCTATGTATATGATAAAGTTGAAAATAAAAAAATCAAGGTGGTAACAGCATCTGCAAAATAAAGATAGTGTGACATATTTATTTATTATAAACTAAATAAATTCTTTTGTATTCAATTAGTAATAATTTCTTTCTTCAGAATAGTTATTTATTCCTTCGAAATACTTCTTTCTACAGATTTTGCTACTTACTACATTTGAAAATTATTTATCAAAACATTTGGGAGGTTTCATTGAAGTTCACAAAGGTAGAATTTAAAATTCTGTATGCCTCACAAAATTGTACTTCTTTTGCAGGGAGCACGGATGAAAATACATTTGATACACTATTTATTATTTTAAACCGTTTTCAGTTTTATTAATTGTTTCATGACATACATTTTTAATAAAATGTGCATACAAACATTTAAAAATCTGAAAATTTATGAGTCAAAGCTAAATCGAAAATTGAAAAAAAAAAAAAGGTACATATTTTCCTTATTTTGTGTAATAATTATTGATATTATTTAAAAATAACTTGCTTTTAAATTTTTTGAAATTTTAATGCATTTCCTGGAAGGGAAAAAACCGGGAAATCAGAAACATTAATTACTACGTTAAGGGCGACAAATGTGCACACAAAAAAAACAGAATATTTCGCTTAAAGCAGCGTTCGGCAAGTTGCAGTTCTTCAAAATTCTGCTGTTATATACAGTAAAAAATTATGTCTGCTAAAAAGAGTTATTGTTTTCCTTTCAAATATATAAATAAATCTTGAAAAAAAAAAAACTCGTATTTACATGCACATTTAACTATTTGATTAGCTTACCGACAGAATTTATAGTTAAATTTGTATTTGATTTAACTCTTTTGTAATTTCCAGTTATATATTAGTGTTTAGTATTGTGATTCTGGTATTTCATTTGATGTTTCTTATTTCTACTGCGTACGTTAAATGTCAGTTTACTTTTATGTTAAACCTTGAAGGGTTCGAGGCCGCAGTGCATGATAAATCATGAAATTTGATATGTTTATACCATCTCCTGTAACTTTCTCCCCGTCTCGGACTGGGGTCACTATGGACATTCCGGACACCCATAAAATATCGGGCGTCAGCTAACAAAATAGGAGACAGAGGCAATAAAAGTTTGTTGAAGATAGTGAGCTACAGATATTTTATTTTACTCTTGAGTAGTTACTTGAAGTTAAAACAAGCTTTTGTGATCTCTACCATCAACAGACTCTAGTTCAAAAAAATTGGCTCCACTGAATCTTTTAGATTTAGCTCGTTCGAAGTATAGCAACAGATAATTATGTTTTTAATTTCGAATTATTTTGAATTTTTTAAGACTTAAAATAATATACAAATACAGTAGTGCTTTCTGTATATAAGGTACATCTCTGTAAATCTAGATATATATTATAAATGCGAAAGTTTGTGAGGATGTTTGTCCGTCTTTCACGCAAAAACAACTGAATGTATTTTGATGAAACTTTACAGTAACATAGCTTATACATCAGAATAACACATAGGCTATAATTTATAAAGATATTGTGTGAAGTGTCTAAAATATAACGATATTTGTCAAGTAAGTAGGAAAAATTCTGCCATCTGCAAGCAATTCTGGCGTGTACTGCGAAAAAGCCCACGACAGCATATATCTATATTTTATTTGTGAAGAAACGCTTTTTGTTTGGCTACGCAAGGCGCTCGCTTCTAATTAATTCCTGTGATCAGCATAATCCCTCTATAAGAGATGTGTGAGGTCTCTGGATTATTAAATTCTATGAAACAATTTAAGTTCTTATACTCTATCACTATTTGATATAAAATCTTAAATTGCATAAATTCGATAAGCAAGCTATTTCAAACAAAAGATTACGATCTACCATCCGCTATGGAACTCTTTAAGAAATTGTAAGGATTTTTTTGATGATCTTCGATCGGATGGGGCTTTTGCTGAAATGCTCTGTGATGCAAAAGAACTGGCCGACGAGATTGATATCCCTGCTAATTTTGAGATCAAGCAGCCACGTCACAGAGTTCGTCTCAAAAATGTTAATTTTGATTACGAAGTACGAGATGATCCGGTAGAGGATCCTAAATTAAAATTCAAGATAGAGTTTTATTTTTTTACAATTGACCAAGCAATTAATGTCTTGGAATGCAGATTTAATTTAATGAGTACCCATAGTAATTGTTTTCAATTTTTATATAATATATATGATTTAAAAATACCCCTAAAAATTTAATAATTAAAAACTGTAAGAATTTAGAAATGATGTTGACAGATGGAGAATCAGTAGATATAAATGCGCTGGATCTAGCAGATGAGATAATGTCAGTTTCAGCATTATTAGGCAAAAAAGCCAATAGAAGTTTTAAAATTTATTTTAGTTTTAGAATTTGCGCCAAATCTTGCCATCGCATTAAGAATTTTACTTTCTTTGCCAATAAGTGTAGCAAGCGGAGAGAGGAGTTTCTCAAAATTAAAATTAATTAAAAATTTCTTACAGTCTACAATTCTTCAAGAGAGATTAAATGGTTTAGCTACATTGGCAATCGAACATAAAAATAACTGAGCAAATTGATTTGAAGGAATTAATCAGAAAGTTTTCAAAGTTAAAAGTCAGAAAAAAACACTTCTAATTTTTTGTTTATTTTGTTATTTGTTTTAATTCTTAATAAATATATATGCGTATACTGTTATGTTACTTTTTCTTTGCAAGAACTATTCAAGTTTTATAGGTGTGTATTTATGAACAATTAATATATTTCTTAAAAATATTTTTATACGTTGTGGAGAGGGGCGGCATTTTTCATTTTTGTCCGGGGCGGCAAAACTGCTAGAGCCGGCCCTGCGGGTGTTAAGTCCTATATCGTATTCATTAGCTAGTTTTGTGGCCTGCTCTTTTATCTTTTTATTTGAAAAAGATAAGAATTTACTAGTTTTGTAAAATTTTGAAAATATTAGTGATATCATGTAGACTCTGAAATCTTTGTCGGGTTTGGGATATCAACACATCTAGACAGCAAAATATACATTAACTTTGAAAGACGATTCAGCCTGAAATCTTTGATCTTCTGCTAACTCGTCAAAAAAGCGCTTTGTTCGCTTTCGTCTTTTATTTTTTTAAAAAAGGTGTTACACCCCATCCCTTAGCTAGATCTTCAGACTCGTTTAACAAAGAACAGAATGAATTTTGGTTTCTAATTGCTACCAGTTCGTTCAGAAGATTATTCAGCAGAATACTAGCTTTTGTAGATCATTTTTTTCATGTTGTAGGGCTTTAGAAATGGGGTCTACGATTTTATAAATAACCAAGAAAAAAGTTACAAACACTAGAAAATCATAGCTCTCTAATATAGTAATTATATTCTTACATTCGTCACATTCGTCTTTTTGTAGTTGAAATTAAACTTAGTTTACTTAGTTTTTATTATTAGAGAGTAATTTTTTCGAATACTGAATAAGGGGTAATTTCTTGATGACCATCTAGTAGGCCATACATTTTAAAGGGTTATTTTATATCTTTTGGAAGAATCATTAATTAACATTGCCCAGCGTTTTGTGCTTTGTCAAAAAAGTATATATTTTTTCTAAGTAATCGAAAAATTATGACTCTTTGGGAATGTGTTTTGTAGCATCATTTAAAATTATATTTAATGAATGTGCTGCACAATGAACATAATTGGCATTTGGTGCATGCTCTTTTATAAGGGTTTGTAACCCTCCATATACTCCCGACATAATATTTGCTCTATCATAACCCTGTCCCCTACATTTAGACAAATCAATTCCATATTTTTCAATTGCATTTAAAATTTCAATTTTAATCCCTTAGGCAGTGCAATCGGCTACTGACATAAATCCCACTAAGGACTCGCAGATTTTAATTTCGTTAGGTACATCATTTTTTTCTTTTATCTTAATATATCGAAACACTACAGAAAGTTGATTAGTTTTTGATAGATCTTGTGTAGCATCCATAACAATTGCCAGTAATGGGGCTTTTTTAATTTCCCTAATAATATTTTCTCTAACTTTGGTTCCAAGCAAATTAGTTATTTCATTTTGAATGAAGGGACTTAAATAATTTATTTCTCCTCTTTGGTTTCAAGAGAAGTTCCTTTAAAACAGGATCATAATTAGATAGCAAGTGTACAATTGATATGAAATTTCAAGATTTGGAATCGTGGCCTCTTAAAGGTAAATTGTAAGCCCCTAAAGTAATAATAACATTAATTATTCTTTGCATTACGTTTCGCCAAAAAGTAAATTTACTATTGATTTCACTATATAATTGAATGTCAATTGTATTTCCTTGAAGCCAATTGTTATAAGACAGAGCCGAATTAATATGCTGATGTGAATTTTCATGATCAGTAATAGTTTGTGTAAAATTGCTTCTAATGGAAACACCATTAACCCATGCTGAGGAATTCGATTTGCATTGATGATCTGCTAACAACCAACGGAAGTGACAATATGGTTTGTTTAAAATAACTGAATAACACAACCATGGTCTTAATATTTTTATACAAGCCTTGTTGAAATATGAATAACGAAAATGTGAAAAGCATCGGTTTGATACTGGATCCTTTGGAAATGGTCCTTGAGGCTTAAATGGGCGCAGTTCGAAAATTATTTTTCTTTCGGATTCTGTAAGGATGTCACCAAAATTACCTCTATCTAAAAAAGATATATTAATTGATTTTTCACATTCCTTAGAATATTTGTTAGATTCTACTTTTGTAGACTCTGACAGACCATGTGCTTCAGAAGATGCTAAAAATATAATAAAATTAAATTGCTTTATATTCTGGGTGACCAGCCAACCTACAAAAATAATTATTCGAGTCCTATTAAATCTCTAATTGTTTCTCATTGAAATTAAGACATTGTGAAAAATTAAATATAGAAGTCTCGATAAATATTCATATTTTAATGGGGGAAAATTTTCCCTAATATGCCCAAATATTGTAATTAAAAAATTTTTATTAAATTTTTTTTCCTTTATTTTTTAACGGACTTTTGTAAGTCGATTCGGACACAATTAGCAAACGTAGAAAATACACATAACTCAAAAGTGTTTTTTCATGCAGATTGATTATATATTTTGGGAAACATTCTTATTTTGAAACATGAATGCTCTTATTCATTCATGAATATTCTTACAAATAACATGATTTTTATATATTACATTTTTAAAAAATATTACAAATTACACTATTTTGTCTAAAGGCTACACAGTACTCTTTTAAAAAACTTTTTGGAGGCAAATTTAACAGTAATTTATCGTTTTTTTTCAGATTATAATTTTAAAATTGATTCTCAAAATAAGAAGTCAGTTTGTCAAGCCATTTTTTTAAAAAACATAATGCTAAAAAAGTTTTTTTCTTTTATAAAATATAATTCTTAAATTTATTCTTTTTTAAGTGTTTTTTTTTTCTTAAATTATTAGAAACAAAAGTTAATATGTAATTCAAAATCTTTTTTCCTTGTTGGTTTCCCAATAATTTTTTTTTATATTTTAAACCCAAAAAAAAAAAGGAAAACTTTTAAAAAAATATTAACTTTAACTTTTAAAAAAATAACTGGGAAGCTTTCAGCCCCTAATTCCATGTACAAACTTTTATAAAAATTTTTTACATCACTTTTTTCCCCTTTTGCCCAACTTTTAAGGGGAAAAAATCCCCAAAAGTTTCAAGGTTCTATCTTGAACCCGAAAAAGACAAAAGGGGAAAAGAAAACGCATTTTCAAAAAAAAAATTTTTTTTAGGTTTGTAAGACATAAAACTAATTTAAAATCTGCAAAGGGTTTTAATTTTTTTTAAAATGTTTTTCTTTTCAACAAAAATATAAAAAAAAAGTTTGAGAAAAAAAAAAAACACCCCAAACAGCTATATAAATAAAAAAAAGATTCTCTGATTAGAGAAAAATGAAAACCGCGACGTATTTCTGAAAAAGCAGTTTATTTTCTCAAAACGCTGTTATAAATTGAAAACCCTCATTGGATTTCAGCATTGTAGATATGATGATATGATAGGTCTTGAAACTGAAGATAACGGTTTCTACTTATCTCAAGTACTAACAAAGTTTTTATGCACAAAACAATAATTTATTTTTTCAAAATTTTATATCTTTTTGCTGTTTTTTAACGGCTTTATTTTAATTTTTAATTAAGGGAAAAGGGATAATTTAAATTTTATTATAAGTGAATAAATTTTAAAAAAAAAAATTTCTTAAAAACCCTTTTTAAAAATTAAAAAACCTTTTTTTATTAAAAAAAGATTATTTTTGGCTTTTTAAAAAGGGTTTTCTTTGTGTTTTTTTTTTTTTCTTTTTATAGCCGCACTAGGGTATACTTTATTTTTGCTCATAGTTTGAACAGTTCATAGCTTAAATAATCACAACAAAAAGAAACGGGGTTTAACGAGTGAAACAAAAAGAAAATTTAAACCTTCATATATCGGCAGGCTGTTAGAATGACTCGTTTTAAAAGCATTATTTTTTGGTCAAAAAATTTCCCGCACCACGGGCTGCTATTATATGGGACAATTAAATAGCAACTGGGAGAGGGAAAATCCCAACCCTCCTTTTCTCAAAAGGGAAAAAGACAGCGTTCAACCCTTGCTGATCATGAATTCATTCGATTTTTTTTGGGCGTTATACAAATAAAAAAACCGGATAAACAAAATCTTTACTCACTTTCATTGCACTCTAGACAAACTTGAATAAGTGCTAAGCCTTCGTGTAGCTTTGTATCTACGTAAATCAATCAACAAACGAAGGATATTGTCATTTACAAGCAACCACAAATTCTTTTTCCCTTCTAAACGTTATCTGCATTTTTCTTCAACCGATCTTTTTTTACGAGGACTTTAAACAGGAATTTTTCAGTTTCCTTTTCCCAGTCTATACCACTCCTTGTTTTTTTGACATCTGCTTTAAAAGGGTTTCTTATTGTGGGAACAAAGATGTAAAGTTCATGAATTATCATAATCCCGATCATTGATAGGCGGGAACTAATGGGAAATTTTAAAACCCCACAAATTTTAATAAACGGGAACGCTTTTAACTCCCAAATTTTTAATTGTATCCACTAGTTACGAAAAATAGCTTAATGAATTTGGATCATGTATAAATATGAGCCAAGTTTAAATAAAATGATGACACTGGAAAATAAGAAAATTAATTCAGAATACTTCTTGCACCCATACGATGAACTAATGCATCGCTAAGGCACTTCAAGGATTGGTACCTGCCAGCAGAGCTTTATTCTGATGGGGAAAAAAATTCAAAGAAGGATCACTTTTAACTGCTCATACTCACGGAAAGTAAGTACAAACACTTACTTTGCGCATGTACCGTAGATCTGTATAATGTTGTGCAGATCTGTATAATGAGTATGGACAAGTTCAACTGTAACATAATCCCCAAACTAATAACATTTGTGACAGATTCTACGTGCACGAGTCTATTAACGTAAGAATATATCCCACCACACTTTTATTTTTAGAGTATATTTCATGGTGCAACTTCCTTTTGAATGTATCCAATTCTACTAATTCTAAGCAGATTGTAACGGATCGCGAGGTTTCCATCTTAAACTAATCTGGAGTTTTTCCTTGAGATATTTTAAAGTTAAGTTGCGAGAGAGCTTCTTGTGGAGAAAACGTGTTATGGATGTGTAGTATTATATAAAATGTGATACATGTGAAATATAGTTAAGGGATAGATAGCAATTATATTGTCAGATAAATAGCAATTCTATGACTAAACGATATTGCTAGTTGATTGCTTAGGGGTAACGAGTATTATGGTGCGGAAATTTTGAATATATTCGAATGGAATCGGATCCAATTAGTGCACTGGTCTTCAAACTGTGTTCCATGGAATCCTGGGGTTCCACAAGGCATACCAAGGGGTTCCACGAACCACAGTAAAAAATTTAAAAGCAAATTATAAATGTATATACAAAATGGATTTTCGTTCTCTAGGAAGTGTGTATAATCACAAATATATGTAAAGCTCATCCCCCAGTCATTAAAACTGAAAAATTTATTTATACATAACTTTTTTTTTATTTTGTAATATTTTAGCTTTTATTGTAATATAAAGAATATTAAACCTTTTTTCTTTTTATATGTATTACCTTTTAGATTTTTAGTATTCTATTGTTTGCTATCTTGGATTTCACGAAAATTTTGTAATCATTAGTACAACGTTTTGCTAAATTAAATAGTTTTCAAATGTAAAATGCTTTTATTCCATTTGTGGAAGAAATAAATATCATGAAGAAAAGGGAACAACTTATCGACATATAAACAGATTCGATGTTAAAGTCTAAATTTAAGCAAGGACAGCTCCCCTATATTTCAGATTGCAAATTTATGCAAAGTATCCAGGGTTTTTGACAGCTATAAACATTTTATTGCCATTCAGAACAACTGTATTTTAGTAAAAAATATTTCTCAACATGGGTGGCTAAATAAACAAAATATAAAAACAAATTAAACTCAGAATGTGAAATGAGACTACAGATAATTTAAGGCACAAATTCGTTAAACCCGTGATTTTAAAAGTTAAAAATGGAAAATATTTATATTTAGTGTCACTTAGATTAAAAAAAAAAAGTATATAAAATTGAAGAATATTTTTCCCATAAAAATTTTTAAGAAATATTTTGAAAAAGAACATAAAATGACCAATTTTTTAAAAAATTCTCCTTTTTAAAAGTGCTTTTATTATAATAATATTTTGCCAATACTCAGACCTCTGTACAGAGGCTGAACTAAATTTTTTAAATATATAACTTAAAAGGATTTAACCATATTTTACTACAAGAGGGAGAATTTTAAGGGAAAAAAAAATGTGTGTGTACTTGTGTACGCATGTAAGTTTTACTTTTGGCGCAAGATTAAAATCTTCATTTTGATCCGTTCCTACGGAACACAAAACAAAGGTTTGCTGATTGGGTGTATAGCTCAGGGTGGAGCATTCTACGAGATTGGGAGGTCCTCGGGTTTAAACCGGTCCCTGTCTCAGGGGAAATGACGAAAATTTTTTGGAAATTTAAGGCGGGGAAAGTTTTTCCGTTCTGTTTTTCTTGACAAAGGTTCTCGCAGTGATGTGGTCACATTTCCGGGCGGGGGGGTGCCATTTTAAAAATTTTACCCCCATCCTATTTCTTAACCCCCAAAAAATATAACTTCATAAACGCCGATAATTATTTCAATGGGGGGAATCTGAAAATAATTTAAATTTTTTTAAAACCCCAGTTCAGACCCCTAAAATCTTTTCTTTATATAACACACACACACACACACACACACACACACACACACACACACACACACACACACACACACACACACACACACACACACACACCACACACACAAAAAATTAAAAATATGAAGCATTTTTATAAAAGGAGAACATTTTGAAAAAGTTATTCTAAGTTAATTTTTCCCAAAATATTGTATTTAATTAATTTTTTGTCAAAATTTCCTTATATAAAACAATTTTATACATGTATCTAATCAAGTGACTCTAAATATTACAAAAATTATCCATTTAGAGTTTTTTAAAAATCACATTTCCCGAACGTGTCCATATTTTAAATAGACCTAGACTTTCCCCAAAAAGTGCAAAAAAAGCGATATTTCCCAGTTACTAAATATAAGCTGGTGGGGAATTAAATCATAAATTAATACTATTAATGAGTTAATGATATTAAAATTACATTAATTTTTTTAGTAATGAACACAATACTTTTTTAAATCTCTTTATATAAAATTCCAATAGCATGTTGATCTACTTTAAATATTTTAAGCTATATCTTCTAAGTGTGGAATGGGGTTCCCCCCAAACACCTTATTTACCTAAGGGTTTCGTGAGTCAGAAAAGTTTGTAGACCGCTGAATTAGTGTATTCTTTCTGTGAGTTGTCAATATTGTAGAACAGTATCCAGAACCTGCATTCCTTTCACGAATTCAGATAAAACAAATTAGATTATTGATAGTTATATACACGATAAAGTAGATCTTACTCTCATACTTGATCTTTGATCAATAAATTGTTTAGAGGTTCATCTGTATTTGCAATTATTTTGGTGTTTTGTTCATTGACTTCCGCTAGCATACTAAGATGTGTCGCTTATTCGAATGAAAACTTTACGAGTATGGAATCTTCAGAGTTAGTCAATCTTTGGTGGTACCATTGCAAGATTAATTTCCGTATTACTTTTAAATCTGTTTCGGATTAAAAGTTAACCAAAGCATTACTTGCAATATCCCTATTTTTCATTATTTACGTTTTTTTGTACGTGAAAAAATATTGTTCTGTCAATTGTAATAAGAGTTTATGAATTAAACCATTTATATAAATAAAAGTTAATTTATTTCAATAATACGAAGTGCGTATTTTTAGCATTATTCAATAAATTAACCAGTATATTTACTGTATAACTATGTGAAATATTAGAATTCAAGCATCTAAATATTTCAGAAAATCAAAAATATATAATTAAATTCTATGTCCTTAGGGAATATTTCAAAGGCACTAGTATACTCTTCTGTCTTTATTATTCTATCCTTACTAAATTATAACTATTTATTTAATGAAGATGAGAGGGATTCTTTTCATACTTTTTAGGTGTTGCTAGAACAAACAAAAATATATTACAAGTAGTAAATATTCCCATATAAATTGTACTTAACATTTCTCCCTTTTAACAAAGCTTAATAATAAACATTTACCTGCACAAAATAGATAGATAATATAATTCAATAAAATTGTAGGATAAATTTTTGGCAGGTCTTTCTTAGCGTGTCGGAAATGACGAGGAATCATTAGATGATGCATATACTCTTCCTGTGGTACCTTAATTAACTTTTAGTTCTGTATACATAATTTGTGGAGCGATTTCTTCTTTATTGACTCCATTGGATTGCGATTTATATACTTACGAATACTTTAAGTACTTAACGTTACTTCGCGTCGATAAGCATTTTAATGAAATTTTTTTTAAACTTCTGAATATTGCGATTATTTCTTTTCTAATTTGAGCCTAGTTTTTCTTATTTAAATTCAGTAAATGGTTAGCATATGAAATAACAGAAAAACCTTGCAATATTATGGTACTACTCCCATATTGATCAGTATCTCATTCAATATGCTTAAGGTATCCGACTACGTTCATAACCGTGATTTTGTAAAAGCGTATAAATGGATAATATTTATGATATTTAATGTCACTTAGATGAGAAAATGTATATAAAATTGTTTTAAGAACATTATTACAATAAAAAATTATTTAAGTACAATATTTTGACAAAAAATGAACATAGAATGACCCATTTTCTAAATATTCTTCTTTTGTGAAAAATGCTTCTATTATAATAATATTTTGCCTGTATATAGTTCAGACCTCTGTACAGAGGCTGAACTAGAATTTTGAAATATATAACTTAGAAGTGGATTTATCCATGTTTTGCAACAACCGAGGGGATAAATTTTAAGAAAAAAACGCCGATAATTATTTCAATTGGTTGTAACTCTGAAAATAATGTGAATTTTTCAAAAATGGTCCCCCAATACAATCCAAACACACACACACACACACAACACACACACACACACACACACACACACACACACACACACACACACACACACACACACACACACACACACACACACACACACACACACACACACACACACACACACACACACACACACACACACACACACACACACACACACACACACACACACACACACACACACACACACACACACACACACACACACACACACACACACACACACACACACACACACACACACACACACACACACACATATTATTTTAGAGTATTTTTTATAAAAGGAGAACATTTTGAAAAAAAAAGGTTATTTTAAGTTAATTTTTTGCCAAAATATTGTATTTAAATAATTTGTTTTTGTCAAAATGTCCTAAAAACAATTTTATACATGTATTCTAATCTGAGTGACACTAAATATCATGAAAATTATCCATTTATGCGCTTTTTTAAAATCACGATTCCGAACGTAGTCGGATACCTTAAATTTGAAAAGGATAATGCCTCCCGCACACTGCACATCTTTCTATCACTTTTCAATGTGGTTTTCCACTGCTTGTCAAAAATGCACGATCTCAAGACCTCCCCCAATATAGCACATTTGGTCTTCTATGAGAAGGTGCCTCTGACTGCCCCTATATCGCACCGATCTAATTGAACTGTGTACGGTATCAATCTCACAGGAAGACATTCGCCAACTTCACGAGTCAACAATCAACCGGATAACTGATTGTATCAGGGCTTTTACTCGTGTAGCTACATTTCCTGAATGAAACGTTCAGTTTCTACGATAATGTTAGCATTTTATTCTCAATACCTGTACGTAAGTTTTACCAGTTTTCGCCTCATTTGGATATTTTCCGCTTGTTGCGTCACTTCTTATGTTTTGTAGTGTATTAACATATGCTGCGGAGTGTCAATTTGCAAATGAATATTCTTTTCATTTATCATCATCAAGTAGTTACAAGTATTTAGTATTATCATTGTTTTTGAGCTTCACATTATTTATTCAAATTTCTGCATCGTTATTATTTCAGAATTCTACTCTTCCAGATGTAAACAACTTTTTGTGATGGCCCCTAGTTTCACTGCTAGAACACACTTTTCCTTAAGCAGGGCAACATTTTATTTTAAATTTGTGCATTCTTTCGTAAAATTTACGCAACACCTTCTTGAATCCTCTATTTGCGTTTCAAAAAAATTATGTGAAATCTTCTAGAGCTTTACAAATAACATCAGAGAGAATAAAGCTATTTCCCTTTCAAGTCATTTTGCTGCTCTATATAAATCAATACATTTATCTAACGTTGATTCTCTTTCTTGCAGTAATAATCCTTAAACATTGAAACTTTTATTGCCTAAGACAATACTATCATGCAATAATGAACCGTTACACGAATCAGAATATCCACATGGTTTAATAAGAACACGAATACATGTTAAAAATTATTAAATGATTATTTTTCTTTTTGTTCTCTTTTATTGAATCAATATTTTTCATAAGCCTCATTGGTTTCTCCAATAATGTTCTGAATAAATTTAAACAATTTCATCTCGTTCAATGGATTTGAGTTTGAAACAAGTACTTGTATTTCATAAAAGTATTATTTCTCAGCACGTGTATAAATAAAAAACTACTTAGTACTCCCTAATTTTTTGACTTAATTTGTAATAGGTTTTATTCGATATTCTGACTAATTCTCTAAGGCAAATACTTTTGATGACGTTATATGTTCATAAAGTCTTTTTCTGTAAAGGATCCGCGATTTACGTTAGTGGGGGTTACTATTTAAAGTCAAGGGAAGAGGGAAGTTGGTGAGAGAGATGTTGATTGTTGCAATTCGGTTTGCTAGAGAAGCTAATACAGTGAAGTCCCGAAATCTTGGCCTAATGTGGACCAAAGGGTGACCGAATTTGTGAAAATGCCGGGTTTTTGAGAATGAAATTAAAAAGGAATAAGTACGAGTGTTTCCTCATAAAGTATTGTACTGCACATGTATGTATTGCTTGCTTGAGGTTACAACAGAAAATAAACTACCCAGATAACCTTGAAAAAAGGAAAAGTACGTACTTAATGAAGGCATATAACATTTATTACATGAAAATTAATGAATACATAGTATACAGTAATTTACGTGATCGGACATACCTCAGAAAAATACTTTACGAAGTCATAAAACTACCTATAATGAAAATGAAGTAGCCGACTTTGCAAAAACCAGATATTTTTTTAAAGAAATGCTGTGATATGATCGATCTTTGTCGACCATATCTTTGTGAGTCAGCGTAAGTTAGAGGTGTGGGATTCTCGAAATGAAGAGACATTTTAGAATTCTTAATATGACTTTATTAAGAGTTTAACTTAAATTACTTATATATATTGAACAAACTTATATTAAGTGAGAATAAACCAAAACACGTAGCCGTAGCTAAAACAGATCGCGCAATTGGATCACTTATCTAAATAATTATATTATCCGCCTACTCTCAATCCTAATAATATTACGAATTCGGAAAATAATCTTCCTAACTTGAATTCCACGCAACGGTTCAAACACCTTCAGATAGGCTGTTGGGCTCGTGTGCAATAGTATGCACCTTGTAGTAATGGCTAGATATCCGTGATTCCTTGGTAAGCCGTCAAATTACACTTCTACCTTTTCCTAACAGAACTTTCTCTAAATTGCCATTCCGCTTACTAAAACTTCTGTCCTTTTAAAGGCTATCTTATTTGCATCTGTACCTTCATTTCACTTCTTGGATTTGGGTTGGAAAAGATTTGCCATTAATCTTGGCCGTCAAAGAACCAGAGGTTATGTTACAGAAAGGACGCGTGAGCCGTCACAATGCGTAATATTCTGTAATTTTCATGCTTCATCACGAAGACAATGAAGGAACATTAAGTCCATTACCGACGCACTTTGTTGTTCCAAATACAGAAGGGGGGTTTCGACAGCTTTTAGTTTCTAGCTATGTGATATTTTATTTTAAGAGTTTGTACGGTGTCCATCAATTTCCAGAATTTCTTCATTAACTATGTGACAGCAATAATTTCTGCATCAGACATACTGTCTTGCTCGCTATCGTTTTTGACTCTCACTGTTCGACGTCATTTTCATCGGGTTTGCACATCCAGGAACTTTTTGAGGGTTTTTTCGACCTGAAAGGGAGCGACCGAGTTATCCTGACTGCAGGGTTATCGAGGGCCAAATTTTCGGGACTCTATTGAATTGGATTCATCGTAGCTCATAGTGAAAGAATTCGATGCGCCGTTCAAGGAAAAGTATTATTGCTGAGGATCAGCTGCTGATGATAAGTATATATGAATTAGATTTTAGATATTTAAATTAGTATTTAATCTGACGTGCTCCCTATAGCTTAGGTTGAATTTAGATAGTGATTAGAAAGTCATAATAAGGTGTATATACAGAGTAAAACCTCGACTTACGCGAGCATGGAGTTATGCGATTTTCAAATCTCGTCGATTCGTCTTTTTTTATTCTTTCTCCCCCCCCTTTTTTTATCACTGAAAGTCAGGCGGAATCAGTACCAGAGCCTAATGAAATTGGGTAATGTTATTGAAGAAGTTGTCGATCTTTCCAGGCAAATAAATTTAGAAGTGGATAGTGAGGAAGTTCAAGAACTGCTTAATCACACACACACATCACAATTGATGAGCTCACAGAAATGCATGAGCAAGAGCAAGACACTTAAGAACTTGAGTATTCAGACTCAGTTTAATCAGAAGATCGAATGACGGTTGGGAATTTGACAGGCCTCAGGTTAATTAAAAAAGGATTACAAATTTCAGAAAATGTAGATTTCAAAAAGAGCGTATTTTTCAAGAAAACAAGGAATAAAAAAAATTATTAGCATGCTACGAAGAAATTTTGTGGGAGGAAAAACTACAACAACCTTTGAGCCAGCAGACCACTTTGTTAGATTTTACGAAACTTTCTACATTAAAATAACTTCGATTTGCGATTTTTTATTTGTGTTACCTAAGATTTTACTGAACATTTTATTTTTCTTTCGTCTCCGGTCTCAACTAAAAATAATTCACTTGTATTTATATGCAAAATTGTACCCCGACTTACGCGGTTATCACTTAGTCCCTCCTACGCTTAAGTTCGGGGTATTATTGCGTTGAAAGAAAATGTCTCATCCTCTCTCTCTCTTTGGTGAACCCTCACACTTCATCCAGTGGCGTAGCTACCAATGGGCTAGGCGGTGCAGTGCACTGGGGCCCTCAAGCTCATGGGGGTCCTCAGACCCTGACCACCAAGCAAGCCGAACTTGCGATAATTTCTCGCAAATTTATGAATGTAAAAGGTTGCAACATAGCTATAATCATGACAATTTTGAATTTTGAAATTAAGGGAATTCCCCTAAATTTTTTCCGTTGTTTGTTTGGTGACGAGAACTTAACTTACTGAAAAGTTTATATTATTTTCAATTTTTTTCATTTTTAAATAAATTGTTTCTTGAAAGTTCCATGAAAAAAACCTTACCATACTTATTATTATATCTTGAAAAACCTACACAAGAGGCAATTTCTTCCTAGTTAGATTCTATTTTTAATAACAATATGATTCATAGTAAGCTAGTTTCCTGATTCAATATTTCGCAATCTTCTTGTATCTGCTATATACTGATGTGATTTTGTCCCCCGCCTTCTGCTCTTTTGTAGAGATGTGTTTTCTTTTAAAGTAATTACAATAATATCGTATTATGTTTTTTTTTTTTTTTGTTCATGCATATTTTTTGTGTCATTTTTCTGTCTATTTTGGTGGACCATTTTGTAGCTCTAAGCGTTCTGGTTGGTGAGCTCAATCCTCCCAAATAAATATCTAGGTATTTCCCAACGGCGTTTTGTAGCGTAGTATTACGTTTCTCATTCCTTTTAACGTCAGTAAGTACTCGAGCCCATACGAAATGTATTGCGTAAATTACAAAATTGAAATTAGGGATGGAAAAAAAACACTTGTGCGTTTAAGTGCAAACAATGCCAAGAAAGAGAAAGTAGTAAACACATATTGTGGCTTTGTATATTTAAAATATTCATATTTTTACTTTTTTACTTGATAAAATCCAACCAAGATAGGGCCCTCATTTTTTTAGCACCAGGGCATTTAGATACCTAGCTACAACACTGACTTCAGCGGGCGAGAGTGGGTGACAAATTCACGCCTCAAGTATAGTCGTGTAGTAGCCGCCTCCCATGAAGAAACTTTTTCCAATTAGAAATCATTTCATTATCCAGAACCAAAGGAACAACATACAGAATTATCGAAATCCCGTGACTTAGCGGAATCCTTTACTTTTTAACCATCTATACTCTTGTTCAACCATTTCAGTTTCTTACTCTAACAATTTTTTGATAGAAATTCAACAGAGCTAAGCACTTTCTGCACTGCCACAATGTTATATTCTTTTATATTTTCAATATTTCAACTATTTAATAACTGAAAAGATTTCATTCGAAGTATAGAGAAAAACATAGTCAAAGTGATCAAGGCTTCCCACAAATAAGGTGGCTGGGGCGACATCACTATGAAAATCCTGTTAAGAAAATAACTTTTCAAACTCCTGAGAGAAAAAGGAAAAGAGGAAGACAAGAACAAGGAGAATGGATAAAGTAGAAAAGTGGTCGAAGGACTTGGGAGTTAACCGATAGAAGGACATAGCATCAAATAGATCAAGATGGTCAAAGCTGACTGAGACAGCCTTGGCTGGTAACCAGCTGTAGTGCTTGGAAAGAAGTGAAAGAAGGAAGATTCGATCTGAGCACCTTCCGTTCCGTACGCAAGTACTTTACGACCATGCCAAAAGGATCGTCTTCGTGGGATGTTTGGTACCAGTTTATATACCTATCACACAGCCACATACCCCCATGCCAGCTGAACGAACGATACCATATTCGTGGTGAGCATGTAAGCAGCTGCGTCATCGTATGTGAATGATTGAGAATTGCGTCATTTGTGTGAGATGGCTTTGTGAAGTGACGGCTTATTTGCGTCAATGTTTGATTGCTTGGTTGTTTTTGCGGTGGATAGATGGCGCCATGACTGCGGCGCGTGAAGGGCTCTGTTCATTTGCATGGCCAGGGTCACCAATAAAGGAAGGAAGATTCGATCTGAGCACCTTCCGTTCCGTACGCAAGTACTTTTTGACCACGCCAAAACGATCGTTTTGCGTGATGTTTGATACCAGTTTATATAGCTATCACACCGCCACAGAAGAATTACAGAAAAGACATTAGAACACCTTTCCATCTCTGCATTTATTTGCCTATTCTGTTTTTCAAGTGTTGCCAGAACTGACATATGTGTGTTAGAAGTAATAAATGTGTTGCTATATATAAATCCCTCTTAACAGATGCATATTTAGGTGTTTTTCTAAAAAGGTTAATATGCGTTCCACACTGATATAAATCGTTATTAATAAGTCAAGTTCACATTATTTATATTTACTTGGAAATTTAAGAAAAAGAGTTAAAACACAAGTTTTTCAAATCTATTTAGGTGAACTAAGTAAAGAAAAATTAAAGTAATTTAAGAGTATAGGAAAAACATTTTTTTTTTTTATGTTTATAAATTTGAATTAAATCTTAAGAAATAATTAGAAAATAAAGGGGAATTATTAATTTTTTTAAAAAATTAATATTTTTTAAGCCAAGATCCTTTAAAAATATTAATTAAAATGTTTTAATGCTGCATATTTTAAGTATTGTATTTCGTTAGAACTGGTCGTGAATAGTTTATTATTGCTCCTTTAATAATAACAGATTTCAGACAGATGAACTAAATAATGCTTAGAATAGTATTAAACTAAACTCAGTGGTGCAACAGCTCATGGTGGGCCAAGGCCTACTGTGTCTATCTCAGTTTTTGTGACCTTGGGGGCTGAGGTTCATGAACAGATGTTGTGGTCAGTTGGTCAGTCTGACATGAAACCCCCAGTGTTTAGTTCCCAAGCAAGCTTGGTACTCATTTACCTACCCTATGAAGGTATTTAAAATATTAGTGCATTCAAAATTTTACTTTAATGTGAGAGAAGAAAAACTTAAAAAAATACAATGAAGGTAAAAAGGAAGTTTATTATAAATTTTTTAATTTTTTTGTATCATTTTTTGAAATAAATATTTATTTAGGTACATTTTGCAGCAACAGGTTACATAAAGACAATAAATCGATAGTATCATGTTTTAAAATATAGTTCACTTTTTCATAGAACTATTTCGATACTTTTCATTACTACTATCAATCATAAAGTGCTATTTAGAACTTACTAAAAACGTCTCCCTTTTTAATTACAGCACTTAATTAATACATAAATTCATTAAGGAAGATAGTTTAATTATCATTTATAGAAAAACAGCAATAGTTAAATTCAGTGTACTCGTTAACTGTGATGTATATGTTACCGGCAAAGTGTATGAAATGCCGGGATTCTATAGAATGCCTAGGCATTGTATAAAATGCCGGAAGTTTTTAGGCAAAGTATAAAATAAAAGAATTATTTCATACTTTGCCTAGGCATTCTATAGAATGACTAAAGCTGTTTAGGCAAAGTATGAAATAAAGTCATGGTAAGGTTTTTTGATACAATTCTATTCCCGCGATAATGTATGCAGAGTTAGAGAATAGAGTCCAATTATATAGATTTACAGCTTTATCACACATTAATTTTGCATCAATTAAAAATATTTCTTAGCATAAAAAAATAAACAGCATAAAATATATATAACTATTTCTTCAACAAAAATTTTAAAAAAAACCTCTCGAAATTGTACATATTTTATGTTTTTTAAATATATTTATTAAAATAAGAAATAAACAACGTAAGGTATAAGTATTTCCCCTGATTATAGTTAAATAAAATTTTTAGTGTGAACCTAGTGCTGCTTCGCTCTACTTTCATATCGCAAAAAATGTGGTGTAATTTGCGACTTTTACTTTGATATGATTCTAAGCATTCAGTGGCGGACTCGGAATATTTTTCGTATGAGAAAATATATTTTACTTAGATATGTAGAACTAAAAGCGGAAAAGCAGAATACATATGCAATTTTCTCTCTCTTCAAACAATTAAATATCTCCAGCTGTGGCATTCAATAATTTACAAAAAAAGCTGTAAATTTACCTTTGAAGTTATCTTTGAAATTTTTTCATAATTCCTTAATTGTCCAAATTCTGGAGATGTGTGTCAAATAAGGTCTATTACAAATTTATGAAGTTCATTCAAAAATTGACAAATTTGTTGAGTAGTGCTGAGTGCCACTGATAATTGCACCGTGTGCCATAGGTTGCCTACCCTTGCTATATAGACCATAACTCCTTCTCCAACACTACAACTTGCTTTTCCATTTTCATGCAGCACAGGAAAAAAAAAGGAACAGATTTTTTACTGAACAAGTTTAAGTAAAATTGAGTAATTTGACACTCCCGAACAGACCACAATGTGCAACTGACAAATTCTGAGCCTGAGGCACGCGTTAAAAGTCTCGCGCTTTGCCACACAATATTCGAAACAAATCGGAGATGTATTTCATACTTTGCCGGTTTCTCATTAGGCATTCTATAGAATGTCTAGGCAATGTGTGAAATAAGAATCATTTCATACATAGCCGGCTAGTTTTAGGCATTCTATACATTTCTGGCCATTGAAAATGCTACGCAAGGTAGGTAGTCAAGTAACATATTCATTTATTATAGACTAGCTGCATGGCCCGGCGGCGGATTTCTCTATTTTTATAAATTTTCCCTATTTTTCACTTCTTTTAATTGTTTGACAGGTTTCTTTCCATACCCTCGGCCTTGCATGAGCATTTTTGAATGTATAACATATTGTCAAGGAAATTCCCCTTCCCCCCTCGCTGTCAGCCCTTCCTGGTGTGCGTGTATGATTTCTATATTAACGTCATTACAATTCCCTTTTTCGAAATTTCCTCCACATATTTCCATTGTCAGACACGCTTCTTTTATCTCTATAGCCCGGCGTTACAGTAGCTTTTTTGAGTGTGTAGAACTATTTTTCCTCTCCCCCCTCCAGATATAAGATTTATCTTCAAATTTCGATCAATGACTTATAAAAAAACAATATTGCCTTAGTTAAAAAAATTATAAATTTAAAGCAATAAAAAGAAAACGATTCTGATGCTGACAGTAAAAAAAAATTCAATACTTAAAATTGAAAAAGAAACAAAATAAACAAATAAATATAAAAGTAACCTTACACACATAGTATAAATTTGCCAATAAAGGAAAAGGGTATTTACGTATTGGCATCACCGCAGCAGAATTTGCACCACAATATCAAAACAGATTTTTATGTGTTTTTATGAGGAAAAAAACAACAGTCAAATTTTGGTGAAAAAAGTGCCACTTTGGCTGCAGTTACTCTAATACGTAAGTATCAGGAAAAGCAGTACCCTTTTCTTTTTCAATGGAAGGATATGTTTTTACTTACGTTTAATCGCACCAATGTCATAGTTCAAAATTTTGCATGTGTTGTACGTGCTAAATTATGGCAACCATATGCTTCATTTCATGTAATGTCGCCAATAGGTCGGGATAATATGTAAGAATCGAAATGTCATAGGAAGATTTGGTACTTATTGCAACAACTGCGAACTCTAATAATGACTCTCCAAGTTGGCAACTGCAATTTCCTTAGTGTTGTCCGCGCTGAATTGGCAACTACGTGCTTCGTTTCATATAATGCCGCCAATAGGCTGTGAAAATACATAAGTACTTATTTTTTTGACCAAATGGTCATGCTATGCAGTTGGAAGTAGGCAAGAAGTACTGCTGAAATATACCTATATTCAGGTGATAATTTATAGTTTTACGTTATACTTTAATGGGCTGTGTGTTGTGATATTAACATCAGATGGATTGTAGCCTAAGTACAACCGTAGATTGATAGTATCACTAACGTTCGGTTTTGCAAGAATTGCAAACCTGAGGTCCTTACAACTGCTAAGTACCAAAATTTGCACAAATATTTTGCAAAGTCGACTCTTTAAAAGTCAACATACAATTAGTAACCAAAATGGAAGCAAAAATTTTTCAGATACAGCTTAAAGGTTTAAAGAGAGAGTGCTCTCAGGTCTTCTCGATGCTAATAACAAAACTATGTCAAATCATGAATATTAAATGAAATAGGATATCAGATGGTATGAAAATATCTTTAAAAGTAGCCAGTACAGTAATTAAGTTGGGCCTTGCAAGAAATGCGCATTACGCAATCAACATGCAGTATTATAAACCACAATAATAAATATGAAATAATCATGAACAAAAACAAAAGATACATAAATTTAATGAGCATTAAAAGAAACGACGATTCACTTCGGTTAGCATCGCTAAATCAACTGTATACAAAAGCGTGTTACGAAACTAAGAAAAACAATTTCGAAAGAAACTTCTTATAGGATAATTTTTTAGAAAAACAATTGCAGTTCTGCCACAAAGAATTAAAAAACGACTAAAGACAACTTTAAATTAATATATTTATAATAAAATATGCAACAACCCTCCAGAAAACAGTTTGTGAAACATTAATTTTCACAAACTTTTACAGGAGTGACGTATCAGTAGTTCATAGGAAAAGCGCTTAAAAGTTGAATTTTAAAAAAAATCTAAAGTGAATTTTGAAAAAAACTCTTCGTAGTGCATAGCATTATGACCTATAGTATTTATGCGCCAAGTTTTATACTTTGGGGTTGCTTAGTTTGGCTGCAAAATTAAGCCAGCCATCATTAATATAAAGATTGATGGATGTAGTGTGTTCACAAAGTATTAAAAATAGATTCATTGAGTAAAATAAAAATTTGGCTCGTAAAAGGAGTAAAAGAGTATTGTTCTGAAATATTATTAACAGATTCAAGCTTTTACTATGTAATTTTAATGGATATAAACTGATGTAGAGTTAAAAGACTATTTTAAATTTAGCATAACTCTTAACATATAAGTAAGAAATTATTGAAAAGCGTGAATAACACATTTAATTCCTTCCTCGTATATATCCATCTCGCTCAAGCGGTGCCTTAAGTGCCTCGGGCGTATATGTACGTCTTTCTGAAATATGATTCTTTTCTTTGCACTGGCATCAGTAAAACTGTTCCGAAGGCCTGGAATGCAATAAAATGACCTTGACGTTGTCTGTGAGGGATTTACCTATTTCATAGAAAATTTGTTTATTTGTACCCTTTCTCTCCCCCCTCCCCATACCCTACATACGCGCGCCTATGTGAAAAACGGTGACACTGGGTAGCGAATCGCGTAACCTTTCATCGGCACTTGAGGGGTTAAACACTAAATATACTACATTTGAAATGGTGCAGATCAGGGGTCTTCAAATTGTGTTTCAGGGAGCACTGGGGTTCCACAATTCATACTTAGGGCTTTCATGAATCAGAATAAAAAATCGAAAAGAAAATTATAAATATGTATGCAAAATAGATTCCCGTTCGCTATGAAGTTTATATAACCACAAGTATCTAAAGCTCATCCCAGTCATTTGCTGTTTTTTCATGAAATAATTTTTTTGAATCATTATATTGAAAATTAAGGGATATACATAAACAAAATACTCAACTTTGGGAAATATAATCCAACTCCGGAAATATAATCTAATTAGTTAATTAAAGATATTCAATTGTAAAATTAATTATATACACTGTTCACTTAAAATAAATAGTCAGTTCGTTTTCTAAGGTCTTCATAAACATACAAAAATAAAAAGATGCTTACTATTTGATATTAACTATTTTTTCGGAACAAAAATAACAATCTGAAAACGCAAAAAACGCAATTTCTGCTATAAAACTATTCGCCTTCCCCGCTAAAATACTCATCATGGAACCCGCGCTGCCATATATCTTGAAAGAGTGGATTTAAAAGAATATTTCTGCTAAGTATCGTCAGAGTATTCGTAAAAATGGTTATTTTATGTAATTTTAAAGTGAGTGGTACTTATAAGTACCGTCGGTAGATAAAGGGTTAAACTGAAAAAAATTTATTTATACATAACTTCATTATGTAACACTATTTAAATTTTTCTTATAATAGAATAAAAGAATAGTAAAACACGTTTTTTTTTAAATATGTACTACTTACTGGATTGATGAATATTTTATTGCTTACAATCTCGGCTCCACGAAATACCGTGTTTACTCGAATCTAAGCCGCACCCCAAATTCCCAACAAGTCTTTGTGGAAAATGAAAAATAGTGTAAAATAATTTAAAACCTATAATTGCTCTAATTGTCCCATCCAAAGTATTTTTTTAATTTGATTCTAAGCCGCACCTGATTCTCAGTAGCTTTCATATTGGAAAAAATGTGCGAATTAGGTTCTAGTAAATACGGTAATTTTATACTCGTCTGTACAATGCTTTGCAAAACTAAATAGTATTCTAATTGAAAATTTACCCTTTTCAATTGCGGAAAATTTATCTACAGGTATAATGAAGGAGAGGGATCAACTTATCGATATATCAACATATTCGAATTTAAAATCTAAATTTTAGCAAGAACAGTTTCTAAATTTTAAGTTGAAATTTCATGCAAAATGCCATACTCATTAGATTTATCATAGAGTTATGAACATTTTATAACCATTCTGAACAATGTATTTAAGTGAAAAATATTTCTTAACATGAATGGCTGTAAACACAAAGTATAAAAATAAATTAAACGCAAAATATATGAAATGCGACTGAAAATAATTGCAACAGACCTAGACTTCACCAATTGGTGTAAAAAATGGCAAGAACATATCCCACAAAAACTCTCTAAATATAATTCAGCGTTAAGAAGCATTTTGATCATAAATTAATATTACTAATGAGTGAATTATATTTAATTACATACTAAAATGACATTAAAATTTTTTAATAACAAATACAATACTTCTCAAAATTGACTTTAAATAAAGTATCTATAACATATTGATCTGATTTAAATATTTTTTAAAGATATATATTCTCTAAAGATATATTCAGATATTTTTAAAGATATATATATATATATATATAAAGATATATCCTTCTAAATGTGTAGAATAGGGCTTCTCAAAAATCCTTAGAAACTTCTAAGGATTGCGTGAGTCAAAAAAGTTTGGTGCAGATGATATGACAGCAAATACAAAATTAATTTTCAAGATTCAATCTGAAATGCCTTTTTTTCTACTTGTTTTTATAAGACTTCCCATTTTATTATTGATACAAAACATCCATCTGAAAAGGTAGCATTTGAAAAAAAAAAGTCTTTTCTCCTGTTTATGTGTTTTCTCGGTGTTTTTATGCTCTACTGTAATAACAAGACCTACAGGGGTGAAGCCAACCAAGTTAGGGCATGAATTGATTTTTAGAAGTGAATAGAAGCGTATGTTTACGTTCAAACGTTGAATCAATATCGGATACGGTCACGCATTTAAGAGAGGATAGGAAAGTATGGTGAGAGGGTAGGGGGATGGCTCCCCCAACTCTTCAGACAGAGGCAAAAATAGCTTAGTCTATCAAGAGATTCCTATGAGATTGTCACCAGAAAGTGTATCAGCTCTTGATTAGTTTTCGGTAGGTGATACTTCGCTTAGTCAAAATGAATTTTTTATATTAATTAGAATTTTATTACACTTTTGACTAATATGTATTACTTTTTAGTATTGTTATATCTATACCTTTTTCTTTTTTTAATCATATTTTATTGTGTCTAAAGTGAGTTTGATTTTATAAACTGAGATTCATGTGTGTAATCGGATAAGTAGTGCTTCCTGCGATATAAAACAATATTTTTTTTTCTGTTTGTACCATTTTCTAATAAGCTATTACATCTGTTAGTTAACATTTTTTTTCTTGAGGGGGATATCTGAAATCGTTCACATATTTAAATGAATAAAATATTTTATTTTATTCATTTAAATATGAGAGCATTTTTTTTATTGTGTCTAAAGTGAGTTTGATTTGTAAACTGAGATTGATGTGTATTGGATAAATAGTGCTTTCTGCGATATAAAATAATATTTTTTTTTCTGGTTGTACCATTTTCTAATAAGCTATTACATCTGTTAGTAGACATTTTTTTTTCTTGAGGAGGGATATCTGAAATCGTTCTCATATATAAATAAATAAAACAAATAAATAATTTTTAGAGGTCTGTTTTTTGCAGGGGGTAGTTTTTGAACTTTATGAATATTGTCCATTTTTTTATTGAAATAAGATATATTAAAAGTCTAAATCAATCCAATCTACAAATACTTTTTAGAGTAATAATACAATAATCAGTTCAAACGTAATTGGTTAGTTGAAAGTAAAATTTAAGAGTTATATCGCAACATAATATTAATAGTTACAGGAACATTCTTGAAAAGTTGTTGGTGAAAGGCTGTCATCAAGGATTTATATACTTCAAAATACAAATTAGGAATTAGTCTTTAGTAACAGTTAAATTTAACTAACTATACGTTATTAATTTTAAACCTGAAATGAAATTACTATGCAGACAGCTGAAACTATATTTATAATTTTAATTTAATAAAAATTCGTACAGTTTTACTCAACTCTTTTAAAAAGTAAGAATTAATGCTAAGAAAGAAATTTAATTCATCAATGGTAATTAACAATTGTCTTGAAAACACTAAACAAACCAACTTAAATTCGTTGATTACTTAACGATGAGTTTAAATTACCAAGAGTTACAACAATTAAGTGAGTTTAAAGCTCACTTAATTGTTGTAACTCTTGGTAATAAAGGAATGTAAAGATTCAATTGTAAATTTAAATTTTGTGAATTTATTTCTTTTACTTGTGAAGAATTTTTGCACTATGTCATAAAACTAATGGTATGCTTCTGTTTTCAAACAGGTAAAAAAGTTTAAAATCCAGACTATTCAGCATGTCTTCTTATGCCAGGCGTTCGTTCACTCCTTCTGCTGCGTTTCAATTCTCGATTGTCGGTAAGAATTACAAATAATATTTTTTTGAGCTTTTGCAAACAATTTATCTAATGTTATTTTAAGTGCTTCAGTAAGAAATAATAATAATAGTAATAGGATTGCTACTATTTAAATTATGAGGTAAGAGAAAATGAAAAGAATCCAGAAAATTTTTCTCAGGGTTATACGGAATGATTAAAATAAATAAATAAATAACCCAAAACGCTTTTGTACGTTAAATTCTCGTAAATACTCCCTTTTACAAATATTTTAATATGCTCTTAAGTTAAATTAAATCATATTACATTTACCTAAATGATAAATTCTTATTTACTATGAAAACATAGTATTATAAAATATTCAGAGCAACGGGTTTTTGAAAAAAAAAAAAGAAAAAAAATCAGAACTATATTTTACAAATGATTATGTCTTTATAAGATAGATACTTATTTAAATAATGTAAATTTGTGCATCATTGAAATAAAATAGTACTTTAATTTAAAATCAGTTCGTCAAATTATGTAAAAATACATAAAAAATTAAAAGCTACAAAAATAAACAAATAAATAAAAGCTAAAATTAAAGTTTTCATGATAGAAGAATTCATATACACAATACATGATTCCTTTAGTCTTTCAATTTAATAATTTTGAACCTATAACGTTTTCATACAAAGGTAAATAAATTTTTTGTCAATATTTTTCTGTTTTAGCAATAAAAGTTTTATTTTGTATCAATGTAAAAAAACTACTTAAAAAAAGATTATTTCTTTTGCACTTTACTTCGTTTTGAAAATTTCAGTGATTTACACATTATTAAATTTATCAAAAAATATATTCCCATGAAATTAGTTTTAAATAACATTTTGAAAATTATGGTCAAAATTGAGCAATTATCAATTAAAAAACAATAATCAAGTAGTTTACAGCATAAGAAAATCAAATGTAAAGACATTTAGCTTAAGAGTCGATGATATTTATTAGCTTGAGTGTTTACGTTATGGAGATGATGAAAGCAAAAAAAAAAAAAAAGTGTTGTTAAGTTATATAATCTTACTAAATGAATTCATAGAAATACAAATTTCGTAGATTTATGATCAAAAAAATGAAAACAAGTTGCATGAACTCAAATCTAACAATAGAATTCAAAACTAAAATTATTCCACACTGGTTGATAAAAAATACCTTAAAATTATCGTATACTGATTAATCAGAATATAAATTTGTATTTCAGCTAATAATTGATAGGAAAAACACTTAAATTATCAAATTAAATTATGAATTAAAATTTAAAATAGGAAAGATTAAAGTTCATGGCAGAATGGTTTGTTTAAAGCTTGAGTGGTATATTCAAAGCTATTAGCTAAAAAAAGTTAAAAATTTTCATCATTTGGGGCACGTATTTTTTAAAAAGGATTTTATGCCTAAGGTATCCGACTACCCTAAAATTGTGAATTTTGCCAAAAACGGACACATTTTTTTATGATTTTATTTTATAGGCCATCTTATGGTATAAAAATACCAAGTTTACTGCAAGTGTTTTAGTATAATGGCAGATGCCACTACTTTAAAAAAGCAAGATGTCATACTTTAAAATGCGTTTTACTTGAAATGTGTACGTTTTTTTTAAAAATGCTCAAACGGGGATAGTTATTACTCAAAAAGTTTTGAAAATAATTAAATGAAATTTTTGTGTGTATGTTCTGTATTATAGTACAAGTGTTTTAATCTTCAGATTTATCAATCACTGTTTTATTACAAAATTTACAGTCCCTTATGTGAATATAACCACTGCTTTTTCAAGCAATCTCATATAATAACTAAGATAAAGGGCTTTAATTTTTGTAAAATTAAAAAAAACTCTTATTCTGAATATCATTTCAAGAATGAATAGCAAAGCAACACATCAAAATTGAAAAATTGAAAGTTTGTTCATAAACTTGCAGAATGGGCCCCGTTTATGTCATTTTTTGTGAATTTTTACCCATTTTAGTATTAATAATTTCTTTTTCTCTTCTTAATTTTAGCATATTTTTTTCAAATGTTCTAAAAACCGCAAAAAGTCCCCATACGACCATTAAAAAAGTTGTCGTAAGTAGTCGGATACCTTAAGAATTTAGAATTTGAGAAGTGACAGATGTCAGAGCAGTGCTTCTCAAACTTTCAATATTTGCGACCCAATTTTCAATCAAAATAATCATCGCACCTCCCCTTCCATATAATAATTATGTATTGAATGCAGTAATAATGTATTTGACGCAAAAGCTACAATGCTACCTTAATTATAAGCCGTATAGATTATCAAAATTTTATAGTATATGTTTCTCTTAAGTAATAGATATTTTAAGTAAGTTATACACCTTTAAGCATTATTAAGTGTTACTTTTCTTAAGTATTATGTTACTTTTCCATTCTAACGTTTAAATTGGAATGGATTGCAAAATAATTTTTAATTAAATTAATTATTTATTTCCTCAATCATCCATTTCTATAAGTATAAATGTCAATAGAAAAATAGTCTAGTCTCTGTTGCTCTCTATCTTATATTCATCACAACTGACATTCTCACGGACTTCTGAGCAACTGTCTTCCTTTGAAAAAATTTTGCTCTGCAAGACAATATCATGGGAGTCACTAGTATAATTATTAAAATTCTTCTTAATTTAGTATTGATAAATTAATTATCACATACATTCTGAAGTACTGATATATTTATAAGTAAGTATATAAGTCGGGTAAACATGTATTTTTTTTATGTCAGAATTTTTTGTTTTGCTTCCTTTCAGTAAATTAATTTTTTTAAAAAAATCTTTCATTTTCGACTTTTTGATGTGCTCCCGCCCCCTCCCCCCACTTAGGGCTATCACGTCCCCTTAGGGGCGCACCCCACAGTTTGAGAAACGCGTGTTAGAGTGTTTTCATATAATTTTTTTTACTTCCCGTAACAATATCGGGGGGATTTACCTTAATACACGTAACAGATAGTGCACTGTAATGTAAATAATTTTGAGAAGATGCTGCGAAAAAAATTAATGAGATACCATCTATATTGCTTTTTTCCTTTCAAAGCTGCAAAAATGATAGTGCGGGATAAATATTCTTTGTTTGAATAACCTGAGGATCTTAATTTCTGAAGGTCAAAATAATGACAAACCGGAACCCCCGCTATTTTATGAAGCATAATTGGTTGAACCGTTCTCTTTTTTCGTTGCAGGGGTGGAACTTAGGGGTCATAGCTATAAAAAATCATTGTTTAAACAGCTGTGATGTGGCCTCTAGAAATAAAAGAGGCTTATAAATATATTACAGGATTACGCAAAGTAACTAAAACATTTATAATGATAGCCTTATAATTGAATTAATTACATTAAAACTCCTTGCAAAGATGTTAACGTTGTTATAATGTCATCCCTTGATGTTGCAATCTGATGACTGCAATATCAAGGAATGACATAATAACATCGTATATGTCACATTGCCACACTGATGTTATGATTGCCATACTGATGTTTGGTAGCAATTTCAAAGTAATAAGATTTTTTTTTGCCTTAGAATTTGCATGAACGGAAGAATTAAGTACAATTTTTCTTTTTTTATTTACTTTGCTACTTCTGCTTTCTTAATAAGATAGGTGGGAAATTGATTTTTTAATATGAAACTCGCATACATTTACAAAAACAGAGGATCTCTTATCCTCCTATATTGTTTAACTAATGGTTTTGTTAAAGGTTCAGTACTGAAACCAAATAACATTTAGGTATTCAAAAAATAATTATTACATTAAGTTATTAAATGGTTAATAATTAAACAATAATCATTAATTATTAATGATCTAGTGAAAAAAACATCTTCAATTTTTAGTCAGATGTAACAATTATAAAAATGCATCTTTTTAAACCTTAATTGAGGAGTATTTTTTAAAATGTTCTTAAGGAATTCTCAAGAAATCGAAAACTCATTTATTAATTCAAAATATTTTCTTTAATCCATAACGTATCGTTTTGACAAAGAAAGATAAATTTTTAAGTAAAATATAAGCAAAACAAAACTTTTAAATACAGAGAAGTAATAGAACTACTCTTCCCTCGTGAATTAAAATCTATTACATTCTTATAGCCCTTTATCTCATAAATATACCAGCATTTTATCTTATGGATATAGAAATTTATCTTGCTTAAATATTCTCCACTATGATTCCATTGGGTTTAAATTCTACACACGCCATGAATTATTTTCTGTTGAGAAAGAATAAAATAATTACTTATGCTTTAGTAAATTTGTCTTGTCTAAATCAACATGGAGTGACATAGTGGACTAATGATGCTTTATATATTTAAACCATAAGCAGATACGGATGACATCTCGCTTTTTTCTTAAGTTCCACATCATGTGATGAGTAGTTTTAAGGTATAGTCTTATGCAGTGTTTCTCAAACTGTGGAGCGCGCCCCGCTAGGGGGCGCGAACATATTGAAAAGTCGAAAACAAAAGATTATTTAAAAAAATTATTAATTTTCTGAAAGTAAAAAAACAACATACAGTCTGAAATAATAAAAAATAAAAAAACACATTTACACTAATATAATACACTTATAAATATATTAGTACTGCTCAATGTATTTTATAATTAATTTAACGATACTAAATTAAGAACGTTTAACAATTACCAGTAAGCCATGGGCTCTTCATATGTAAAATTATATGCAAAAATTAACACTTGATGATTTGTTCAAATTATAATTAATTATTTCAATGCCTATTAAAAATTACGCGATTCGCTCCCGATACCACCGTTTAACACGTAGGCGAGCGTATATGGTGTATTGGGGAGGGAGGGGGTATTAAAGGAATAAATAAGCAAATTCTCTAAAATAAGTAAATCCTTTGCAAACACTGTCAAGGTAATTTTATTGCATTCCACAGCCTTCCGAATAATTTCATAGATAGCAGACCACAGAAAAAATTGTACTTTGGAAAGAGGTATATATACGTACGGGGCAATTAACTTACTGGCGGAGTGAGACGTTTATATACGCCGGTAGCATTTGAAAGGTTAAGGTCGAATTGTAGGTTTAGCGTCAAAATATAGTATTATTGAATTTAATACATTGTTATTATATGGGGGGGCGATGAAAATTATGATTGAATATTGAGTCGCCAGTATTGAAAGTTTGAGAAGTACTGGTTTAATGTATTGTTGAGCAGTTTTTAATATTTTCATGGTTTTATTTTGGAAAATTAGGATTCAAACCACTGCGTTTGTGACCACAAATAGAAAATGTTACGCATATTCTGTACGTGGAATCAGCATCTTCATAGAATTTTTATTGTTAAAATAATTTAAAAAATGTTTCTATTTTTAATTCTCTAGCTTTAAGCAAAATTTTGACTGGGAACATAATTGCCGTGACTATATTTTAATTAACTTTTTAATTTTATAGATAATTAAAAAATATTGTAAATTAAGTTATAAGATATTCATTAAAATTTTTTTTAAATGTCTTACTGAAATATTTTTGACCTGAAAAAAAAAATTGATTTTATGGATGGAAGGCAAGGTAGGGCTTTATGTATAATGTTCGTAATATCCTATTTTTTATAACTCGAGTGTTCTTATAGAAAAAAAAAAAGTATGTATTATTTTATAGTTATAATTTTTATTTAAAAAATATTTTTTAATGGTTTGGATTCTTTTAGAACCTAAAAGCGAATTATGTTTGCATAATTACTCTTTTATTTTTATTGTAACAATTTAAATTATTTAAGAATGAAGCAATAAAAGGTAAGAAACAATATTTATATTATTTACCTATCTATCTGTATATATCTATCTGTATGTATCTATCTGTGTATTTATCTGTATCTATCTATCTGTGTGTTTATTTATCTGAATCTATCTATCTGTGTGTGTATTTCTCTGTATGCGTATTTATCTGTATGTATCTATCTCTGTGTGTATATATATATATAGGATGTATATATCTATATAACATATAGAACTAGATAATATAAATAGTTATATAATATACCTATATATTAAGGTAGCTCTTATAATAGTGAACAATTAACCTAATAGTTTTTCAGTGGACACCCTTAACCGGTTTGCCTGTTCATTGTACGGGTAACTGAAAGTTTGCTCGCACGCAGTACGGCCATAGATATTTTCTTTCGTTTTTTGTATTTTCAATTCTTATAGTGATATTATTTACTGTCAGTGTTTTCAAAAGGTGATGCAATTTGCCTATGGTACTGAGATGCTTTTCATCTGGCATTTTCTTTGTGGTGAAGACAGAAATTTTTCGTTGATGGAAACTAGAGTTTAGATTCTTAAAATTCTGCTCTATGTATGCTATGTTTTTACACTCAGACCGTTGATTTTTGTGTGTGAAATTACGGATAACACACACACACACACACACACACACACACACACACACACACACACACACACACACACACACACACACACACACACACACACACACACACACACACACACACACACACACACACACACACACACACACACACACACACACACACACACACACACACACACACACACACACACACACACACACAACACACACACACACACACACACACACACACACACACACACACACACACACACACACTCTTGTAAGAGGATTAAATTTGGATACAGATTTAGAACTGTGTCCTGATTATTTGGATCATTCTAAAAGGAGAACATACAACACAAACATCCTCACTCACACTAATTCTTCAACAGTTTGAGAAAGTATTAACAAAATTTTTTTTCTAAGATATACAAAAAATTCTTCATATCATGCAGAGTGCACTTACAAAAAGTAAATATTAAAGAGTTTTTGTCCTCAAAAAGCGCAAAATAAAAAATGGTATAAAAGTTTTAAAATTTAAAATTAAAATAAAATTCTTCCATTTTCTTATTCTATTTATTAATACAGTGTTTAATTATATACAATAAATAAATATGCCTTCTTTTGAAACATTTTAGGCAAACAAATTGACCGGTAAAGAGGTTAATTTTTGTTTTCCTTTTACCATATTGCTAAAAATTATACTTACCTTACATTTATTTCATACAGAAAGATAAGTCAGTGTCTCATCGAGCTTGATTTAAAACAGATGTAGGAAGATAAAATTCCTAAGAATTAAATTTTTGAAAATACGTGTTGTAACAATGGGCTACTTGGGAGATCTAAACTCTCTAACTTGGGTTTTATCTCCTCCGTCCAGCCAAATTGGAAGTGAACATCACTAGTGAATTGTTTATAAATAGTCAGTGAGAGAGATACATTATATAATACAAAGATGATTATAGAAAGAGAAAATGTTTGTAGATGTGATATTGCCACATTAATACGCGCCAATACCATATTTGCATAGCCACTTTTACGACACAGGATTATGGAGGATTTTTACTTTGTCTGGTTCGTGTGGCTGCATCTCATTTCAGATAAGTACAAACTAATTTTTTCCCCTTTGCTGCATCTCATTCAGATAAGTACAGACTAATTCTTTCCTTTTGCTGCATCTCATTCAGATAAGTACAAACTAATTCTTTCCCTTTAGATTGTTTTGTCTGCATATCGCGTAGTAGTCTCTAGTATTTCATAATAAAAGTAAGCTATTGCAAATTCTGTTTGTAAGCATTTCGAATTTAATTCAATGCTTTCTTCCTCCATGCTGCGTTCGAATCCCCCGGGAATCAAACTAATGGGTGTGATCTTCCCCTAAGCCAACACGAAGAAGAGGTTCCATGGAAATGTTATTCACATTAAAAAATTGTATGATTTTTGCACATAATTATTTAATAACATCTTTAAAAAGGCCCATGAAACAACAAGTCACTTTTTGATATATTTTATATTCAGGAACATTGAACGAAGAAGATATTGAAAGGAGATTTAATATACTAAGTAATATAGATAAAAAAGATTCACTAGACACCAAAATCAAAATAATTAAACAAATACAGTGCAACTTCAATAACGCTTTGGACTATTTTTTGCTGCAATACATGCCCCAACATGGTCCGGCGTTGATTTGATTAGACGTCGGATATTCTCCTAAGGAAGATAGGCTAGCAAACCTTGAGTAGCTACCTTCAATTCATGTACAGAGTGGCACGGTGGCACTTGGCGTTTCAGTTGGTCGCACAAATACACTATAGGGACAAATCCTCGAAGCAGACTGATCATTGAAGTCTCAACTTGATGTAGAAGGTCTTGAGTTATTTGAGTTGTAAGCGAACGAGCGTTGACTTGCTGGAAAATTACCCATGAAACACCTTTTTGAAAAGTTCCCCCTGTGTGGTCGAAAAATGTCCTCAACGTAACACTGGCCCGTTAAAACTTCACGTATCACAATTAAAGTGGAATGACAATCATAGGCTATGCCCTCCCTCCTTCTGCCTATTACGCCTCCTGAGTGGGAAAATTGTCACGCGATAGTGGTGATGGAATTGTACCGTTCACTAGGGCACCTCCATACCAGTACACAGTAGTTAAATGTCTCCAAAAAGAACCGGTATTAATAACTAAATACCAAGTTTTACCAATCTGTGGCATTTTCACGTAACTCTAGCTAGACACCACTGTTGATGGAGTTGCCGATGTTTCAGTGTTAAAGGCAGTACATAAAAATAACCCTTGGATTGTAGATTCGCTTCCTCAAGGTATCTGGAAATGATTTTTAAAACAAATGCAGACTTACATTTCATTGTATCGGGGAATGAGTCACTGTGGATCCACAAAGACTTCCCAAGATCCTTCGATACTCTCATATCGTCGTCTTTCTGGTCTCTCCAGATCTGGTTTCCCGTATGTGGTTACTACTTCCAACATGTTCTGTTCGCACACTCCAAGTGATCGACCTAGAAAAGAAACATGACGGGCCTGCGCGACGAAACTATATTTGTTTCTATCCCAGTCTCGAAGGGAGGACCCCCGAACAGGGGGGCTCAGTTACTCCGAAACTTATGCGAGTTTTCGCACGAAAAACCCACGAATAGGGCCCGTCGAGTCGTGCACACAATTCGATTTTCAAAGCTCTGCCATCACGGGGGGCCCCAGGGACCACCGGGGCCCGAAAACAGGAAATTGCCCCCCCCCCAAAAAAAGACGCACTTTTTTTTCGGAATTTGAAAAAATTTGGCCAGAAATGACCATAAACCCGAATAAATAAAAAAGAGCCCGAATTTTTTAAAAGGAAAGCACCTGGTTTTATGAGGAATTTCACGGTCATCGTTTTTTATCAATGTTTTTGTTCTGGGTCCTTTTTTTTAGAAAGTATAAAAAAAACCACATTTTTTTATTCGACAGAAAAAATTCAAAATTCGGCTAATTTCACGAATAATAAAAAAAAAGTGCCCAAATTTTTTTAAAGGAAAGCACATAGTTTCGTGAGGAATTTTAAGGCCTTCGTTTTTCATCTAAGTTTTCGTTCGTGGGTCCATTTTTAAGAGAGTTATTAAAAAAAAAGCCCACATTTTTTATGGGACTTGGAAAAAATTTCGAGAGGAACGGCGGCAAACTTAATTCACGAATAATTAGAAAATCGACATTGACTTTTGCTCGCGGTACGCACCTTTTGAAAGGGCCCGTTGAGTAGATTCCGAAAATATAAATTTCTAAGTTCTAGTCTCGAAGCCGAGCCCTCCAGACGGAGGCCCCGATCGGGATGACGGGCCCCAACTCCGGAGTTTACGCGAATTTTCTCACGAAAAAAAAATCACGCGTACGATCCGTCGAGTGGCGCGGATGAATCGACTTTCTAAGCACTGAGTAAAAAAGGGGGACCCCAGAACCGACGGAAAGACGTTTTTTTTTTTTTGGGTTCCCAAAATTTCCCAAAATTTTTATAAAAATTTGTTTCCCAATATTTATTCAGAACGGCCCTCGCCATAAATTAGGGAAAATATATTTTTTTTGACCGTTCGCAGGGGTCCCTTTCCAACCCCCCTTTTTTGGGAGTTTTAGTTATACCGGGAATTAACCCATTTTTTGCAAAAAAAAAACAGGGGATAGGGTCTGTGGGGCCAAAATTGATTTTCAAGTCGCCGAAAAACCCCGGGGGGCCCTTTTAAAAACGGGAACCACCCCTTAAACCCCAAAAAAGTTGGAATTTCCAAATTCCATTCGCCCGGGCCAGTTCCTCAAGTCCCCCGGGAAACCCGGGGTTTTTTGTAACAAGCCGTGGGGGAAGGGTTATTAAAAAAGGGTTTTTTTTGGTCTTTAAAAAAATTTTGGCCAAAAATGGTTAAAAACCCCCGAAAAAAAAAAAGACCCGAAATTTTTGGAAAAAAGCACCGTGAGAAATTTCGGCCTTTTTTTTCATAAACCCTTTTTCTTCGGGGTCCTTTTTTAAGAAAGTTCAAAAAAACTTTTTTTTTGAGCCCAGTTTTCATATAAAACCCCCACCCCCCTCTAATTTCCCCGAATTGGGAAAACGTTTTCCCGTTTTCCCCGGAAATTTCCCCCACACAGTGTTTTAAATAGGAATGCACCATTACGCTATAAACCAAGTACACGCCGTTTTTATAAAAGCACCCTTTTCCCTGATTGCCGTGCCACTGTTGAGTGAGTGTGGTCATGAGCATTGGCCTCAAAAGTTGGAAATCTTCCCCAAACGGATATTTATTGACCCGAAGTTCCTCACCCCCAGGGGATTAAAAATAAAAAAAAACCCAAAATTTAAAAAGTCGAGGGGAAGGGTGAAAAAAATTTTTTATTTGTGGAAACCCCGGAAACTTAATTCAAAACAAATTTTGGGGTATTTATCGAGTGAGGGGGAGGGAGCCCCGGAGGGCTGAGTGGTGCGGGAAAGTAATTAAGGAAAAAAAAAAAAAGCCCCCAAGAAATGTTGTAATGTTGAAAGGTACTGGAAAATGCTTATCCCCCCGGGCCCTTTTTATCGGGAAAAAAACCCCCTTTTGGGTCCCCCAAGAAATAGAGTGCAAGTGTTTTTAAAGCTGACCGCATTATTTGGGGAAACAACCCGCAATTTAATCCCCCCAATCCCCCATTCTGATTTTTACCCAGTTCCCCCAAAAAACCCTTTGGTCAACCGAGAGGCAAGAACTGGGAACCACCCCATTTTTCCCAACCCATTTTCCCGTAAACAGGGCAGATGCAAAAAAAATTTATCCGGGGAAAACCCCCGGCCCCCATCATCCCCCCCTTTTCAGTTTAACAAAACAAAAAAATGGGAAAAAAAAAAATTTTTTAAAAATGAAAGATATAAAGAAAATTTGGGAAGCATTTCCCCCCCCGGGCCCTGTGGGTCCCCCCCGGGGCACCGAAAAACTCCGGAAATTAAGGACTGTCCAGTCTTAAAGGGGGAAAAACCATAACAGGAACGCCCTATCTTGGTGAAGACACCTGAGGCTGGGTGAAGGGGGTAGGGGGCCACAGTCCTAAAGCATTAGGGGCAGTTGTTCCAGCGAACCCCGGCCCCTTGAAAGGAAAACCGGAAAATTTTAAACTTGTGGGGTTTCCTTCAGGGTGAAAAGGCAGGAAGGGCCCCCACAGTCTTAGTTTTGGTGGGCCCCAAAACGAACTGGCCTTGTAATGGTATACCGGTGAGATAAAAATTTTTGGGTTCCTTGGGGTAAAAAACCAAGCCCCGGGAAATTACCCCGGAAAAGGTTCTAAAAAAAGAAAAAACACAAAAAATTTTGGGAGAGCCAGAACAAAGGGGTATATGAAAAAAAAAAAATTTTCCCCGATTTTTTACCGAGCTTCAGAAAACCCGAGGTTCCATCCCGTCCACCAATCACTCAAACGTAAGAAAATCAAGAAACCCTTTTAAAAAAAAGAAATTGCACTTTTCCCCCTTTCCCTTTCTTTTCACCTTTTTTACTCCAAAAAAAAACAAAATATTTAAAATGACTGAGAACAGAAAACTGTTAAAAAACCGAAGAAAATCCCAAATTTTGGGATAAAAAATTTTTAAAGGAAAATCAAAAAAGAATAAATATATTTTCCGGGGCACGGTTTAAAAAATTTAACGGGGAATAACATATAGGTGTCCGTAGAAGAAAAAAAAAAAGACCCCAATGAAATTTTTAAAAAGGGAGAAACAAAAGGGATATTGACAAACGACTGAAAGTTTTAAAAAAAAAAAAAATCCTTATCTCATATCAACATAACAATGTAAGAGAAAAAAATGCAGATGAATGTGTAGGAAAAAAGCATCCCGAACGACCAAACACTTAAAGGGTTTAAAAAACATAACTTTAAGGCGGGCCCAAAAATTAATAAAAAAATAATACAAAAGATGACCCCGGAAATTGCATCATTTTTTGACATCACATTAAGGACATGGCACAGTAAAAATTTTAAAAAAAAAAATTAGGGATTTAAAAATTTTTTTTTTTTTTGAATTAACCAAAAAAAAAAACTATTATTTATAAACGAAAAAACACTTTTGACACATGTTTTAAAATTTAAAAAAAAAAATTTGAAAAGAAAAAAAATTATGTTTAAATTTTCGAGGGGAAAAAATAGTATCACTTAAAATCAAATTCATGACATGATACAGTTAAAAAAATAATAAATAAAATTATTGCGTTGAAAAAAAAATTTTAAAAAGGATTTAAAACAACGTTTTTCCCCAATTTTAACATCAAATGACATGAAAAGGAAAAAAAAAAAAAAAAAAATGTATATATAGAACAAAAGCGCGTTCATTTTGAACATAAAAAAATCAATTAAAACAAGTAAAAAAAAAAGGGCCCTAGAGAAAAAATTTAATAAAAAAAACCCCATACCCCCCAAAGCCCATTTGAACAAAAACATGAAATGAAAAAGGAAAAAAAATTTCGGAGAAAAAATTTTTAAAATAACTAGGAAACATTCTCACTTAAACATAAAAAACGACATGAAAAAAGGCATATTTTAATAATAAAAAAATTTAGCTGAAAGAAAGGAAATAAATGTAAAAAAGGGAAAAAAAAATTAAAATTTTAACACATATGAAGTAGGACATAACACAAAGTACTTTTTTATTTTTTTAAAACGGGGATAAAGGGAAAAAGTTTTTTTTTTATTGATTTTTTAAAAAAAAGGAGGGGTAGTTTAGTTTTTTGGGATAAAAATTTAAAAAAATTCAGAAATAAAACAATTTCATTTGATCAGGGCGATAAAAAATTTTCCCCAAAAAATTGGAAAAAACAAAAAAAAATTTTAACAAAGGGAAAGGCTATTGGTCCGAGAAAAAAAAAAAAGAAAAACCCCAAAAGAAAAAAGGGAAAAAAAAAAAAAAAAAAAAAAGGGGGGGGGAAGGGGCCCCCCTTGGCCCCGAGGGGAGGGGGAAAAAATTCCCTTCCGGGAGAGAAACAACACTCGTTTTTTTCTAGAGTTTGGGAATGCCCCCGAATGATGGCAGCAAATTTATGGATGGGATTTTTTTCCTTATCTTTCCCAAAGCACAAAGTTTTAACCCAAACAAAAAACCCCAAAAAAAAAAATAGTTTGCTTTAAACCCAAATAAAAAATTTTAACAGAAAAAAGGGGAGAAAAAAAAATACAAACAAATCAAAAAATTTACAAGTTAAAGGTTTTTATCATACATTTTCACAAAAAAAAAGGCCGTAACCAATACTTTTTTTTAAACACAATATCGTTTCCAACAATTAAAATCTCTCTCAAAAAAACAACAACAAACAACAAAAAAAAAAAAAAATTTTTGAAAAACCCTTAAACCAAAAAAAAAGGGAAATCAATTCCGGGCCAAAATAATTAACACGCAATAATTTTTTTTCATCAAAACTTAACCTTTTTTCCTTACATTTTTTTAATATCTTTTAAATCCAAATACTGCACTAATGAACATCAAACCCAAATTTTTTTTTTAAAAAACTCCCCCAAACATTATCATTTCCCATATCTCAAATTCCAAGTACAAATCATGAACAATTAAATCAATTTCGTAAAAATTTCCAACAAAAATTTATCATTCAATATTTTTTTTAAATTTTTTAAAAGCACACAAAATCTAATAAATTTTTCAGAATTTAAAATCTTCAAAAATTGGATCTCTCAAAATCTAATTTCTAAAATTCCCAAACCCACCAAATTTTTTTTTTCCTTTTTCAAAAAATTTAAAACCCTTTTCACTACAATTTGAAAAAAAAACAAAGGGAAATTTTTTGGGAAAAACAAAGGGTAATCAATTTAATTTGAACCCCCAAAACATCCCAAAAAAAAAATTTTTAAAACAGCAACAAAAAACGAATTTTCCATTACAATATATACTGAAAAAATTTAAAAGAAAAAAAAAATTGAGTAAAATTAAAACACAATAAAAAAATTTTAAATTCCAACACATAAAAAATTAAATAAATGTTTAAAAGAAAATTTAAATTAGCACATATAATTACAAAGAGCAAAATTTAAAAAAAACAAAAAACCCATTAAAACCCTTAAAAAAATTTTTTGAAACAACAAATATCCCTTTAATATTAAAAAAAAATTTATTATTTTTACCCCAAAGATAAAAACAAAAAATTTCCGAATATAATAAAAAAAGGGAACAATAGGGTAAAAAAATTTGGGACAATAATAAGAAAATACCCCCAAAAGGAAAAAAAAAAAAACATTTTAGAGAAAAAGGGGAAAAAAAATTTTTTTTTTCAAGAACATCAAAAAAGGGAGAAACCAAAACTTGAAAGAAGATTTTTTTTTAAATAAATTCATACTTTCAATAGATAAATATATATATATAACCAAGATAAAAAATTTTTTTTGAAAGGCTTTTTTCAAAAGGGAATCATTTTAAAAAATTTAAATTTTTTTCCTTTTTAAATGAAAAGTGCCAAAAAAAGGGTTTCACCCAAATGCCGTCCAAAAGGTTCAAATTTTAACCCACGGGGGGCCTTAATTTTTAAATTTCCGGGGAGCGACCCCGGTCGTCATTCCACTCGTTCCGCAATTTTTCCCTTAAATTGTTCAGATGTAAATAAAAATTTTTTTTATGAAGGAATCACACACCTTTGCTGACATGGGGGAAAATTTTTTCCGGCGGTTCCCATGTTGTACCCATAATTAACCCCAAAAACTTTTGTGACCCCCAAAAGGCCCCCAAATTTTCCCCCTTACCCGGAGAAACCTTTGTTTTAAATTGGGTGGAAAAAACAAAAAGAACCAATCAAATTTTTCGTTTGACGTTTTAAGGTTCCCGTGTTTGTGAAATATGTGATGCCTGGCCTCCCATCAATATATTTTATTCCCCTTTTTGCAAATTTTCCCGGATTGTTGTTCGTTTTTCGGGGGAAAATTTTAAATTTTCCCGGGAATTTTGAAGTAAATTTTTCCCAATTTTTTTTTTTTAAACGTTCGGAACCGTGTTTTTAAAAAAGCGCAAAAATGGATAATTTTCATGATATTTATGTTCCCTTTTATTAGAAAATTGTATAAAATTGTTTTTTATATATTTTAAGGGAAACTGGGCAAAAAAAAATTTTTTAAATCACTTTTTCCAAAAATTTAACCTTTTTTAACCCCTTTTTTTGCCTTTTGTGAAACATGCCCCTTTTTTATAATAATAATTTTTTCTTTTATATAGTTCCCGAATTTTACAGAGGCCAACTTTTTGATTTTTAAAAATTCACATTTTCAGAGTTACAAAAAATTTAAAAAAACCATCGGCATTTTTTCAAAAAAAAAACCCCCCTTTTTTCGTAAAACAGGGTAAACCCACTTCTAAGTTATATATTTCAAAAAAATTTAGTTGAGCCCCTGTCTGGCTATATACAGGCAAAATATTATTATAATAGAAGCATTTTTCACAAAGGAAAATATTTTGAAAAAAGGGTCACCTCATTTTTTTTCCAAAAAGGGACTTTTAATTTTTATTTTAAATTTTTCTTAAAACAATTTTATATAACCCTTTTTTAATTAACTGAACCAAATACATAAATATTATCCATTTATACGCTTTGTTATCATGGTTTCCAACTTAAAAGGATATTTTGAGCCTTTTTCCCAACCTTTAAATTCTGCTTTCAGTAGTCTACCCCTTTTAGTGATAGATATTGCTTTTTTTCCCCCAATTAATACCCATTAAATTTTGGGATCCAATTTTATCTCCTTTTGTTTTCACCAACAAACCCCCGCGGTTAATTTTTTTTTTCCAAAATGTATTTAAAAAAAACACGTTTTTTTCAGTAACTGGGATATACTAAACGGGAAAGTAAAATAGAAAATTTCATTTTTTAAATTTTTAATTTTGTTTCCCTAATTTTTATTTTTAAATTTGGGGAAAATAAAAACCCCCCAAACGTTTTCTTTATTATATAATTTGCATACTCTATGAAGAATGTTTCATATATCTCAAAAGAATTTCTCTCTGTCTCTCATACTTACAAAAAAACTTCATATACCTTTTTTTTAACTGTTGAGGATTTGAGTGTGTGTGGGGCCTTTTTGCACCCCCAAGAACTTGGGTAATACTAAGTCTTACATTCTGATGGGAACAGAGATAATTTCGGCGTTTTTGGACTATCTTTCCATTTTCATTTCTTTTTTGCCAAAAAAATTTCCCCGGGCCCGCCGTTTTTTCCTTTTTTCGAATATCCCGGAACCCAAACGCAAGAAAAATTTTCCTTCCTTGGGAAAATGGAGAGAGGATAACAGCAGCATGGACTAAATGCATCTTTTAAAAACCAGCACCGAAATTTTCACCAAAAAAGAAAAAAGGGGTCCAAAAAAGAGAAAGTAATATTAGTGCCCATACAGTGTACGGGCAAAACCCAGGGGCTAAACTGGATCGCGGTGTACGGGCAAAAACCCGTTAAAGGGGGGGGGTTAGCAACACTGATATTCCGCAAAAAATTTTTGAATTTAAATTTGAACCCTTCCACCCCCAAAAATTTAAAAACCAATTAGAAAGCAAAGCCATTCAATTTCTTTAATAAATTTAAACTTTCTTCAAAAATGAAATCTCTTATTTTTTGTAAAAAAAAAGAATTTATTGGTTGGTATCCCACACATATAAATTCTGAAAGATTTAACTAAAAAATACTTGTAAAAAAAAACCTTGTTAAAAACTCTATAAATGATAAAGAAATGTCTCATGTAAAATACACATACTATTCCCCAAACTTCCCCACCACACCAATATGAAGAACTCCAGTCTCAACAGATTTAACGTGCAGCAGCTTCTGTGGGCTAGGTTTCGAACCCGTTACTCGATAACGCCAGCACCTAATTCACGAGTATGGAATTTCGCCGGGGGGTTTTTGCCATTCATTATAATATCCCCATATTAAAAAATTCAACAATTTTTCAATTTTAAATTGAAAAAACTTTCCCAAAATGACGCTTAATTTAATTTTTGAAACATTCTATTGCATTTTTTTAAAAAAGGGCCAAAAAAAATTTTTTGGTTTTGGGTAAAGAAAAAACATAAATTACATTCAAAGAGAAAGAGATACTTTATATTCATATTGAATGTTTTATAATTTTGGGGTTAAAATTGGACCAAATATTTTTATATGGTCCTTATAAGTTTAAATTATTTTTTTATATGCTTTTAAATTGTTCTTTTAGGTTTGATATATTTTTTTCATTAACTCTTTATCTACTGCATTATGATTTACTGCACCTTTTTTTCATGCAATATTTTTTAATTACTACATTAAAAATTAACAGATATACATAAAAAAAATACTCAACTTTGGGAAATTTAATCCGTCAGAGCTAATTAATTGATTTAGTTCTTTAAAATACCATCAGTCCACAAAGGTTTTAAGATATTCCCCAAAAAAAAGACCAATCCTTTTTCGCTTTTTAATTTTAAAAAAAGCCCAAAAACCCGGGGTACATTAATATTTTACAGCACAAAATATTTATTTTTTAAAAATTATTAAATTTTTAAAAATTTTTTTACTTTTTTTTCACATAAAAAAAAAGGGTTTAAATTAAAAAAATTTTTTTTTGATGATATTCAAAAAACAGTTTTTTTTTTCATTAATACAAAAATTTTTTAAACACCACAATTTGAAAATGGGGGGTACGATATTGCATGTTTTTTTAAAAACCGCATCCAGCAGATTATTTGCTGGGATTTTTTCATTTAAAAAACATCTGTTAGTACATCATTGATTTCAGATGGTATGTTCTCTTAAACCCGGGCCCCGAAGACTTGGGGGCCCTTTTGGGGGAAATTTTGGAAAAAGGAAAAATAAAATAATAGTACCTTGAAAAAAATTTTTTAAAATTTATTGTTAAATTTTAGCTACCATAAAAAAATTTTAAAAAGTTTTTAAGTTTTAAATAAAAAAACATTTAATTTTCGGAAAAAAAACTTTCCTTTTTCATTAATCTTTTTTTGGAAAAAAAAAGGGCAATCTTCGCAATCCGATCAAAATATCAGCTTTAAAAAAGCAACTTGCACAACTTCGCCGTAAAAAATTTTTCCCCTTTCCCCAAAAAACTTATCATAGGAAAACCCCCGCCCCCTTTTATCTTGGAAAAAGTGGGTTAAAAAAAATTCCGCCCCCGTATCGTTAATATTCATAAAAAAATTTTTATTCTATGTAATTTTAAAGTGGGGTGGTACTTATAAAACCCTTTTAAATCAAGGGAAAAATCCCTTTTTAAAAACACCAATTTTAACCGCCTTTATCCATCGGGAATAATTTAAATTAAAAAAATATTAGCGGGTTTAACTCCCGCCCCAAATTTTAACAAATAAAAATTTAAAAATATCCCAAATTATTTTTAATATTTAAAAAGAAGACTTTTTTTTAAAAAGGGAAATTTAACTGGGTTCAGGTAAAATGCCATTTTGAATCTTTATAAGGTTTTTTTATCCCAAAATATTATAAAAACCGTCCACAATTTTCCCTTTTTACTCTTTTCTTCCATTTACTGTGGCCGCGGTAGGCTAGTGGTCAATATAACGGACTCGTGGCCGGCGACGTCTTAAGTTCGAGCCTAGTACCACTGAAGACTCGCCGTGTTGGGGAACGATGCACGTAACTCTGTCGACGTTCTAGCGTTCTCTCGCTGGTGTGGTGTGGAAGTTGCGAGAGGGGGAGGGTGCCAGCTCAGGTGTTGTCCTCATTACTTGACCATGGTTCATAATTACGAGGTCCATCGCCATTAGCCCTCGTGCAGCTTTATGGATCGACGTAAATATAACTTTCACTTACTAAGATACAAATGATTTTAATACTAAAGATTAAAGTAGATATTTGAGGTTTGGAAACAATAAACAGAGAGATGTTACAGTATTACAAAAATTGCAGATTGAGGACTGCTTTACAAAAAAAAAAAAGGGGGTTTAATCAACTTTATGGCCAGTCAATATTCCATCTTTCTGTTTGTAATACTTAGCAAAATTCTATACAAAAATGATAGAAATTTTAAATTCTTTATTAATTAAAATATTACATACTTAATTAAGGTATCGGACTACTTGCGATAACTTTTTTTTAAAAAAGGCTAAAAAATTAAGAAGAGAAAAATAAATGATTATACTACTAAAATGGAAAAAAATGGGTAAAAATTGATAAAAAATACATAAAATGGGGAAAGGGTGCTGAAAAATTACATAAACGCAAATATAAAAGAAAAATTCTCAATTTTTCAATTTTAAGGTATTACTTTGCTATTTCTTTTTGAAGGATAAGAGATATTTTAATTTTTGCAAAAACTAAGCACTTTATCTTTGTTATTATATGAAATTGTGTAAAAAAGCAATGATTATATTCACATAAAGAACTGTAAATTGTGTAATAAAACAGCGATTGATAAATCTGAAGGTTAAAACACTTCTACTGTTATACAGAACATACACAAATAATTTCAGCAAAATATTTAAAAAACTTTTTGAGCAATCGCTGTCCCCGCTTGAGCTTTTTGAAATAAAAACACACATTTTGAGTAAAACGCATTTTAAAGTTTGACATCTTATGAGTAAGGCATCTGTTTTTAAGTAAAACACTTGTCGTTTTTGTTTTTGTGAATGGAAAATAAAAAAACTTGGATTTTATAAAGTTAATAGATGGCTATAAAAAATTGTAAGTTTTAAAAAATCATGAGTTTAGGGAAATTTGAATTTAAGCAAGGCCCACACACACACACACACACACACACACACCACACACACACACACACACACACACACACACACACACACACACACACACACACACACACACACACACACACACACACACACACACACACACACACACACACACACACACACACACACACACACACACACACACACACACACACACACACACACACACACACACACACACACACACAATTGTCAAAAGCAAAATAATGAGGGTGTATCAACAGGTATATCCTGCAATTCAGAAGTAGATGAAATTATGAATATTAGAAATAAACGTGAGACCCCTATTACAAGAAAAGGTCAATGGGCTAATATATACAAGCATAATAATTATTCGATATAATAGAGAAAGGAAAAATGCTGTGTATATATAAATAATATTTGTATTTTGTATGTTTAAAAATATTTTTGCATTTATTTCATTTGGCAACTGATTCATATATAATGAAAACAAATGGCATTATAAAAGCATATGGTACAACTGAAATTTTTTTAACACTAATAAAATTTTTTGACAATATTTTTATGATAATTTTATGACAACTCTATACTGCTTCATTTTATATACAATAATTAATGATAAATTATATTGTCATTATAACTGATAATGATTGGAAATGCTACGTATGCTGGTAACAGCTCATTATCTACTAGTTCGAAATTAAGTAAACAAAAATTTAAAAAACATTTCTTTAGTTGGAATTTTTTTTTTTTTTTACAAAATTTTCATAATAAAACTGAATGTTTTATCTCATAGCATGAATATAATGTATAAAATAAGTGTTTTGTGAGTATAAATAACATTTACCTTAAGAATCTTCTAGAACAGAGGTGGCGAACCGTTATGAATCAACGTGTAAATGTTTAATGAGGTATAGAAGGGCCGTCAAATAATTTTGACGTAAATTTAAGTAAATAACATTTACCTTAAGAATCTATTAGAACAGAGGTGGCGAACCGTTATGGAAACAACTGTAATGTTTAATGAGGTATGAAGTCGTCGTCAAATAAAATTTTTACTTTATTAACATGGGAAGATAATAAAATAATATAAAACCTAAAAAACTTATTTTAAAAAAAAAACAAAACACAACAAAACAAAAAAAAAACATTTTTTACTGTATAGTAGTAAATGTTGGAGTTATGCGTGTTATTCAAATTAAAGTAACATTAGTGTGACTTTTGCTGTTGCAAATTAGATGACAAATAACTTATATTAGGATTGTAAGAATTTTAATTAATTCTTTTTGTTCTGGTTCACTTTTTTGACAAAAGGATTTTGTGGTTTGTTTTAAAATGCCGTTTTACAGGACGATGCTCTTTATACCACTGTTCCATAACATAAAACATACACCGCTTTGACGCCTTTACTAATCATTACATATTTCTCGGTCCACCAAGTTTGAAATTCTTCTATGAAATTCCTATTCTTCTTTCTGTTTTTCACTTTTTTTTTGCTGAACTAGCCATGTTAAATAACAGTTAAAAATCTTAAATATAACTCAAATAAATTTTAAAATACAGTTGTGTCAATGAAATTGACTATGCTATGCATAGACAAACTTTGAATCACTTGCAATTGTAGTCTACGACGTAACTAAGGCAAAACAATAACAGACGAGTGTGCTCACTGCCATCCCGCGACCGACCATTCGTGTTTGTTCGTTGTACTACATCAGAGGTTCTCAAACTTCTTTTTCTCATAGACCCCCCTTTTTTTTCGGTTTTGTGTAGACCCCTGCTTACCTAATATTAAATTTTTGCAAGTTTATCGACTTAAATGTTTTTTGATAGCTGGTATAGCACTACTTACTTAGTTTTATGTTTCTAACTGTACTTTAGTAGAGTGTTTAAACTTAAGAAACACATGTGAGTTAATTAAATTAAAATTTAATTAATATGTGAAATAATTGTTACATAAAATAACTGAGCAACAAATAAATGTTTTTATTGGTTGGGATGAATCTGTTGCTTCAATAACAAATTTTCAACACATTTGACTTTAATTTTTTAAGGTTTAACTCCAAGGTTCTCCTCGATTAGTAGTATCCAATCTATTCTTTCTATTTTTATTTTGGAGATTGGCAAAAGCTTGAAACTCCTCCTTTCTGGGAAAAGCAATTAAAATCTTTCTTGGGATGTTTCACAATTCGGGATAAATAACAGGTATATCCTTTTAAAGCCAAAATTGCTGTGACATTCGTTTCTAAACTTTATTTTAAGATCTTCATTAGGGCTATTAAAATCAGTTGCTTTTGTAATCAGACATTTTTTTTAATGGGCAACATGAATTCATTACCTACTGTGATATTACCATAGTCAAATCATTCTCAAACCTAGTTTCAAAATCTGAATAAAGGTCATTTAAATGTTGAACATAGGTTGAAACGTCATTTTTCTGGTAGATTGTCCGTGACAAATGTTACTGTTAAAATTCGCGATTCCAGTTTTATATTCTTTTGGCTTGATTCTGGCAAAAAACACTGAAATGATGATCCTTTTTTAATAAAATTTATGCTGTCGTCTTGTAACTGCAAATTAACCCCAGTAAATTTAGTAAATAAAGCTGTTAAATAGGTAAATCTGGTTTACACTTGATTAAATTTTCTTTTAAAATTAAAAGTGACGATCTGGTTTAGGCTATCGTAGACCCTCATTTACACCTCATAGACCCCCAAATTATTTTTTCATGACGTGGACCCCTTTCAGGTCATCATAGACCCCTAGGGGTCCATATAGACCACTTTGGGAATCACTGTACTACATAATGAACTTTGATATTTTGAACTAAAACGCAAACCGTTTTGATCGGTGACGTGCCATCAATGGCACTCGTACTACTAGTTTGCCCATCCCTGTTCTAGAATAACATAAGTGGTAGCTAAAAAAAGTTAAAAACCTTATTTACTCAATCATTAGTCATTTAAAATGCGAGTGGAACTGATAAGTTATATAAATTGTATTATAATTGGAGGTATCACAGCGATAGAAACAAAAATATTTTGTTCACTTTCTTATACCGGTTGATTCATAAATAATGTGACCAATTTCAGAGGACCATAATTTTATTGAATTAAGTTATTTACATGGAATTTTCAATGGGGTTTCCTCCAGCACAGTACACTTTACGTAAACGTTTCGGCCAAGCTAAAAGAGTTTTTTCGATTATTTTTGGGGTATTTTTCCAACTTCTTGTTTGATTGCTTTTTGAAGCATTTGAAATGCTCTTAATTTAAATCTATTTAACTGTTTTTTTAAGTATCCCCATAAAAAATTATCACAAGGAACACCGACAGGGGATAGAGATAGTCATTTACCAGGAGGAAGAAATTTTATTTTTTTATATTTCAGTGGTTTTATAGTTGATTTTGCAGTATGATTCGGTGTAAAAAGTTCGGTCCTTCAAAAGCTGTAAAATTTCGTTCCAGGTTTGAGATGATCTAATTTAAGTACTATAATTTACTCCCACTAATCAAAATGGTTAGATTAGAAATTTAAAAGTTTCATTTTCAAAATAAAATCAGAAGTAAAACGATAGAAGTTCACCATAAATAGTTATATGCTTTTAAAATTGGTCACACTTATTTTGAATCAACCGGGGTACATTTAAGATTTGCTTCACTTTATCAAATAAGATTTTTATAAGTTGGTTACATTAAAAATGAAATCCGAAAGCTTGGGAATTTTATATTTTGAAATCCCGGCTTTAAATTACTACATAGTCAATTTTTTAAATTCAAATTACTATATTTTCAAAACATTCTAACAATAAATAATATTAAAATGTTTTGAAATTTAGTTGTATAAGTGATCATTATAATTTTTTCCCCAATTACCCATTTATGAGTTTTTTAGTATATTAAAAAGTTTAATAATTTTTTTCAAAGTATTTAAAATTTTTATAAGTTATTTATTGTACAAATTATAAAATATTTTTAAGTTATATTTTTTATGTGCAAGCTCTAAAATTGTTTTTGCCTGACCTCTACATTTAGGTTACCAAAATAATTTTCGCAAAAAAGTCAATAATTTTTTTATACATTGTATTTATTGTGTATGATTACATGCGGAGAAGAATCTTATTTATTTCAAAGTATCCTAAGTGTATCTATTGTTTTCTTTGTGTTGCTTCAATCAACCGTAGATCAATAACAGAAAGAGGGGAAAAATAATAATTTGTTTCTTACCATTAATTTTTATGCCTTATTGAATTTCAATTATATATCCATTTCTAATGAAAGTGAATACGTGATAACATCCCATAAACTCGAGATAGATGCTCGTATGCTTTATCTTTATTTTTTACCATATTTATCGATAAAGTGCTTCATTTTTATGAAACACACGAAAATAGATGCTGCTAATCGCACTGCGCATTGTTTTTAGCTGGCTTGCCCACCATTTCAGATAAGAAATAAGGGAGGGTCAGCGTAATAAGACAGAAAAGTCCCATCATGACACTTCTTCAGTATATCCATCCTGACGTCTTCTAAATCATGATGGATTCAACCATTTTTGGACCTCTTACTGCCCTGTTAATGGAATATAAATGAAGTTCAATGATGGGCATCTATATAAAGAGTGTTCGTTTGGATGGAAGGGCATTCGCTACCCGATACTACCACAAGACGGAGACTGAAAAGAGTGTTTGAGACTTATTGCAATTAATATATGCAGTATCTTTAGATTGAAATGTTATAGTATGTATTCGAAAAAGATGCTGAAGATGTGCGCTGTTCTGTTTATAGTATCCTTGAGTCTGTACCTACAGCTGGAGGCTATCCAATTGATATCAACAAAATAAAAGACGCCGACTATGAGAACCTGAAGATTGTATTGATATTGCTGGAGAGATTGGATGAAATATTTTCCCATCTTTCACGACCAAGGTAATATTTTTTAAATGAAACTTGTGTATTTACATGAATAGTGATTTAAATTTTTTTCTACATATATTCGTGTTTCTGTATTCTGCCTGTAATGTGGTACAGCATAATAGAGAAAATAGTATTTGAATTCTTTGACTAATAAATATAAATTTTTTGATTTAAATTCTTTCTTAGAGAGAGAATTATGTTTAAATTTCTGAAATTTGTAACTTAAAATAAAATGTTTCTTATACATGTTTTCATGAATTGGGAATCTTGAAAATGAGTTTTCAGAAAAAACTGGTTTTTTTTTTTAAATGTCACAAATTTGAGACTGTTACCATTCTTTTAAAAAAAAAGTGATGGAAATAATTATAGAATAATTACTCAGAAAGTTTATAAATTGTAGTGTTTTAAAAGAATTAGTAATATAAACTTTTCGTTTTGAAAAAAAATGATAATATAGATATTAGATATTTTATTGATAGATTGCTAATGATTTGTTCGTACAATGCTATTGAAATTAATCTTTATTGCAAAACTGAATTATTAAAAATAGCTTCATAATTGAATTTGAGTTAGTTAAAAAGAAAATACCATCTAAATTATTGAGTCTGGTATTAAGATAAGATTTAAGTAATGGATTTGTATCTTGGAAGTCACAAATTGGTATTTTAATTTAAACCAAAGTCACATATGTGGTCTGAAATTGAGAAGGCACTTTTGATATTAAATATTTTGAATTAGAAAATCCTGTTCTTATCCTGGTTAATTCGAAAGAAAAGGACAGAAATGTACCATGAGATACGAATATATTTCGTAAATGAATTCAAAATATGGTCATTGTTAGGTCATTAAATAGTTCCAATCTAATTTTAATTTAAATAGTTTTTTATAAAAAAAATATTAATGCAATAGGGATATATATAATCTAAAAATTAATTTTTTTCAGATATGGAAGAAGCGTTATTCCCCCTTCAGAAAATGCTTTGGATGTAAGATAATATTTTTTCAATTCTTCTCACTCAAATGCCGCTCAATATGTACTTTAAAATTTTTTTCGTCAATTTGGTTCTTTGAAAACTTTGTGGTGATATAAATTGGTGATTATGATAACAGATTAATTTGTGTCTAGCTTTCTGTTTATCAATTTTGATGATTTAAATATATATGTAGGTCAATATACAGTTTTAATGCTTTAAAAAGTCATAACTGGAGTAAAAAGAAAGGAGTAAGTTGCAGGAAGTTGAAAACTACATTTACGATGTATACATCTACTAATAGTTTTCCACCACAAAAGATTTCTGACAGATGTAGATTATTTTAAAAAACAAATAGATTCTATTTCACATATATCTAAATAATTCAATGTTGAACATGATAACATTGACTGTACTTGCAGCCTCAAATAATAAATACATTCATAATTCCCCATTACATTTTAGAATAATTCTGTAATATCATACTTATTTTAACCTCATTTTTAATAGCATTATATAATTTGAATTTGAAATTATGAAAGCTATAACATAATAAATCTATAACTCTGCATTTTTATATTCCAGGAATTAATCCTATGAAATTAAAGGAATCCCAATAAGATTTTATTACGGCAAAATAATTCGTATTTGAGACTTATTTTAGTTCGAATAAATTTAATAGACACGTATAACATGTATTTTATAAGTTTTCTAGTTGAAAAAAAATTAATACTTTAAAATTTCAAAAATATTACATTTCCAGGAGCAGTTAATACCTTGCAGCAACGAATTGTCAAAACTTGCCGTTTGTCTGTCAATGACAAATGGATTTGTTACAAGCATCCACCTTGTGATGAGAAAATGGAAGAAATGGTAACAGCAGTAAACAGCTTCCCATCAGTTCAAGGAAGTTATTCTGAACCAGGTCCAACTGAAGCCGAAAACTAAGCCCCGGGAAGAGTTTTCAAGTAAGTAATTAAGAAATCATTATGTTCATGACGTAGTACCAGTTACTGCTTAGGAAGATAAGCCGATATTTACACTACATTTTAAAATTAAGATATTGGAGATAGATGATTAAATTAATTGCCGCATTTCTCAGAAATTTGTATAAAAACAAACAATTGAAAAATTACCGCTCCCTTTCCTTAATTTTAAAAACCATTGATGCTTCAATGTCATGAATTTTCACTAATTATTAAAGAATGGAAAACAAACAATTTATTAGTTTTCTCAGGATGTAAATACGTAAGAAACTCTAAATCCTCAAAAAATCTTTTTTATTTTCTTTACTATAAAATATTAAATATTTTTTAGTAATTATGTATGTATATACATTATATGTATGTATATGGAATTTAACCAAGTTATGCTTTAAGTTATCAAAAAGTATTGATAGCTTAAAGTTATAAAAGTTAAGTTGTAACTGACAAAGATTTGATAAAAAATAAGCATTTTTTTCGAGATTTTTTTTTTGTGTGAGAGCGTGAATAAACTTTCTTATAAAGTTACCTTTTTTTAATGAATTAAAGATGATATATAACAGGAGTTTTAATAAACTTTACCTTTTATTATTCAAATATTTTTCATTTTTGCTTAAAACATTTTAGTTATTAAATTGCGATAGGTGCAAAAGAAATTTCAGTTTTTTACAAACTATTTCAACTTTTTGGCTTGTTTCCCTATTTATGATATTCTTAATGTAAACGAAATTGCAGAAATTCTAAAATATTTCAAGGAACTAAGTTAAGTTATCATTGAAATAAAATTGCCCGAGAGTGAAAGTTTTCTTTTTGTTTTTTGTTTTAACTACTTCTCAGAGAGAATAATTCCTATTACTAGCATGTAACTCTTATAAGGAAATATTAATTTAACCCTTTTTCTTGCTTATACTTACTGATTTTATTGATTTTTTCCGTGAGATAACACTTTGAGTGAAACTAAAAGTGAAGTCACTTGCAATATTCGAAAATACTACATTGCCAAGAATCGATTTTAAGTTCTTAACAGTTTTCAATCATTTAAGTACCACCTCCTCAATCATGAGGTACCATCGCCTAATCATGAGGTACCACCTCTCATGTTGGTTGAGGACGAGATCTTCGTTGTTTCCGGGATCTCCGAAAGCAGCCTAGTTGGAGTAGCCATTAAATCGGACATGAAATGATTGCAAATAGGTATTTGTAATAATTTACTTCAATTAATTCAGGCATTATAACTGAGTACGCAATATGCGGACGTGGCAATCTAAAGGGTAAGAATGAATTTGTATTTATCTGAAATGAGTCGCAACCTCTTAAACTTGGCAAAGAAAAATTTACAAGTAAGTGCGCAACAATAATTTAGGAACTCAGTAGTGTGGTAATATTATCCCCAAACAACTATTATTCTCTATATCATCTATATCCCCGACTATTTATATACTATTTAGTAGTGAGGTTCACTTGACTGGAGGTTTCTACAAGCTTAAATTGATAATTTAGCATGGCGGAATAAACCAGAGTTTGAGAAGATAGACTACGCGCCCATTGTACATAGTGAATTATTTAAAATTTTCAATTTTAGTAATATTTGTTTAACTAAAATAAATTGTTACTTATTTTGAATTTTGTAACAATTTTAATGTAATTTAGAAAAAATTATGAAAAGAGAGAAGAGAGAGAGAGAGAGTTTTTGAAGAAAGTCATTCTCTTATATATAAATATAATGGTGAAATTCATTTAAAGTTGATTTAAAATTTAAAAAAAAATAAAAGCCAGATATGTGGTATGTGTGTGTGACTCCTTTTCAAAAAGTAAAAAAAAATGCTAAATTACTTTTGAAAACTTTTATTTTAATTTAACTTTTTTTCTTTACAGAATAAGGCCATGATTATGGATCAATTAGAAACCACAAAACAACAAGTAGAAAAAAAGTAATTTGTATCTTTCTTTAGAAAGAAAGAATAATTAGAAATGTAGAAACTTTCACTTGAAGATTGAATGTGTATGAAAAGGTTATAAAAGATACAGTTTGAAATGCAAAAAAATGTTGCATAAAATTTGAAAATTATTTAAACTTTATCTCCAACACTTAGCTTTTAGTTTCTCTCGCTGATCCAATGGTGCTTATCAGATAATCCTTTTGAATATATGCGTTGTGTAACAGTAATAAATTTAATTTAAAAGTTAGTAAAAACAATACTTAATTTTGTATAAAAGTTATTAAAAACAATACTTAATTTTGTTTAAAAGTTATTAAAAACAATACTCAATTTTATTTTATATTATTTATTGTAGAACTATGAACTACATAGGTTATTGAAAAGAAAGTATGCAAGTGTGGAAAATAGGCTTCTAAAAATGTGCATACACGTTTTACGTCTTATCTAACGGGATTTATGTTTTAAAACAATGAGCATAGCAATAGCACAAGAGACCAACTTTATGATCTTAAGCATAATTTTCGAGATTTTTTAGTAACTTACAGCTCTGAACCATTTTAATCACTACACAGTAAGAAACTAAATTTTCGAATTTTAAATAGCGGGAAAATAATTTAAACTATCACATTACTTATAAAAATGTTTGGAAATGCTATGAAAATTTTTATTTAAATATAGCTGCGACTAATTATTTCCTGTTGGTCGAATCTGCACAGTTTTTCGAAATAATCTGATTAACTCGCAGTTAATACCAATCCTTGTTTAAAAATTTTCATGTAAATCAGTATATTTTATTTGAAGAGTGTATTTTAAATAATTTCTTTTTTCTAAAGTATAGAATTCTAATGGAAAATTCAAAAGGTATAATATAAAAAATAAACTGAAAAAGGAATTGTTATGATTTATTTACTCAGCCGGAAGATTTTAAAAATTGCTTTTTCTTTTGGCACATTTTTCTTGATAGGGAAAATCTTGGAGTATAGATTAATTGGTATTAATTTTAATAAATTTAACGCGCGTGGAAATAAGTAAAGAAGTAAGTTGAGAAGTAAAATTTATGCTGTATTAAAAATTCATTTTTGTTATTAAAAATGAAATTGGGAAAATATGTAATTAATGATAGTTATACACTTTTTTCTCTGTAGAATTCTTAACGTAAAATTCGAAGCAAAGAAAAAACAAATAATTTAAAATCACCTCAGATTCTCAGTAAATCTTCAAATCAGTCAAGTTGATTAGATGAATTTCTAAATAGATGTTCACATGGTTATACATTTGTCACAAATATGTCATTTAAAATACATTAATAGTAGTGACTCAAAATATTTCAAATTATATGGTTTTGTTTTAAATTATAGAATTCTATGTACTTGAACTTTTAAGAATTTTTTGATTTTTTGTAACTCTCATATGGGATCCATTTCTATAAAAATATCTCTACGGATGCATTGTTGTATTGCCCACGGTTTCTAGATGTTAGATAATATCCTTAAGAAAAATCGTTACAAATAATAACTTTATGTTATGGATCGACTGAAAATAGAAATCAATGATCATATTAAGAAATATGTTTTCTTATCTAGTTGTATAACGCTTATGTATTTAATGAGTAATTAAATTTTTTTCATTTGCTACTTTTAAGTTACTGATTATTTAAAAATTGGAGTTTAATAATTTATACTAAACTAAATTTTGATTAAAAAAACTCCAATAAATATTGTAAAACCTTTATTACATTTTCAAACTGTATGTTTAACCTTTATTACATTGTCAAACTGTATGTTTATTCCTTACTGCATTTTCAAACTGTATTTTTTTCAATGGATTGATTCTGTGAAATTTGTTGAAAGGCACTTCAAATAAACTACTTGCACTGCATTTGTGTTTTTTCATTTGTCTGAGTTCTTATAATCAAGAAAACTAAATTCTCGAGCATTATATTCTTGCTTTCATAATTTTCATGCGACACTAAATGTCGAAAGAGGAAATAAGTAAAAAAGTTATTTCTTGTGAACCCAAAGATAGTATCAAGAAATAATTATATCAAACGTTCATTATAAGGCATTAAAAGACATGAAAAGTTTTCTCTATTATTAAAGTACTGGTTAAGAAATTTGAAGTCAGCTTGGAGAATCCTTATGATTGCTATTTATTAAAACATCTTTTTTAGTAATCTTAAAGGAAAATCTGTTTTTAGAATGTCTGTATGTATGTCTAGACAAGGAAATTACGTACTAAGCAAACTACTGAAAATTTTAATTTAATAAAACCTATATAAATAGCGACACGAACAAATAAAATACATTACTTCCTTGTTTGCGCAACATTCAATCACCAATAGGATTCTGAATATTATACGAAAGCACACGGATAAAAATTCATGCATATTTGCTATTTTATTTTATCAGTAATCATTCCATAAAATACTATTACAGAACCCCGAACTCACGTATAGGTGGGATTAAGGAGGTTCACCTATGTGATGGGTACAAAAAATAAAACCTATTTTTTTCATATATTGCTTCCTTAATATGTCTAGAATATACGGTGGTAAAGTAATTTTTTAAAATTCGAAGTCGTTATAAGGAAGTAGGTGTTAGAAGAGCAGCTGTTCGGAGCGCTAAGTTAAGATTTTCATAGTTTTAATCGGACTTCAAACGTGTTTTCCCCCAAACTGTGTTTTTCAAACTTTCCTCCACCATATCTCAAAAACCGAATGACTTTAAATTTATAGGGTATACTCAGCACATATATACGCACCAAACATAATACGATCATTCCAAAATTCAAAATATTTCTATTTTTTTATAACAAAACATAACAAAAAACCTCCACGACATTCGAAACTTTTCCTTCAGAGGTCTACCAAAAATCCAATTTTTGATTTTTTCAAATGAGTATAGTCCCTTCTGTGTGCATTTAAGTTTATAGATTAAAAAACTCCATTAATTTTTTTAAAATTTCAAATAAGACAATCATCCAGATTGATTGAATATTAACGTCGCATTGTTCAGCTACACGAGGGCTTTTGGCGACGTACCACGTAATTCTGAACCATGGTCAAGTGACGTGGACGACACCTCAGCTGGCACCCCCTCTCCTAACTACCACACCAACGGGAGGACGTTTCAGCTCTCGACAGATTTAACGTGCATCGCTGCCCTACACGGCGGGTCTTTAGTGGTACTGGGCTCGAACTCGTGACAAGGCAAGCCACGGTCCGATACCTATACCACTCAGCTACCGAGGCCACGACAATCCTCCAGAATCGTGGAGGAAGTGAGTGTCAATTTTTTCGAGGCGGGTGTGTTCAGAACGCTATAACTCATGTTTTATGGGATATTTTGTTCTAAACATTTATATATACACATACTCTTAAAATATATATAAATAAATGTGAAAAAACCTTAAGTTATATTTTTTTACTGGTGGTCAAAAAAAAAAAATTTCCTAAGAATGCGTAAAAAACAGGCCGTCACATGGGTGAACCTACTTAAGTGAAAACCGCGTAAGTTTGGATATAATTTTGCACACACACACATATAAGTATGCATAAATTATTTTTAGTTGGGGATGGAGATGAAAGAAAATAATAATTTAGAAAAAAAAAATGTTTAATAAAATGTTAGATAACACAAATTCAAAATCGCAAGCCGAAGTAATTTTAATGAAGAAATTTTCATAAAACCGACCAAAGTAGTCTGCCGCCTCAAAGGTTTTGTTTTCCTCCCGCCAAATTTTCTCCTAAAATGATAATTTTTTATTCTTTGTGTTGTTGAAAAAACATGCTCTTCGTTGGAGTCTATAGCTTCTAAAACTTGTGTGTGTGTAACCATTTTTCCATTAAACTGAAGCCTTCTGTCAAATTCCCAACACACCGTCGATCGATCTTCTGATTGAATTAGGTCTAAAGACTCGAGTTCTTCAAGATCTTCTTTTAATGCGTTTCTACGAGCTCATCCATTAACAGATCCTGATTATGATCTTTATTGTGATTATCATACCATAATTTTGGCATAGTTTCCATTTCAGTGATAATACCGTGACATTTACGAACGATGGCTGAATTTGAAAATGAGTATTTTTCACAGCTTCGACACAATTTTTTCTTTATTTTTTATAACCGTTCCAATCGTCCGATACCATTTGATTAAACATCTTTGCTAATTCAAAATTTTTTATTTTTGTATCGAAGTCTAAAAGTTAAGTTTACATTCTGCAGATAGTTTTTTCTTCTTGTTTGGAGCAGAAAAATCAATTCTACTTCGTTTGGATGACTTAGCAGTCTCTTAAATCTACGTAGATATATATATAATACATATAACAAATTATAACATGTAATAACAAACACACACACTCCGTACATAAGAAATAAATAACTCAAAATAAATTATTATAGCTAAGCGGCGATTCCACGGGATACGTCCGAAAATGTACTTTGGCTGAACAGAAAGCAGGAAGTGAGTAATCGAGTTGTGTAGTGCTCAAATAAAAGACACGAATTGACGAGATTTGAAAATTGAGTAACTCCGGATTCGAGTAAGTCGGGTAAGTTGAGGGATTACTGAAAAATCAAACTATTGATATTTCTGTTAGGATAAAGATTCTTACGGAAAAAAATTATACACAATGAGGGCGGATTAAGCAAATTAATTAAACAAATGTTAATAATAATACGAAAGTATTAAGTCTATATACCAAGAAAGTTAAATCCGTTTATGAAAAAATAAAAGAAAATGATATATTTTCAGCAAGTATATAGCAATTTACTGAGCAATACAATATATATCGGTATATATATATATATATATAATTATGATCTCTTCCCAGTGTGGGTTCTATTTCTATAAAAAGATTCACTTTTGGAGGTGAAAAGCTCAAGTAGTACTTGGTTTACATCTGTTCCATTTTTTGAACTTTTTTCCCTCTCAAAAAGAGTTTTGGAGGGTGAAAAACATAACACACACGCAATCAGATGGTGCTAGATATTAAAAGCATGAGTGTTTAAAATATGTATAAACAACACGAGGTTGAAAAAGGTGTGCAGAAAGAAAGGGAAAAGCCATACCAAAATAAAAATTTATTTCAAAAACCACAACACAATTTCGTTTAAACCCAAAAAGTTAAGAGGTGCCCCCAATTAATAAACATGAAGACAATTAACGGGTACGTGAGATTAAAGATTTTAAAACACTTGTACCACTTAATTTCAATAGCTCTGACTTCTTAGCTATCTAATCTAGATTCAATCTCAAGTGACAGATCGTCACATTAAGCCATACAATTATCAATTACTAAATATCCGCGCCTCACATTCAAATTGATTAATCTCATCTCCGCTAGCAGTCTACCCTATCTCTCTCCTTCTAATAGTTTCTTCACGTCACAGGGATATGGATCTCAAGAGATCCACCATCAACTATCTGATAAGTATTTTGGCGCGCTGACAAGTGGAAAACTCCTAATCTGAAAGCCTAGACATTATGTAGTAGTCTTAATTTGCATGTTCACGTTCTCTTAACATTCTCCGCGCCACTGGGAAATAGATGAAAACTACGTGGCGCCAAACAGAAATTCTACACCGCATAAAAATATCCCATAAAAATCGCACAAAAAAGGGAAAAACCCTAAAAAGTCCGCACAAAAACAGGTTCGACTGTAATGTGAATTATTCTACAGATTATTAAAAATCAAATAAAATAGTTTCTTTTTTTAACTAAATGTGTGTGTGTCTTGTATACTTTTTTACAGGGCTGCAATATTATATTATAAATTTTTATAAATACTAAAATGCATATAGCACACAAAGTTGGCGCAAATAAAAATATGAAGTAAAATAAAAATAAAGTGTTGAAATTCGCAAAAGTTTCAGTTTCAAAAATTGATAAATAGTTGGAAAGCATGAAAACAAATATAATTTAAGAATCGAGAAGTTAACTTTCCTTTAAGGTAATAAAGTGTAGTAATCGAAAATTAATTATTAAATTTAAATTAAGCTACACAGAAATATTTTGAACAGCATTGATGAAAACATTTTGATGGACAGCGGAAGCTGCAAAGCTGCTATTGAAGAACTTGCAAAGCTGTTATTGAAGAAGCTGTACAGCTGCTATTGAGGAAGACTGAAAAGTTTTATTAAATATTAGAGAAACCCCAAATAAGGACTTGAGTTCTACAAAAACTATTAATTTGAAAGAAATCGTTTTTTTTTTATATTTAATTAAAAGTTATAAATATATGGCTTCTAATATATCAGTAAGTTTTTTTTTATGTCGACACGTGGATGAATGGTATAAATGATATTCATTTTAAAAGCGGCATTCTTATGGTATCATTTTGAAACCAAATAACAAGTCAAATTATAGTTCTAGTTTAATTAACCTTTTAATTTTGTAGCGTATCTTTGAGAGAATATTTGTTTACAATATTCAATAGTTTTACTCTTGCGAAACTAACTTTTAATATATTTTTATTACTTATTTTCGTCATACAGTTTGTTGCAATATGATACGCAAATTCAGGCTGAATAGTTCCAGTGGATTCTTTTTAATTAATTGCAAAATAAGGTCTCATACCAGAGACATACAAAGAAGCCATACTGGGAACTCAATGAAAATTTAAACTATTTAAACTATTTACGTCAAGACTATATATTTAAATTTTAAACTATTCACAACTCTCCCGTAGACAGAGAAGAATAAGAAAAGTTAGCTTTTATCTCAAATTGAAAAGAACTGAATAATTAGAGGTTTATAAGAAGAGTAACTTTTTTGTTGTGTGTTGAAGATTAAGAAAAATCCATTGCAAATTGTAACTACGATTAAATTATCTCAATTTAAATCAAACTTTGGTGCACCACATTCATTGTAAGTGACTCTATAACTAAACTGAAATACCACTGTAAATCCATTCTTTAGTATCTTCTTAAATTCATCCTTTAGTCAGATCTGCCAACAACAATCATTTCAACAATTTAAAGAATCTTGTACAAAAAATTTAAATTCGCAGAATGTATTTATTTGTATTAATTATGGGGTAAGGTGAAGGGGATCACTGGAGGAAATAAAATCCACAGAACTGAGTGAGCTATATTAACATCGCACTGTAAAACAACACAAGGGCTATTGGCGATAATCCTCGTAAATTTGAACCACAGTCAAGAGACGAGGATGCCACATGAGCGGTCACCCTGTCTTTAATTACCACACCAACGGGAGGACATTGAGCCTTGACAGATTTAACGTGCATCAACCTCTCTAGAAGACGGGTTTGTCGCCCATCCGGTATAGTGGTTAGCGACGCCAACTGCTGTGCCGTAGAGCCTGGGTTCGAATCCCGGAGAAGGCATAGATGTTTGTAAATTTATAGAGCCTTTGCTGCATGGGAATACTCTAAATAGCCGTCGATCCGAAAGTCTTCTCGTGATGTTGGTGAAAGGGGAAGAGAGGTGGGGTCCTTGACCACCTCCAGGGTGTTCTACCTCAAAATTGGGGTGGAAACCAGGCAAAACGTACTGTCACCTGCATGGTGCTCAAAGCTACGGATAACGGTAGGCGTTCAATCTAGCCCTTTTCCATGATGAATTTCGTGAGCCTCGATCTGACTACGTCAGATAGGTAGCATTAGCTACAACAAAACACGACGGGTCTTCAGTGGCACCAGGACTCTAACCCTCGACACTATGGTCCTCAGTTCGTAACCATAACCACTAGGCTACCATGACCACACCGTTAGAAAGGAAGAAAACCCCATAAATAAAATGAAAATAATAGCGAATGCACAAACAGATTCTCAAAAGATGGCTATGCAGGGAAAAAAACTAGAATATATATATATATATATATATTCTAGGCAGACACATCAAATAAAATTAATATTAGAATTAATCAACATAGGTCAGATACTACATACTTCAATAGTATTAAAAATTCAAATAAAATAGAAATAAGACACTTTAGTACACATGGTTTTGATCATGTATCACTCAATATTATTAAAGTTGTTCCTAATATTAAAGATAGAGTATGGTGGGAAAATTACCATATTAATTATTATAATGCAGTTTATCCTTATGGACTAAATGTATTATACCAAGGAAAAAATATTCTAAATGCAATTAAACAAAATTCTCAAGAGTTTTATTACAATAATGAGTTAATATCTAATAAAAGAAAAAATAGAGGGGCTATAGAACTAAAAGATTAAGTAGAGATCAAAAAGTCCTTTCAGATAGTATTATAGATATTTGTAATAGCTTTGATAACAATTTTAACATAAAACACATTAAATCTTTTTATGTTTGGACTCAGTAAGACAGAATTATGTATTACAGAAGATGTACTAATTTCAAATAAAATTAAAGATTGTCATGCTTTGCATATTATTAAGGACATTCACATAAATTTTTGAAACATAAACATAACATAAATGTTAATGTAAATAAGGATTATCAAATAGAATACTGTACACTTTTATATATGAATAAATCATATGATAATATTAATTTTTCTGACATTTTTAAAAAACACATGTCATCTTTCCCAATACAAAATATCACAATTAAAAAAGCTTTAAATACAATAAAAAAATAGGTAGATCAATTTTTAACTATAATGTGCCTATAAAGCAAGATAACTTAATATGTAAATGTAGTGAATTTAAAGATTTCATAGATCAACATCACAAGCATGTTGTTACTGGTGACTTCAATATTGTAAAACAAAATAATCTTAGAAACATTATAAATGAAGGTACTGGTTGTAGATTAATGATTTCGAATAATAATAAAATTATCAAAAATCAGTTATATAATGATATTGAGATATTTATATACAAAATAGCTATAAAACATAGTATGCCTATAGAGGCATTCACAGAATTCAAAGGTAAAATTACAAAGCAGCTTAATAAATATAACTATGGTACAGATAAAAAAATCTTTTTTAATAATATTAAAGTCAGATTAAAAATTTACAAAATAAATTTATTATAGTTTATGTTGATAAAGTGCCAGGAAATTTTGCCTTCATATGTAAATACTATTATAATTTAATGATCAACAATTATTTCGATTATAATACAGCTTTTATTAAGTCTTCTGTTTCTGATAGAGAAATAAATAAACGTATCTTGGCTTTTCATAAACAGTTAAGAATTCAAATTAATAATAATTTTAAATTTCCACATATATTTCTTACTCCCAAATTTCATAAAGACCCAGTTAAATTTAGGACAGTTACAAATGGTTTTAATACATATATCAGCAAAACAGGCAAAATTCTCCATGAAATATTGCATGAAACAGTAAATAATCTTAAATCCACAGCCATTCTTAAAAATAGTAAATCACTTGTTGAAAAATGAAAGATAAAAAAATTTATTCAGTCTATAGTTTAGATTTTGAAGATCTCTTTAACTCTATTAATATTGATGATTTGATTAATATACTTGTAAATTTACATAAAGACTATTTAATAATGTTATAATTATGTATAGATTTGGTTCACTACTTAGGTTTGTACTTAAAGAGAACTATATATATCATAAAGGTAACTATTATCAGCAGATTAAAGGATCGCCACAAGATGGCCCTGCGAGCAACTGTCTTGCCAATTTATACTTACATTACTTTGAAAGTAGTTACATTAATAATTTTAAATATTATATTTATCGTTATATAGATGATATAATCATTTTTGGCAAACAAGCCAATTTTATACCTTACATTAATTTTTATCCACAATATCTTAATTTAATACAGACAAATAATAACAACAATGAAGCAAATTTTCTTGACATACATGTAAAATTATATGCAAATGTAATAGTTTCTAATATTTATGATAAAAGAGAAGAATTTAATTTCAATATTATAAAGGTTCCTCATTGGGAGAGTAATGTACATGTTTCTATATTCAGAAATATTGTTATTAATTATATACAACGTAATAAATTTCTGGTGTCAAAAAAATCAGACATTATAAATAACTATAAACATTTTACTAAATATTGCTTAAATCAGAAATACCCAATTAATTTTATTAATAGTTATATAAATAAAGCTATTCAAAATAGTTAGGATTAAAATTCTGAGATTATATATAATAACACAGTTTATTACTATAAACTTAAATATTTCATTGTTATAGTTATCTCCATAATCTAATATTAGATTAGAAATTAATTACTATTATTTTATTCATAATTACTCTAGTGTTATTATAGTTATGCTATAATATGCAACTCTTATTAATTTTTATTTCCATTCTTTTTATACTTTTGTTAAGTGCTACATTTCAGCCATTCTCTTGATTTAAATCTGTATTAGGGTATAGAATCTGGCAATATCTTAATGTTTGCACTCAGATTTAGCGCGGGCTTTGCATTTGTAAGTGCAATTTTTAGGTAAGTTACCTCTATCTAGTAATGGATTTAGATATTCCTATCCATTATTTCCTATTGGTTTTTGCTCAGTGTTATTTACAAAAAAAGGGGGAAGGTTGGCTGGCCAAAAAACATGTTCAACCCCACTTTTATATAAATTATTTTATATAATAGCTGTCCTAAGTCAGTAATGTTCATAACACTGCAGCATCCATTTTATATTTATAATCTCGATTACTCATATCTCCTTCATTGTGTGATTTTCCTACTGTCTATGTGTTTGTCGAATGTTATTGTTTGGATGTTATCTCTTGATAGTAGAGAGAATTAGCCTATATATATATATATATATATATATATATACTAGCAGTCCCGACAGACGTTGTCCTGTACACACGTCTTAAATCCGAAAATTACAAACTTTTTTGAATAAGTTGTAAAATCTGGACCGTTTTGATGAAATTTTTTATAAAGAAAGTTATTGCAATACCTGACATCATCACGTGTACAGTTACCGCAGTTCGATCTATATATTTCGTGTGAGTATGTATTTACTATGAACTAAGTTGAATATAGAAGCTATTATGAATGGAAACTTAAACTTGTCTTGATTAAAGGATAAAAAAGATAAAACTCGAGCTATTTTTATAACAGGTATATTTTTTTAATCCACAAAAAATACATTTATCGTAATGCCATTGAATGTACAATGTTTTCGGTTAATCCTTGAGGGGTATAAGCAAACAAATGTGATGGTTTGCCAAACCTCGGACATGCAACATATAATTGGCCGTGCGAAAAGCAAGGGTTTTCTAAATCTAAACCACAAATTGTCATTGTTTGACCTTGTGACTTATTAATGGTCACAGCTAATGCCAAGCGAATTGGACATTGCAAACATTTGAATAGGTAGGTGAGTCTGAAAGAATCATTGGGATCTGTAGTGGAAGTACAACTTCACCTTGAAGTTTGCCGCTCAAAATAGAGGCCTCAAGAATACTGCCCATGATTATTTATGAACAAACACGTGCCCTTACATAATCTTGGCGCATTTTTAACTAATTGCGATATCGACCCAATTGTGAATCTAAATCATTCTCGAATCTACTTGAATCCACACACAAAATATCATCCAAATTGGACCAGCCGTTTAGGAGTTGAGTCACATACACACCGCAGAAGAATTAAATATATATATATATATATATATAGATTATTTGAAAAGATATTAATTAAAAACGGTAAAAAGCATTATTCGTGTACATTTTTGTAACAGTGAAGACCCGGTTTGGACAGTTTGGCTGAAAATCGATTTTCGCGACGCCAACTTACGTAATTTTTATAACATTAACGTTGTTAACAACAATGCAGATGAATATTGAGTTGAATGTTTTTAATGTTTTTAATTAATATCTTTTTAACTAATTGCGATATCGGGCCGAATTTTGAATCTAAATCATTCTCGAATCCACTGGCATAAACACAAAAAATTTCATCAAAATCAGTCCTGCCGTTTAGTAGGAGTTTAGTCACATACACACGCACAGAAGAGATTTTTATACGTAAAATATATATAGAGTTTACAAAATATACTTGATAGATGGAACTATAAGTAGAATAACGCTATGTAAGGTTTTTTCACTCTCACTTAAAGAAACAATCCTTAAAGTTTAACTTTAAGAAATATTTTTACTATTATGAGGAATTTGAAACACAACAATCATTTTAGAAATTTTGAAAGATGTATATCATGGAGAAAATATCCAATAAAGTATTTTTAATTATTGATTTATTACTAATCACCAGCAGTTATCTTTGTATAAAACAAGCAGTTTGTAATAATACATTTTTGATTAAATAATTATTTGTACGATTATTTTATAGAGTGGTCCCCAACCTCCGATATTTGGATCAAATGGTACCGGTTCACCCTAGGAACATTAAATTATTTCCATTTTAATTACTGTGGAGTATTTCTCTGGAGTTTGTTTAAATATCCATGTAAATAAATTTATATTTATTTTTTTGGTGTAGCTGTATAAGAACTATACTGCAGTGCTTCTGAATTATAATATACACTGGCCTCCAAACAAAAGTTAAGGAACGACATGCTTTTCGAAGCTCATCGTAAAAAAAATGAAAGTAACAATAAAATTTATAGTTTATATAAATGATGAAAATGAACTTTATACAAATTTATGCAAGAACAATAACTATCACTTTTTTTAACAGGAAAGAACAGATATATATGAGTGAGAAAAATATGCATATATCAGGCTTTCGTAATTATGCATGTAAATGTTGTTGATTTACAACTTTTGTTAGCAGATTTGTTGACAATAGGCAGTAAGGTCTCGCAATGTCTAAGAGAAGCCGTTTGCCTGATTCATTAAGGTGGATTGCGGTCGGATGGATGGAAATGGGGTTGTCACAGGCTGATGCTGCTAGGCGTCTTGATGTGTCTCCTAGTGTGGTTCACCGTCTCTAGAATCAATATCAAAACGAAGCATCTGTGTCCAGATGACATGTTCTAGGCGAATGGAATGACCAGCTCAATATCCAGACTTAAATTCGATACAGCATTTTTGGGACTATCTTGGTAGACAGGTTGCTGCTTTAAGTCCCCCTCGAAGGTCTTTATGAGAGCTAAAACAAAGCTTACTCAGTGTCTGGTCTTCGCTTCCCCCCATTTCGGTAACTAACAATTCAATTGACAGCGTGGAAATTCGATGCTGCCAATGCATTCAAGCTAGGGGTTGGCATATCTCTCATTAAAACCCACTTTTGTTATGTTTCTATTACTTTTTACATAAAACTATGATTATTATTTTTTCCAAGAATGGACTTTTCCAGCGAGATTGACTTTTTTTTGTTGCAAATCGTTTTTGAATTTTGTTATGTAAACTTCTACCTTGCAGTCAATATATTACTGTTTTGTGCACATTTCATCCAAGTTTGGTGTTTCTACATTCATTCATTTGCAAATAAGGCGCAAAAAACCGGTTGTTTCTTAACTTTTGGAGGCCAGTGTACTTTGACGCTAAAGCTACAATAGATTTTTATTATAAACCGTACAAATTATCAAGATAGTTATTAAATTTTCCACATAATTTTATATATGACAAGCCTATGGGGCTTACTGGTTATTATTAAACTTGATCTTAACTTAATATTGTTAAATTAATTATCAAATACATAGTACAGTACTGATGCATTTAGAAGTGTATTATATCAGTGTGAATGTGGGTTTTATTTTTTATTATGTCACAGAATGTATTTTTGCTTTGCTTCCTTTCATTAAATTAATAAAGTTTTGAAATAATGTTTTGTTTTCAACTTTTTCGATATGCTCACACACCCCTTAGAGGGGCACCTCCCACAGTTTGAAAAATTAGGCTGTACTGTGTCTGATATATAACTATAATTAAATTAAAATTATTAAAATAGAACAATCTAAAATGTAAGCAATCAACACCCCACCCTCAAATTATCAGTTGCCGTTTCGTGGAGAAAAAAAGCTTTGGAAGCAGTGCTATATAGCGAAAAAAGTAAAATTTTATTTAGCGACATATTTTTTGGAATATATATTAATAAATTTTTGAAAGTTAAACTTTCTAGAGACTATTTATTAGAAATAATGGAAAATTACCTGAGTAAAACACATCCTCACTTAATTTCATATCAAAAAAGATACTTTTGCAGTAAACTCAAATAACCTACAGCTTAGTTAATATTTCAACAAATCCATCATTATCTAAAGGAAACAAGTTTCAATTTCTCTCACGTTCAACCTGTCTTCTCTGTTCACTACCCGGAACTCTTTGATAAATGCCCTTCACAAGGATACCAACAAAATCGGTTTTAGAGACAGATGGCTTAAGATAATGGATGAGAGGGGAGATTGTAGAAACTACATATGTTTCATTTGAGGACGATTTTGGGGCAACTGACAGGCTTATCGAATAAAAATCAATATTTAAGGGCAACTGGGGGTTATTTTAGAAAAAACATATGCCTAGGGAAAGAACTTTGTTGCATTAAGTATCTTAACAGCTTAACCTTTCTCTTTGCATGATTTTCTTCCTTTTTTTTCGTAAAATAAATCAGAGTGATATAATTCATGCTCTGGATCAGGGGTCGGCAACCTTGTTGCTGTAGTGTGCCAAGCCAATATACCAATATTATTCAAGGTGCCACGCAATTCGAAATATTTGAAACAATTCGATTCCCATAGCAGTGCTTACAGTGTTAATGGATAGAGGTAAAGAATACAGATTTACAGTTTATACATAAATTTTATATTATTTCAAGATATTTATTAATATAAAATATAGCTATTCCCTCAACATAAAAAAATTAAAATTGTACATTTCTTTTGCGTTATGTATCTTTCAAACTTACAATGAAAAAAATATAAGATATAATATATATATATATATATATATATATATATATATATATATATATATATATATATATATATATATACCCATATATATATATATAATATAATATAAGTATTCCTTCAATAGAGTTTACTATTTTAATGCAAACCTTTTGACCATATACCTGTCTATTTTATATCGCAATATTGGGCATAATTTATGACTTTATATTTCATACGATTTTGAATGTTTAGTTGAGTCCGCAAAGAAGTTGTTACACAACCTTTTTGCAGACTCTTTATATTTTACTTTTGAGAAAAGATTTATAGATTTTTTTCCATAGATATGTAGAGCCAAAAGCGGAAAGTAGAGGACATGTAGCTCTGTCTTCAAGCACCTAAATATCGTCAGAAATTGGCATACAACAATTAAAAATAGCTGTCGATTTATCGATAGATATCTTCTAGATTTTTTAATAAATCCGTAAATTTTCCTTTTCATAATTCTGAAGATTTTAGTTCAATAAGTTACATTTCAAAATTATCAACTTTACTCAAAAATTGACTAATTTGTTGAGAGGTATAGAATGCCACAAAGAATTGTACCATGTGCCTCTTTTGGTACGCGTGCTATAGGTTGCCGACCCCTGCTCTATATTAAAAGAAAAATGTTTACAAAAAAATTTCTAGAATTAATATATAATATAAAATAATTAAAGAACAGTATGGTGGTAATATCCATCATCATACAAATTTACATGTTAAACACAGTACAAAATATTGTTGAATCTCCATATAACGAACCTCTATATTGCATATTTTTCTATATAGTGAACTTTTTCCTGGAACCAAGAACATTTCATGATTTTCATCGTAAAATAACCCCCCAATAGTGAAGTGCATTTTCTATATAACGAACTTTTTCTCTCGTGATGCAATTTTTTTCTTCCTTTTTTTGAAGTATTTCTGGACATTTTGAGTTATTCTCTCTTTTAGCACATTTTACGGTGGTCATAAATCTTGAATTGGTTTTATTAGGAGTCTATTACAAATTTTTTTATGATTTTACTTTATAGGTCATCTTATTAGCTTTATAAAAATACCAAGTTCATTATTTTCCGCTCACTAGAACAAAAACTACAAGTGTTTTAGTACAAGTAGATGCCATACTTTAAAATGCGTTTTACTCAAAATGTGTTTTTTTGCAAATGATCAAACGGGGACAGCAATTTCTCAAAAAGTTTTGAAAATAATTAACTGAAATTTTTTGTTTCTGTTCTGTATAATAGTAGAAGAGTGTTTTTATCTTCAGAGTTATCAATCTCTGTTTTATTACAAAATTTACAGTCCTTTATGTAAATATAATCGCTGTTTTTTTTAAAGCAATTTCATATAATAACTAAAATAAAAAGGGCTCTAGTTTTAGTAAAAATTAAAATATCTATTATCCTGAAGGCTATTTCAAAAATTAATAATATAGCAACACATCAGAATTGAAAATTAGTTTATAAACTTTTGGTACAGAACGGGCCCCGTTTATGTAATTTTTGTCAATTTTACCCTTTTTTCCCATTTTAGTAGTACAGTAAGACCCCACTTATAACGCTGTTTCGTTTAGCGCTATTTCGGCTTAACGCTCTTTTATTTGAATTGTGGGATTCCCCGAAATAGCACGTAGCGTTAGGCTTCACGATATGCGAAGCAGTTTATCTGTTTCTTCTTTCCGGCGGTATTGTATGAAAGTATTTTTATCGTTTCAAACATTTGTTGACGTTATTGTAAGTATAAATTTATATAATATAACGATTGTATAGTGATATGATTATATTATGATATATATTATGATTTTTAGTTTTTATCATGGGTGATAGTAAAAAACACGAAAATAAAGCATAAAAAAAGCATTTCACTAGAAACTAAGATGCAAGTGATTAGAAGATTAGATACTGATGAACGTCAATCTCAGATTGGTGCTGCATTGCATTTGGCAACTTCAACAATAAGAACCATTCTTAAGAATATATATATATATACTGTCATCGGTAACTGCAACTAACACTTCAACTAGAATTACCGTCATAGAAATAATACAATATCGGAAATGGAAAAACGACCTTCTATATGGATTGACAACGAAATTGAACGCAAAATGCCATTAAGTTAATCTACCTTCCTGATAAAATGGCAGAATATTGGAAATACAGAAGAGACTGAATGATCTGAAATGTAAACATACTGACTTAGAATTTTATTTATTTTTATATGCATTATCGTTTATTATGTTTCTATATTTGTAAGAAATAAATTTTTGTTTTATTGTTATAAAAAACATAATTAATAAATTTAATGATAAAATACCTGACGAATTTTCTACCCATCTTTCCCTAACCCCATTATTTACATGATGAGATAACCTATATAACGCTAATTCATATTAAGCTCTACTTTGATGAAACGTATACCCCGCTTTAAGCGGGGTCTTACTGTAATAATTTATTTTTCTGCTTTTAAATCTAGCCTTTTTTGCTTAAGGTATCCGACTATGTTCGGGGAACCATGATTTTAAAAAAGCGCATAAATGTATAATTTTCATGATATTTAGTGTCACTTAGATTAGAATACATGTATAAAATGGTTTTAAAGACATTATATATATGAAAAAAAATTTATTTAAAAAAATATTTTGGAAAAAAAATTAACTTGAAAATTTTTAAATTTCTCCTTTTTAAAAAAACTTCTTTTTAAATATTTTCCCTTATATATGACCCGTGCAGGGCTCAAAAAAAATTTTTAAAGATAACTTTGAAGTCGGTTTATCCATGTTTTACGGAAACAAAAGGGGAAAAAATTTTAAAGAAAATACGCCGATTTTATTTAAAAAAGGTTGTAACCTGACAATAATGTAAATTTTTTTAAAAAAATAAAGTTGAGCCCTGTCAGAGGTCGGAATCAAAAATAAAAAAAATAAACATTTTAAAAAGGGGCATTAAAAAAAGGTTTATTCAAAGTTTTTTTTGCCAAATGTTAAAAATTTTTTTTGTCATAATGTCCAAAACAATTTTATTCATGTATTCTTCTAATGACACAAAATATTAAAAAATAGTTTAGTTTTTAAAATCATGGTTTTAACTATCGGATACTTTTAAAATGAACTAAATATAAAAAAAATCTACCCCAAATGCCCAAACTCCCTTTTTTTTTTTAAAAAAAAGTTGTTCAAGACCCGGGTATTTAAGTCTAGATATTTATTTGTGTGTTTCAAATTGCGTTCATATTGTGATCCCACGTGTCGTTTTTTGAACAAATGATGAAAACTTTTAGTTGCTAGGCAATTATAAATTATGTGTAACAAAAAACCTGACAGGCTTCTACCCTGTGATTATTTTCGAATCTATGTTGCAACAAATGATGTCCAATTTCTTTTAATATTCATTACGAGTATCAATCATATTGAAAAGAAAATGTTTGTCACGCTACTTTTTTGTTAAACTGGTCAGATCTTATTCTATGGATTGTCATGTATAATTTCTTACAAAACATCCACACGTGCAGTTGGGAACAACATATCTGACCTATTTTAAGGTTTATATTTCGCTTGAAAGTAATTCATTTTAGTTAAAATGTTCATAGCACGAAATGTTGTTTACGTGAAAGTAATATATATAATTTTTATCCAATAAAGATTGATTATAATTCATTTTTAATGTTTTCAAAAAGTTTAAAGTTTTCCGATCTTGGTTCCTAAAATTTTAAAAGCGAAAAATAATTTTTTCTAATTTAGTTTCATTTGGGTTAGAATACAGGGGAACAACGAAGGGAACTTTTGAAAAAAAATTTTAAATAAAATTTTTTTTGGAAAAAAAATAATTTAAAAGGTTTTTTTTTTTAAAAAATGTTCCCCCTTTTCGTGAAAAATGCTTCTATTATAAAAATTATTTTGCCTGTAATAGCCCCAGACCTTTTACAGGGGCTCAATAAATTTTTTGAAATTTTCATTTAGAAGTTTATTATAATAATATTTTGCCTGTTTTAAGCTCAGCCCTCTCTACAGAGGCTCAACTATTTTTCAATATATCATTTAGAAGTTTTTTTATGACAAAAAAAAGGGGGTGTGGGGAATTTTTTTGAAAAAAAGCCGATAGTTTTTTTTAATTGGTTGTAACTCTGAAAAAAAATGTGAATTTTTTAAAAAACCCAGTTGAGCCTCTGTAAAGAATCCGACTATATTCCTCAAAAATATTATAATAGAAGCATTTTTTACAAAGGGGAAAAATTTTTTAAAAAAAGGGTTTTCAAGTTAATTTTTTCCCAAATAGTATTTAAATAAATTTTTTTTTCAAAAAAGTCCTTAAAACAATTTTTAAAGGTTTTAAACTAAGTGACATTTAAAAAAACGAAAATTATCCAACCTTTTTTAAAAACACGGTTCCGGGGCGTGTTCGAAAATCTTATGAGATAAAAAAAGTGAGTGAGTGAGTTTGGTGTTTTATTTCCAAAAAGCTTTTTTTTTATTTTTACTGGGCCCAAAAATTCATAGGTCTGTTGGGCTGGGCGGGAAAAGAAGAAAAGGAGAAATTGGATGAAAAAAAGGAGGGTCGAAAATAAAAAGAAGGGTCATTTTGGGGGATCCGGGGTCGTGGGCACCCGTGTTTTTAAACCAAAGATAGTAAACCGCTTTTGGGAAAAAAAGGAAAAATTCATTAGGGTACCACGGTTAGGGCACCCGGGGATTTTACCCAAAAAAAGGTGAGCCTTCTGAGGGGGGAAAAATAAAAAAACGAACCCCATAAATCAGATAACCTTTTTCTGGATATTAATTTAAATCTTTTTAAATTAACCCCTTTTAAACCTTTTAAATTATTTTTTATGGGTTTAGGGTAATAAATTGTCAATTTTTTTCCCAAAAATCAAAAAGTTTAAACAGAAAAAAAAAAATCTTTTGTAAATTAAAAAAATTTATATCTTGAAATACATGCATAAAAATATTTAGGTTTTTATAGCAACTGCATATTCGATTGAGATGGCTGCCCCACAGCCATTGACAATGTGGTAAAGATTACTTCTAGAGGAGCATTATTTTCTAAAAAATGAAATAAAATAAAAAATAAATAAAAATGAATACCTGTTAGTAGTAGCGCAATAACTCAGTTTTGTCCGGTATAACTGGAAACACTTTTCCAAGCACAGACCAACTCCTTAATTATTAACCCGAAATCGTGTTTCCTTTTTTTTTACTTATCTTTTTCCATTCGCATCCTTTTTTGAACAACAATCTTTGCACTGTCTTGAAGGCTTACGTTTCACAGGAGTAGGAGGAATGTGGGATATATATATATAAAATGTCGTTCAGTAAGACGGGCAGGGTTATCTACTGTAGTTGGACCACCATGATACTTTTGTTCAGAAGCTGTATCATCATACTTATGTAAAAGCTTTTCTACAACTTGGGGATTTGAAATTCTAATAATGTAATACGTTTCCCAGATTCACATTTTTATAGAGCAAAAACGAGTTAAAGAGTACTTGGCCTAGTAAATGCAAAAATATTTTTTTTAATAATATTTTTCAATTCCTACTATTAGTTCACTCTCTCCTGATATATATCTTGTTCAAATTTTCAATCGTTAATAAAATACTTTCTATTCATCCATTCAAGTTCGAATACATTTTTTTAAACTTGAAGTGGATGACATTTGATGTTAATACAGTTTTTTCAATTATTAATTCATTCATTAACTTAGGAGTCTCAGGGGTGTTAAATTTCTCTAGAGGGCTGAAAATATAAACAATTTTCAAACAGGTATAATTATTTTAAATTTGAATTAAATAATTCGAATCTCTTACACATTATTTATGAAGGAATGGGGCTTTAGAAAAGTATAAAATACTTAAAATATAATCATGGTTTTAAAAATTATAAGCTTATGAACATAAGAAACTTTTCTATAAGAAATATTTATTAAGTTTTACGTTGCGCATGCTATTTTCTAAAATAGTAGCTTTAATTATACTAGCTATAAGTTGATTTATAAATTTAAATGTATCCCCTTATTACATTGTAGTAATATTATATTAGTAGAATAATAAATTATAATTTTTAAAAAATAAAAAAAAATTACTTTTTCAAAATGTTTTAAAAAAATTTCAATATTTTTCAAATGTTTTGAAATACACACACAAAAGATATATTATTCTTAAATGATGTAGGGTCTAAGGCGTAGGATACATTTTATAATTCTATAAAGTTTTATACATCAGAGGCTACTATATTAGAAAATGTCGTGCGCAATGGAAAAATTACTTAATATTTATTAAAGAATTTTCATATGCTTATAATTTTTAAAATTATGTTTATATTTCAAACATTTTGTACTTTTTTGAAGCCACAATCCCTTGTAAATAATGTGTACAAGATTCGAGTATATTGAATTTTGTATATGTTACTTTTAAGTAATATATATTTTAAGTAAATTACTTTTAAGTAATAGGCTAATTAATTTTGTATATGTTACTTTTAAGTAATATATATTTTTAGTAAATTACTTTTTAAGTAATAGGCTAATTATTATGTTATTTTCTTTCTCTAATTTTTAAATTGGAAGAGATGGCAAAATGTGATGGCTGCTTTGAAGATAAAATGTAGATCTCAGCTAAATATAGAAAAAGAACTCAGAGTGTCTTCTAATCGTAAGCCTTTCTTTGAAAATCTTTGCTCTACAAGACAAGCCCGTGGAAGTCGCTAATACTTATTAAACTTGCTCTTAATTTAGTAATAGTAAATTAGTTATAAAATACCTTGTGCATTTTTTGGCTGAAGTACCCACACTTCGCACGAGTTCATTTTTTTTTTAAAAATTCTTGATATAATAGCTGAATTGTAAGGAGAGTAAAACCAAGTGCATGACAATGTTTACAAAAATATAAAATGATTTTTTTAAAATGAATGCTCATATTATAATTAGTTTTAAGCGAACTGTAATTTTAATCCTCTCATAATTAGCATTTAGAATTGATATTAAATAATGAGAAGTAATGTAAAATTCCAATGAAGAATAATTGTGTTATTTTTAATATTTAAAGCGAGAAGATTTCAAAATGTTTTAACCCGGGAGCAGTGCGCACTCGATACTAACGTTAATGGTCGCGCGGGGTGATTGAGTCACCCCAATCTTTTATAATTATCTTTATTGTACATGATAAAAATCGTAATTCCAGTGAATAATTTAATTAAGAGAAAGTATAATTACCTACTTTCAAGGACTTTTCAATTTTTCTTTGTTAATTTGAGAAAAATAAAACTGAACTAAAATGTTTCAAATGTGGGTGACCTTAGTGAAGGACATAGATCACAGACGCTTTTCCCTAATATTACAGGAATGTTATTTGCAGTCAAAACTGTCATATTTTGTTCAAGTTATTGTAGTTTTATTGTCCTTTAATGATCGACAAATAGCATGTTAAACTTTTGCTTGTGTGTTTGGACAAGGCGAGTGTGTCTTCTGGTACACTTATGGCTTCATATTTTAGCTGATGGTAGGTAGCATTTGAAAATTTTCCTTTCGTTTCATGTACATCTCTTTTCTCAAACTTATTTTGTGACGGGGCTTTATCGCGCCTTGTTAATACTTACTTAAGTTGTAGAAAACTTTTAAATTAGAAATGACGGAGTTGAATTTAATTCAACATATTGTTGAGTCAACTCGAACCTCAGGTACAGGATTATGTTGAGGTTAGAAACCTCACCACAAGAGCTCAGTTGATACAAGTCATTTCAAAATTTGAAGAAAGGTATTCGTCCAGGGAAACTCAGGGTTCGAGAATGAATTACAATAGGGAAATACGAGATTGGGATGTGCGTCAGAATGTCTACCGATGATCGTAGAAATAGAAATTGGAGGAATGCAGAAGTTTTGGATCGACAAAATGATAAGAGAGACAGTTACAGAAGTGCATACGGGAAAGAACCTCAGAGGAACCATGGATTCGAAAACGAAATCGGTTTGACAGGGATAATCGCTGGATTCGATAGTAATAACGGACGGTATCAGTTCAGAAATAGGGGTCCGGATGAGAATTTTAATCGAGGAGACCGAAGACATGGTGGTCGTCTAAATTTCTTTTAAGGGTTCAAGTTGATCAGGATGATCAATCACAAACTGTAAGGAATCCTCCTATTAGACTTTCAGCTATATACATGTCTCCAGTAGAACTTCCATATGGGCCTATTCTTTTGAACGAAACATTTACGAAAGCACTATGGGATGCTGGGGTAGAAAAGTCATTTATATCGGAGGAGGTTTATAAAAAGTACTTTTTATAAACCAGTTAGAAAGTCTCGTGCTGAAGTAGTGCCACATAATTTTTTTTCAATATTCTCAGAAAATTATGTGGTTCAACATGGGTCTAAGCCGAAGACTCTCCTCAACACTTAAACTACAATTGTAGACCACCAGTTCTAGAATATGTAGCACCAATATGGGCTCCAGCATCCTCTTCATCAAAAGTGAAGATTGACACTGTCCAATACAGAACATCCAAAATCATCATTGATGCAGTTTCCTCAACTAACAAACCGAGTGCTGAGATTGAATGCGGCTCACACCACTTGTGAGCAGGCAAAAACTGGCCACTGTTAAATTTACTAATAAGATCAGGAGCAACAGCGAGGAACACATCTCAAATGTCACTTTTCAAGCTTGGACCAACAAGGTAAAGGTTAAAAAGATCCTCCACGCTCCAGTACGACAAAGATATCAGAAATAACATCAGTTTAAACCACACATGCCTTGGTATCATTGAAGAACCATATTTTGCTGTCAAACCACCGTCTACCATTAAGATCAATATAGACCTGCTGGAACCGTGTTCGAAAAAAGAACCACAAGAAATCATTAAGAGAAAGGGCATGGATACTATTGCCAAGCTTTCTAAACCAGATCTTATCACCGCTTACACTGACGGCTCTTCCAACTCAGAATGCGACAGGGAAGGTTCTGGCATTTTCCTTCTCCTTCTAGATCAAACATCCCTCAAACATCGTGTCGCAGCCGGAAAATTGCCCCAACTTCACTAGTGAACTGATCGCTATAAAAGCCACTCTGGCTCTTAATCTCACACAGTCAACTCCCTCGAATGATCTAATCATTTTCTCTGATTGTAAATCTCCTCTGGAGGCCATTAAAGGAGGTAAAATGAGACTCGCCCAAGACATCAACGAGCTTCTGTCCACCATAGTTGCCAGGGAGAAAACCTGTACCATCCAATGGGTCCCCACTCATGTCAACATCGAGAATGAATATGCAGACTCTCTCTCCAAGGAGGCTAGGAATATCGATCCCCCTCCCATTAAAACCACTTGTCTCGACGTAAATGACGTCATAAAGCATCGGCTCTGCTACGGACCTCGGAAGAAATGGTGCATCCCGGAGCTTAATCTTGACCGCGTTGTCACCACTACCATCAGCAGAATGCGGACGGGGCACATGAGAGGTATGAAGATCATGCCCAACGGCTCCAGAACCTACACAGAATGCAGGCACTGCCCGAGAGTTCAGCTGGATCCAGGACATCTTTTCACTTGCATCTCTGTTGCCTCGACCCTCTTCAACAGAGACCCCAACTGCTGCCATGACACCCTTTATACCGATAAAGTCGGTGATGTGGCCAGAACTGTGCTGCATGCCTTTGGTCCCATTTGTGTGACTTTTATTTATTTTTTTCTTTTCACTTGTCATACGACAACATCAACAACAACATTTCATTAGGGGATCGAAAATTGTTTTGGATTTTGATAGAAAATCGTTAGCGATTCAAGATTCGCAGATTGAAAATACTACAGTAGATGAGGGGAATTTACGTATTGATATATCAAAGACGAAGTTAAATGTAGTGGCAGATTTTTCGTCTAGAAATCCGGTTGAAAGTATAGTAGGGAAAATGTTACGTGTGCAGTAATTAGAGATTTGGTACTTTCGTCCCGGGAGCAATTAATCGAGGAGCAACGAAGGGATCCAGAGTTAGATCATATATATAGATAGCTTGAGGACCCTGAGGACAGCTCGGTTAATGCGACAATCTGTGAGAACTGGTCTTGCAACTTTAAAATGGTCGAGGGCTTGTTATCTTATGCAAAATACGCAACCACTCTTGGAGTAATGAGAGTGTATATTCCGCAATTATTGCGAGGTGAAATAATGCGCGAATTTCATGACAAGCCCATAGCAGGTCATTTAGGAAAGAAAAAGACTTATTTAAAACTTCGCGATGTTTGTTATTTTCCCTATAGGCACAAATATGTTAATCAACATGTGTTTACATGCCACGTGTGCCAGACAGTTAATTATAAAAACGCGTTTACCAGATGGTCGTTTAATACCGATAGTAACTAATTATCCGAATGAGATAGTGACATTAGATTTGTTAGGCCCTTTACCTTGCGTCGCGAATAAAAAGAAATCGCTACATTTTAGTAATCACTGAACACTTTTCGAAGTGACTAAAGTTAGTCCCCTCAAAAAGGCTTCAGCCAAAATAATTGCGGATACCCTATTTGAGAATTATATATTGCGTTATGAGCTCCTGTAAAAATGATAAGTGACAACGGTCCCCAATTTTTGAGCATTTGAGTAATCAATTGGGCATACATCATGTCAAAACAGTTGTGTATAGATCTCAGTCTAATAGAACGGAACGTGCGAGTCGCTATCTTTTGCAAATGATTGCAAGTTTTATAAGCGATAATCACGAAACTTGGGACCAGTTCTTAAAAGAGTTCGCGTACGCCTTGCGAACGGCAGTGAATGAGACCACAGGAAAGACCCAGAGTTATTTTTAGGTAGAAAATTTATTACCCCGTTTCAAAAATTGGTGATGGTGTCCGATGGAACAGAATTTGCGGTGGGCGATATTGAAAAATTATTTGAAGATGCTAGACATAATACTAAAGTTAAACATGAAAAATGGGCGAAGTATTATAATAGAAGGAGGCGAGATGTTAATATTAAAGTAAATGATTGGGTGTTACTAGAAACGCATCCCTTAAGTTTGGCAACGAAGAAAGTGGTCACGAAATTCAAACCAAAGCTTGAGGGTCCCTATAGAGTTTTGAGAATACAGAATAATAATTTAGTCATTTGGAAGGCAGGAAAGAGAATAACTGTTAATATAGATCAAGTACAAATATATCATCAGAGAAAAAGGGACAAGAGCGGGATAGAGGTTGGAAATTCAGATAGCAGTGGATCATAATATCAAACGAGTAGTTTTGAGGGTGATAGACCTAGATCAGATCGGTCACAAAGTTGTGGGAATAGTGAGTTTGGTGAACGACAAGGGAAAAAAGACAAGTCTTACTGGGAATCAGGGTGGTAGGCGTAAGTCGGATACACATAAGCGCAAAAGAAGCATCCATTCAAAAGAGTCTTGTACAAGAATGGATAAAAGGACAAAAAAATTTAGACATAAGGTGACGGAATGTAAAGAGGAAAACCCTTCATCAAGGTCCGGGGGACCACAACAAAAACGTAACAAGGATCCAGAAAGACAATTAAATAAGAAAGGAGTACCGCCATCATTTAATTCTAAAGGTCCTTTTAGAAAGAAAATCCGACAGTCCGAAACGTCACTGCAGCAACGGGAAACAGGTTCGTATAACTTGAGACCCAGAAACAAAGTTAACAAGGAATTACGTGGTCCGTCGCCAAAAGCCCTCGGGTAGCTGAACAGTGCGAGGTTAATATTCAATCAATCAATCCAGATCATCAAGAGGAGAGATGCAAGCCCAAGGGGGGACCAGTCCTGTCCAGAGGAGAAAGGTTCCAGAAGCCCAGCCAGAATCCAAGCACAGGCAGGAGGAGACACCAGAGTGGTCAAGAGCGGGAGCCGAGGAGTGAATGATCCAGACATCAGAGTCCTCGACGAGGTCAAAACTCCAGACAGCAAGAGTACCAGGTGATGAGCGGAAGGTTAGCCAGTAGGAGGACCGCATCGCTTGAAGTCCTCGTTGGAGATGTCAATGACAAAAGAAATCATTAGCCAGAACTGACCCTGATATTTAGAAGAATATAGCAGGACAGATTTTTAATGCAGGTCAGATTTGTATTCTAGCCGTTCTGAGCGTTGTAAAGGAGACAAACCGGTGACAGATGAAGATATGTATGTGAAAACATTTAAGTATCGGGTTGTGTACTACCAGGATTTTGATCCTTCCAGTAATAAAGGTTTTTTCCTAGGTCCATTGCCCAAATGGGGTACACCTTTATAAATTATGTAAAGGGAGATGATCAGGAATGATAGATAAAAGTTAGATAATGGTAGTTTCGGTGTAATTATTTTAGTGTAGTCATTATTGCTAATTTCAAGTTAAAAATTTTTTTTTGTGAAAATTAAGTGCAATTTTTTAACGTAATTTCTATCAGGCCATTAAGACCCTCAAACAAATCACGTTTTCTTCTTGGAGGGGATTGTGACGGGGCTTTATCATGCCTTCTGACTAATCCTCTTGGGGAATCTTTGGGGCCAGAATGGCATTTCAATCCAACCTTCTCAAGAAGAAAACGTGATATGCATATTAGTGAATGAATATATATTGGAGCTTTTGCTTTCGCGGGTAAGTCGGCTAGAAGCTGACGAGTCATATAGGAGATATATAGGAGTCATAGAGAAGTCGGCTAGAAGCCGGAAAGTTGAATAGAAGCTTGATAAAGTCGGATAATAATATATATAGAAGATTAATATTAAATGAATAGAATACAAGATAAAGACATAAAGCTTAGTTGCTGATCGCCGTGTGATATCGGTGAGAGATTGATTGTTAAAGTTTAATTATAGAACGGACTCTAGCTTGTTAAGACTGTTTTCGGTAAAAGTACGAGAGCTTGACTAAACGCGAAGCACATTTTCAGACAGAAAAAATGCCTCAATTTCTATGGAAACTTACAATGTTATAACTCCTACCTCTGTTAACAATATAGTGTTTTTAAAAATGCCAAAATATCCCATGAATACTTTCTTTTTTTTAAATACTAAAGGGGATACCCCTTTTAACTTACGGTATAGGAAAAAGCCCACATTTTTGAAAAAAAAAAAATTTTAAAAAACGGAAAAAATAAAAACCTCTTAAAAACCGAAATAAATTTTAATTTTTATTTTTTTTAATTTCAAAAAAATTTTTCGGGCCCTTTTCCCCTTAACATTAACCGAAAAACAGCCTTAAGGGGAGTTAAAAAGCCCCTTTTTTATTGACAATGTTAAATTGGTGTTTTGATGTATTTTTTTCCAAAAAATCTGTTTTTTGTACATGCTTAAAATTTTTTTCCATCAATTTAAAAGCACCCCCCCATTTACGAAATGAATTTTTAGCTAATTTTAAATTTTTAATAAATTAAGTATTTAACAATCATTGGGGGTTTGACCCATTTTTCACTTAAAAAATTTGTAAAAAAAAAATTTTTTTAGTTTTTTTTTAAAAGCTATTTCAGTATATATTAAATCATTATAAATATTTCAAACAAAATTTACATACCGGGGAAAAGTAATTTCCAGAAAAGGTAAATCCAATTAAATTTTAATTTAGATAAATTGATTTTAATGTATACAGTGAGACTTTTAATCGGCTAGGAAATAAAAAAAAAAAAAAGGCTCAGTTTAAAATAAAAGATACATGTTTTGGGTTTTTTATCAGACGTTACACTTTTAAGCAAAAAAAGAAGTACTTTTGTTTACATTTTTTATTAAAATGGGCGCGGCCCGGGTTCAAAGAGAAAATGGTTTTTAATTTTAAAACCCTAGGATTAAAAAAAGGGAAATTTTTTAAAGAAAAACCAATTTGAAAAAAAAATCCAAGTCGAAAAAAAAGATTTTAGCTTAAGGGAACTACTTAGATAAAGATTCCGGGGGAAATTTTTTAAAAGAAGGATAAGATTTTTCCCCTATTTTAACTTGTATTGATAATTACATCGTATCATTCCTGATCGTTTTCTTCTGTTAAGACTTGTATTGCTTGTCAATAAATTAAATTTATTATGGAGAGTTCGAGTGGTCAATCATTTATATTCCTAGAAATTTAGGTCGCGTGGATGAAGAGATGATACCCCAGGTCAGAAGGTATCACAACTTTCGCTACCATGATTAATATGCATTATTTCAGAAGGTTCTTCCCTTGCTTGATCAGTTTCAGCTTCCTTCAATAGAAATCCCAGATGCCCATTTCTTTTTTTCTTTTTTTTTATATTCTGCTCATTTACATTTATAAACAATAATAAGTCGTATAAGGCAATCAAAATCTCTAAGGTGTTCATAGGGGGAAAATGTAGCATGATTATAGAAAACATTTTGGAAAAAAAGTGGTCGCGCTGGGAGCTCAGTCAAAACAAGTACCTTAAGATTTGAAAAAAAAACACGTTTGCCACTCCTAAAAATGAGGGAGATATGAGACAAATATATTTTAATTCCCATGCAGAATGTCGCACAGATCGATAGTGTCAGGGCCATTGGTAACAACAACAAAAAAAAGTTTTGTCAGAATTAAGGATTTCGTGAGCTCTGTGCCCCACTCGACAACTCCCGGAATAAAAGAGTATTCAATTCAAGAGTAATGATATGGATATTAGTTCTAAAAATTGTGTAACACTTTTTTCATTATGCTTTATATGTTTGAGAATACTCATAAAAATAAGTCTTGGCCAAGTAATCCCCTTCAAAGTGCTCTCTGTGCTTTTCCAAATATTATGAAACTATTTTACATGGATAAAAGCACAACAGAAAAAATTATTTACAACTTCCCTAGATGAAAAAATAAACACGTAAGAGAATGGATGAAAGTAAAAAATGTACCATTAAACACAGTTCATCTGCAAATATATTCTACTGCCTACAGCTATTTGAATAATAACAACAGGGATGAATTTTAATCTTCTAAAACTTTCTTGATTCTTGGTCTGGTTTTTGTTGTTGTTTTGTTTAAAAAGAGGTAAAGACTCCTTGTGTGCTGACAAAAGCACGAATTTAACGATTTTTTTTTTTTTTGCATGAAATTTTTGTTCTAGCACGAATTTGAAAAAAATTTGGGGATACGTGCCCTTTGGATGAGGACGATTTGATCGAATTCATGACAGTTTATGATAAATAAAGAAGTCAATAATTACGAAGTGAAAATCGAAGCGTTTCAAATAGGCTTTAAAGTATCCATGCCCAGTTTAAAATTAGGTCGAAAGTGGTTAGCCTTTAAACGTCTCTGAATATAAGGAACAAGTTCCTTTGTGAATTGCGCATTATTCGACATTTAATATAAGTTATTCCACTCAGATAAAATTTTTTCCTTAAAAATATTCTTATAATACGATTTCGGAATACTCATAAGAATCAAATTGCTTAATTATGTCGCTTCTTTTTGTAAGTCAGTCAGCCCGTTAATTTCCATCAATTCCCGTATGATCTTGAAGAAAAGAAAAGAAAACTGGTACACCTCTGAGATTCGAAGAAAAGTGAGATTAGGTTTGGGTTAAGAAAAAACGATTTGTGTGTGTGTGAGTAATTGCCTTTCTTGATTATCTCACATATGTTTGTGGGGATAAAGTCTGAAAGTTTGGCTAGTAAATATCCTCACATTGTAGAAATTTTTCCGGAAAATAACTTCTGTATGCCTGTTCCTTGAAAAGTGAATATAGGGCTCCAAGATATCATTCCTATACCTTGTAGTAGTCAAAGAGTCTCTGTCAAAAACGTAGAGGCGTGCACGGCTGTTCAACAGGAATCCTACCCTAGCCTACAGGAATCCCACAGGAATCAGACCCCCACTATATCTACCTGTCTGTTTTTCGAAGATATGTTGAAGGAGTGGATCCTTGGTCCCCTTACAGGGAAGGTACGTGGATTACCAAGGGTAAGACTGAATTTGGTGTCATCATTTCATAGAACAGTCTTCTACTGATTCTTGCACTATGCTAAATGTACTCTCTTCTGTTTGAAGAATCTGAAGATTTTCTTGAAAATAATATTTTCTCATGTAGTTTTTTGAAAACTTTAAGGTATCCGACTACGTTCCGAATCGTGATTTTGCAAAAGCGTTAAAATGGATAATATTACATATTTTAAAGTCACTTAGATTTAAAAAATGTATATAAAATTGTTTTAAAGAGTAGTATCACAATAAAAATATTTAAGTACAATATTTGGACAAAAAATGAACAGGAATGACCCATTTCAAAATATTCTCCTTTTGTGAAAAATGCTTCTATTATGTAATAATCTTTTGCCTGTATATAGCTCAGACCTCTGTTCAGAGGCTCAACTAGAATTTTTGAAATATATCACTTAGAAGTGGGTTGGTCCATGTTTTACGACAAAAGAGGGGAGAAATTTTAAGAAAAAAACGCCAATAATTATATTTCAATTGGTTGTAACTCTAAAAACAATCTGAATTGTTCAAAAATCATAGTTGAGCCTCTGTACAGAGGTCTGAGCTATATACAGGCAAAATATTATTATAATAGAAGCATTTTTCACATAAGGAGAACATTTTGAAAAAATGTTATTCTAAGATAACTTTTTGCCGAAAAAATGTATTTTTTAAATAATTTTTTTTGTCAAAATGTCCTTTTTTATATATATATAAATCAATCTTATACATGTATTGAAATCTAAGTGACACTAAATATCTTGAAAATTATCCAATTATGCGCTTTTTTAAAAACACGTTTCCGAACGTATAGTCGGATACCTTAATCCCCAAAACTGATTTCTATGGACGCATGAAGTTCACGAGGATCTTAGAGGCTATTGCACTCCTATTACGCCGTAAGGGACAAATATCTATCTTCATTGGTCACTGGGGTTCTTGAACAATTTGCCCAGGGCTTCTGTTTATGAATCCAGTATCATTATAAATTTTTTATATAAGTTTCTTCACAATACTAGGCTTTAAAGCAAAATCTCTTATAATTTGAACTAGAGACCTGTCTCAAGTCTTTTGACTATTCGCCACCTCATTCCATTATTTAAATATTGGGGTCTGTTCCTTTTAATAGTTTGCTTTTGAATTTCACCGAATACTGTAAAAAAATTCTACAAAACAAGTAATGTAAAAAAAAAAGAAGAAATTTTTTAAGTCAATTTCTACTGAGATCAACAAAGAAAATTTTTATTTTAGCTACTTTTTATTAAATAGTTACAATTATCATACATATATTGCAGAAAACTACAACATTAAGTGGTAATTTATTTTATTCATATTATCATTAAAGTATTGTATCTTCTACCAAAAGAATCGTGTCCAGTGAGCACATTGCTGGGGGGGCTTGAACTGAACTCAAAGCCCTTCTGATTTTTCCGATTGATTATAGTAATTTAAGTATATAATATCTAAAATTTAATTAAATATTTGCTAAGCAATGATTAATTTTATTAATTAATGCTATTTATTCAAATATTAGTTTTTTGCTTTGTTCCCCGAAAATCGACAAAATCAAAAGAAGCTACGATTAGCTGGGCGATAGTGGACTTTCGACCCTGACTCTTGAAAATTCCTCTTCTGTGCGCTACTGATCGTGCTCCATGTACCTCAGTTCAACTGAATGCTTTAAAACGTGTGAGAAAGAAACCTTTCTTCAAGTTTGACAATGGGCCGCCAAACATGATAAATGTGGCTGTATTTGTAATTTTTAAATAATTAGTTTTAATCAATTAATTTTACTACTGGTAATTTAAATTATTGCATTGTAATCCAAAATAATCATGTATATAAAATTTCTGCTCAATGGAGCACTTTAAAATATATTTTATTAACGATTGAAAATTCCACCAAGATAATTAAATAACTAAATAAACAAATAAATATATAGAGGATGTGAGTTAATAGTAGGAATTGAAAAACAAAAGGTATGCAAATGAACGAGAGGAAGAAATAGATGCATGTGCTAAAATAGCATTTTCTTCCACATATGAAGTCCATACGTACGTGTACATGCTTACAGATTTGGTATTAAAAAATTGCATCTTCGAAAGAATTAGTTTGATTTTTCGCTAAGTACTTTTCTCAAAATTCCATTTAAAATACAATTTTTTAAAATTTTGAACACCTTTGGATATACACAGTATAATTTAGAGAAAAAGTTAATTTTGAACAAAACTGCAGGAAAGGAAGAGAAAAGGATGTTGCTAAAATGTTCTCCACATTTATTCTGTTATGAATATTAGGCTAATTGTAGTGGATGAACTATTTCTTTCTTATACGTTTACTGATAATTTTAAGGATCTTATTACTATAAGCGCTGATGAATAGTGAAACAAATAAAATTATTAATTGAGAGAAATGCGCATTTAATTAATAAATGCGTCTCTCACGTCCAAAGAGAATCACACCATTACATTTTATAATTCTGGAATAAAAATTAATTTATATTTTTATTGTAATAATTGTACAACAGAAGAAATCTTCTTCACTTTTACAATCTTCTGTTTGAGATAAATGAATTGTTGTGAAATTTAGGTTTTATATATATATATATATATATATATGGTATATAAAAGCTCCACTTACAACGAGAGATAAAACATCCTCAATCACCTTCTTCAAGGAAAATATTGTACAGTAGAAAAAATCACACAATGAAGGGTACATGAGAAACCTCGAAATTAAAATTATAAAATGGATGCTGTAGTATTATAAAACACATTGGTGCATCTGTGGACAGCTGAATATATGAAATAATTTATATAAAAAAGTGGGTTGAATATGTTTTTTGGCCAGCCAACCTTCCCTCTTTGCTATTAGTACTGAGCAAAGTTAGTTGAAAGTATTTGATATAGGAAATATCTAAATCCATTACAAGACAGAGGTAATCTCACTAAAATTGGTAATTTAAAATGCAGAGCCCGCACTAAATTCTGAGCGTAATAAATAGCATACAGATTCTTGGACCCCAATGCAGATTCAAAAGCATGTGAATGGCTAAAATGTAGCACTTAACAAAAAGTATAAAAAAAATAGAAATGAAAAAATTGCTAGAGTTACAAATTACCATAACTTTGAAGTGGACACTAGAATATATTTGAATTAAATAATAAGTAATTTATCTAATATTAGAATATGGGTAACTATAACTAGGAAATATGATAAATTTATAGTAATAAACTATTATTAATATAAAATTTTTTAATCGTTACTTTTTTGAATAGCTTTATTCATATAATAAAAAAAATTGATTGATATTTTTTGATTTGCAATATTTAGTAAAATGTTTATAGTTTTTATTATTTCTATTTTTTACACTAGAAATTTATTGCGTTGTATATAATTAATAAAATATTTTGAATATAGAAACATGTCATTACTCCCCAATGAGGAACTTTTATAATATTAAAATTTAAAAATTCCCTTCTCTTTTACCAAAATATTAGAAACAAACATTTTATTTTAAAATTTTTTAATTTTATGTCAAGAAAATTTGTTTCATTGTTGTTATATATTTGTTTTGTTTTTTAAAATTAAATTTTTTGTGGATAAAAATTAATGTGGGTTATAAAATTGGTTTTGTTTGCCAAAATGATTATATCATCTATAAAACCCATAAATATAAATATTTGAATTTTAAGTAACTACTTTCTAAAGTAATGAAATAAAATTGGGGCAAGAATTGGGGCTCGCAGGGCCATTTTGTGGCGACCCTTTTAATCTGCGGGATAATAGTTACCTTTATGATATAAAAGTTCCCCAAGTAAAAACCCAAAAAGTAGGGGAACCCAAATCTATCATTTTTTTAAAATAAATTATTTTTGGTTTTTTATGTAAATTTAAAGTATTTTAATCAAATCATCAATATTAATGGGAGAAAAGAGATCTTCAAAAATCTAAACTAAAATTTTTAAAAATTAAATTTTTTATCTTTCATTTGTTCAATAAGTGTTTTAAATTTTTTTGGGAATGGCTGGGGGATTTAAGATTATTTTTGAGTCATGTAATTTTCATGGAAAATTTTTCCCTTTTTTTGTTGATATATGTTTTTAAAACCATTTGAAATTTTTCCCAAAATTTTTCCCGGGGTTTTTATGGGGAAATTTTGGGGGAGTAAGAAATATTTTAAAATTTTAAAAATTTTTATTTTTAAATTTTAATTCCTTTTTTTTTATCAATAGCCAAAATTTCCAATTATTTATTTCTATCAGAAACTGATGACTTAATAAAAGCTGTATTTTTAAATAAAATTTATTTGTTGATATTAAATTATAATAGTATTTATTTTTGGAAGACAAAATTTCCTGGTCTTTATAAAAGTAAAAAAAATAAATTTATTTTGCAATTTTTAATTTTGATTTTTAATATCATTAAAAAATATTTTTTTTATCTGTACCCAAAACAATTTTTAAAACTGTGTAATATTACATTTGAATTCCGTGAATGCGCCCCTTTGGCATATTGTTTTAAAATTTTTTTTGTATATAAAATTTTTCCCAAAATCATTATATAACCATTTTTAAAAATTTTATTATTATTCGAAATCAAGTTTTAAAAACCAAAACCCTTTTTTTCATTTTTTTTTCTAAAGGGATTGTCTTTTTCAAGATTGAGGTCACCAGTAACATGTTTTTTTGATGTTTATCTATGAATTCATTAAATTTATTTTTTAAACTATTAAGTTTTTTGCTTTATAGGCAAATTATAGTTAAAAAAATTTATGTAACTATTTTTTTATTGTATTTAAAAAACTTTTTAATTTGAAACTATTTTGTATTGAGAAAGATAATATTTTTTAAAAATGCCAGAAAAATAAATATTATCATAAGATTTATTCATATTTAAAAGTGTACAAAATATTCTATTTGATAATCTTCATTTACATTAACTTTTATGTTATGTTTATGTTTCAAAAATTTGTGAATGTCCTTTATAATATGCAAATCATGGTATTCTTTAATTTTATGTGAAATTAGTGCATCTTCTGTAATACATAATTCTGTCTTACTGAGTTCAAACATAAAAGATTTAATGTGTTTTATGTTAAAATTGTTATCAAAGCAATTACAAACATCTATAATACTATCTGTTAGTACTTTTTTGTCTCTACTTAATCTTTTAGTTCAAGCCCCTCTAGTTTTTCTTTTAATAATTATTTTATTAATCTCATTATTGTAATAACAATCTTGAGAATTTTGTTTAATTGTATTAAGAATATTTTTTGATTGGTATAATACATTTAATCCATAAGGATAAACTCTGCATTATAATATTTAATATAGTACCCCCACCATAAATCTTCTTTAATTGGTATAAAGGGTTTGAGTTTTTGGGTTTCCTTTTTTTTGTTGTCTCCACCATGTAATCGTCGCCGCTTGCTTTTCGTTATGTCGCTTGTGTCTGTTTTCGTGCTTTTACCAAATAGCTGTGAAATGCAAATGGGATTGTCCATCTACGTTATGTGTGTGTAAATAAACAAGTTAAACATTAATTTTGAAAATGTTTTTCTGAAACCAGATACGCCAACAATCCGAATAAACCTACACCGGCCAAACGCTATATATATAAAACATGTCATCATCATCAGAGAATAAACAATGCAAGCAATTTGATAATATGTTTGAACATTAAATGATGGAAGATATGATGGGATATCGTTTTGTTGGAATCAAATATGTTTTCTCTCAAAAATTTTGATGTTTTAAGTAAAAAATTCTTTGACTATCTATAAGCACTTAGTAAATGAAAAAAATGAAAAGTATTATCTTTCACTTTCAGCAGAACTTTATTTTGACCACAACCATATCGAATTCAACATTGGGCAAGGTAAACACTGGTATCGATATATCACAGAGGGGAAACATGAGAGTAAATAAGAAACCACAAAAATATCTTTTCGAAATAATTGGGAAAGAAGGGAAACTATTATAGAATACTTTAGAAATGTGAGTAAATACTAGTTGTTTAAGAGAAAAAATATTTTTTATAGCCGTAAGAATCCAGATTTTTGGTATATCGATGAAATACTGTAAGGTTGATTTTTTTAATATCACAAAGTGTGTGTCTAAAGCGTAGTAAGAACAAGAGCAGATTTACACTCCTTTGAAAAAAATATACACAACAATTTCCTAAATTAAAGTTAAACCATTGTTTAGCCATTGATAAATAAAAATGACAATCAATAATACACATTTCTAATCAAAGAAAGATTTTAATGTGTGTATTTGAGAAATATACACAAAGCCAAACGTATTCATACATTATAAAAATGATTTAACAAACTAATGAACATATTTATAGAAATTGTTAAGGTGTCTCAGGGGTGTTAAATTTCTCTAGAGGTCTGAAAATATACAATTTTTAACAGATCATTTTTAAATTTAAATTAAATGATTCGAATCTTTTACACATTATTTATAAAGAATGGGGCTTCAGAAAAGTATAAAATGTTTAAAATAGAATAAAAGTTTTTAAAGTCATAAGTATATGAACATTCTATAATAAATATTAAGTATCTTTTGCGTTGCGCACGCTGTTTTGTATTTCAAAATATTTGTAAAATATTGCAATTTTTTAAATATTTCTTAAAAATTTATTTTTTATTTTAAAATATGCAAGTTATATTCTATTTATATAAAAAAAATCAGTGTAATAAGAATACATTTAACTTTATAAATCAACTTATAGTTAGTAATTAAAGCTACTATTTTAGAAAATAGCCTGCGTGACGTAAGACTTAATAAACTTTTCTTATAAGAAGTTTTTTTATTTTCATATGCTTATAATTTTTAAAATTATGATTATATTTTAAACATTTTATACTTTTCACCCCCTTCCTTATAAATAATGTGTAAAAGATTTGAATTATTTAATTTAAATTTAAAAGAATTATACCTGTTTGAAAATTGTTTATATTTTCAGACCTCTAGAGAAATTTAACAATCCTGAGACCTCTTAAGGTATCCAACTACTCTAAAATTGTTAATTTTGTCAAAATTAACAATTTTTTATAACTTTATTTTATAGGTCTTTTTATAGCTTTATAAAAATACCAAGTATATTATTTTCCATTCACTAGAAGAAAAACTACAGGCGTTTTAGTAAAGGCAGATGCCACCACTTTAAACAATAGGTCATACTTTAAAAGTTGTTTTACTCGAAATCTGTTCTTTTCAAAATGCTCAAACGGAGACAGCGTTGCTTAAAACGTTTAGAAAATAATTAACTGAAACCTTTTGTGTATGTTCTGTATGATAGAAGTGTTTTAATCTTCAGATTTATCTGTAACTGTTTTATTACAAAATTTACAGTCCCTTATGTGAATATATTCACTGTTTTCTTAAGCAATTTCATATAATAACTAAGATAAAGTGTAAGGATAAGGACATTTCAACAATGAATAGCAAAGCAAAAAATTGAAAACTTGTGCATACACTTTTTGTAGAAAATGGTTTGTGTAATTTTTTGTAAATTTTTACCAATTTTTTCCCATTTTCGTAAAAATAAATTATTTTTCTCTTCTTAATTTTAGCATATTTTTCTTAAAATGTGCTAAAGAAATCTAAAACCACAAAAAAATCCTCATATCTTCATTTTTTTTTTAAAAAATGTGTCGCAAGTAGGCGGATACCTTAAGGTATCCGACTACGTTCGGAACCATGATTTTAAAAAAGCACATAAATGGATAATTTTCATGATATTTAGTGTCACTTATATTAGAATACATGTATAAAATTGTTTTAAGGACACATTTGGACAAAAAAAAATTATTTAAATACAATATTTTGGCAAAAATTAACTTAGAATAATCTTTTTTCAAAATGTTCTCCTTTTGTGAAAAATGCTTCTATTATAATAATATGTTGCCTGTATATAGCTCAGATCTCTGTACAGAGGCTCAACTATGAGTTTTGAAAAATTCACTTGATTTTTATAGTTACAACCAATTAAAATAATTATCGGCGTTTTTTCTTAAAATTTCCCCCCTTTGTTGTCGTAAAACATGGATAAACCCACTTCTAAGTTATATATTTCAAAAATTTTAGTTGAGCCTCGATACAGACGTCTGAGCTATATACAGGTAAAATATTATTGTAATAGAAGCATTTTTCACAAAAGGAGAACATTTTGAATATTGGTCATTCTATGTTCATTTTTTGTCAAAATATAGTACTTAAATAATTTTTTATTGTAATAATATTCTTAAAAACAATTTTATATACATTATCTAATCTAAGTGACACTAAATATCATAGATATAATCCATTTACAGTTTTTGCAAAATCACGGTTCCGAACGTAGTCGGATACCTTAAATAAAATAAAAATTTAATATGAACTCGAATGAGTGCATTTCACATAGTTCTAGAGCATTATATATATTGATAACTAAATCTAGTTTTTCTCGTTACTATCCAAATACTTTTCATTACTATTTTGTGTAACTGAGTTTTAATTGAATCATACTCATTGGCAGTTAATATCTCATATTATGAGTGATATATCTTCATCTCTCAAATTGACAAAAATGTGATTGCATCCTTACAATTGTATTTATTACTAAGAATTATTAAATTGGGAATTATTTACTGGAAAACTACAGGGTGGATATTAATACATCCCAGCTAAGATATTAACATATCAAGAATTCAAAAAAGTGCTATGTCTTCTAATTAAAACTGAATTTATAGTATTTTTTAAATAAAAATATATTAGTTAATTCAGCGTTTATTTAATTTTGTAAGCATAAATTATTATTATACACACACAAAGGCGATCTGGGATATTCTATTATGTATTTTAATAATTAAATTAAAATAACCAATCAAATTTCCAGACTTCTATTTTAAGCCAATAACGATACATTTAATATTCCATGAATCATCTTAATAATATATTATTTCTAACTAGAAAATAATAATTAATGATTTTCATCTTCTAATAAAAATGATATAAATAACAAAATTCAGGAAGTAGGAATTGATTGGAAAGTTTCACTGACTAAAAACAATAACTTATTTCCGAAATATAATTTCAAATTAAATTTAGTATTCTAATTAATTTAGAACGAAGAGAGTTTCGAAATTCTAAACTAAACTTCAAGGGGAAAAGGGTCGAACAAAGAGTACTCTAATTACCTTTTACAATGATCATAATGAAAATCTTTTTGTTCTCATTTAATAAGACTTAATTAACTTCGTATATATGGTTATATGGCTTCGTATCGGGGTATATAAGTAGCTAAGGATATTCTTGACTATCATATAAGTCTGGATTTCCTAACTAACTCAATCGTTGGTTCAAGAATGCAGTTTCCAAAATTTCTCACTCTATTGCTTCTGATAGGAACATCACTTTCTGCTAGAATGGTCCATTCTTCCAGTTTTTTTCAACGAATGGAAAGGTCTCATGGCTGTGGTCCAAACCCTCTTTTAGAAATTGTCAATGCACTTATTCTCAAACGTAAGTTAAATTTTCATTTCAAATAATTTTCAAGAATTATGATTATATTTTACAGCAGTTTTATGGCAAAAATTATTTTTCCTCATTGTGACAGTGCAAATTATTTTAATGCAGTTCATTAAAATTGTCATTAATTCTGCTAATATCGATTGATCGAGAGGTTATTTTATGTAACAGATTTATGTGAATATTAGCTTATATGATACATCCCTGCCTTTTCATAAGTAGAGTTGAGTTTTCGCTTACATTTAAGGTATCCGAATACCCTAAAATCATGATTTTTTTCCAAAAAGTGACAATTTTTTTATGATTTTATTTATAGGCCATCTTATTAACTTAATAAAAATACCAAGTTTTATATTTTCTATTCACTAGAATAAAAACCATAAATGTTTTAGTAAAAGCAGATGCTAAAACTTTACAGAAGATGTCAAACTTTAAAATGCGTTTTACTCGAAATGTGTTTTTTACGAAAAGCTCAAACGGGGACAGCGATTGCTCAAAGAGTTTTTAAAATATTTTGCTGAAATTTTTTGTGTATGTTCTGTATAACAGTAGAAGTGTTTTAACCTTCAGGTTTATCAATTACTGTTTTAATACAAAATTTACAGTTCTTTATTTGAATATAATCACTGTTTTTTTTAAGCAATTTTTTTTATAACTAAGATAAAGTGCTCTATTTTTGGTAAAATTAAAATATCTCTTATCTTGAAGGTCATTTCAAAAAGGAATAGCAAAACAATACATCAAAATTGAAAAACTGAGAATTTGTTCATTTACTATTTGTGCAGAGCGGGCACCGTTTATGTAATATTTGGTCAATTTTTTCCCATTTTAGTAGTAATAATTTATTTTTCCCTTCTTAATTTTAGCGTTTTTTTCTTAAAATGTACTAAATAAATCTAAAAAACCACAAAAAAATCTCCATATCTCCATTTTTAAAAAAAAAGTTGTCGCAAGTAATCGCGGATATCTTGACTAAAAAACTGAATGTAGTATTTTATAGTATATTTCTTAAAATATATTTGAGATAGAGTTGTCACACACAAAAAAAAAAAATTCCCATTGTAAATAAATAACCATTTAAAATGTTTGATCATATGTTTCTGAAAATTTCAAAGCTCATATTTTTTTTAATAAACTTGTTTCGCATTTCACTTAAACATAAATATTTACGAAAACATGGAAAACTTATCCACAGACTGCAGTATTATCACAAATTTGGGTATCAAAAGAAAATTATTGATAAATTTGATTACATTTTTCAAGTATCTGAAATCTTACATGGGTCAAAGAAAACATAAAACATAAGTTGCAAATAATTTTATTGCAGCTTTTTGAATGAATATCTTTATAACTTTTTGTAATATTTTGATATATTAATATAATTTTTTTATTTTTAGTAAAAATAGAAACATATTAAAATGACTGAGACACATTTGAAGAGTAGTACTATTTAAACCAACTTTTTTGATTCTTCAAAAAATTAATATGTTCGAAGTATTTTTATAATAAAGTATTAGTTAATAAGTCCTTTCTTGAGCAAAAAGTGTAAGCAAATTCGGACGCATTTTCCATTTCCAATAAATTTTTTAATGGATTTTACAACAAAAACCTAATGAAATTTCAGTTTTACAGTTTAGAAAAAGTAATATTTGTGTAAGAAATAATATATTTTTAAATATTAAAAGCAGTGTTTTCCTAAAATAATATCGCCGACGAATTCAGGTTTATTTTCTTAATTAAATTAGCCATACTAATTTAGTTTTCGAAATTTTAATTCGAAGACTTATGCCTTTTATACAGTTCTACAAATTTTTAAGAATGCAGGTATTCAGTGTGAAATTTGATCCATAAAATATATATAGGAACAAATAATTATTTCCAAACTGTAAAATGAATTTCTATGATCTTTTTGCAATAAGTTGCATATAAAACATTATACTAATTGGATACAAAAGCCAATATATAGTTTTCATATATAGTAACAAAAAATATCTCATATATAATAACACTTATATTGCTACAGTAAATATATGAAATAATTAATAATGGTGCAAATTTGTGTAGATTTGTATAACAATAACTGTGTACTTTGCTTACAGGTAAAAAAATGTATACTCAATTAGATAAAATCCCTTATAAGGGTTTTAAACATGGAATTGTACAAAATTTTTATCAATTATTTTGATTTGAAACTTTTAGGCATGGTACCAATTTCTTTTAAAAATTATACAGCTTTTGTATAATTTTTAAAGGGTATTAAAAATCCTTTCTGCTTTCTCTTCTTCTTTCCATACGCATGAAATTGTTAACAATGTATTTTGTTATTTATAAAATTGCTTGAATGTTTAAATTATAATTATACGAGAAGAAAAGTAAAATGTGAGACATGTTACACTAAAAAGTAAAAATATGGTTACAAGTGAGTTAAATTTATACCTGTTCTAATTTTTTAAAAAATGGCCTATTCATTATTTTGTTAGGTATTATAAAAAGTTTTTTAATTACTTATATAAATGAGTACTTTCGAATTCATATCTGAATTAGATGACATACTGTATTAATATTTTGTTGCTTAAAAAAGTAGTAGGAATTAGTATTTGTTAGAAAACTAATCACTTTTCCTTTCATTCTGTTGAAAAATTAGAAGCAAAGACGTTCTTGGCATTGTTAATTTCACCCTTTAAGTGGTTAATTTTTTTGCCCAAAATATTAAAAAAAAAGGCACATTTTTTATTGCATATAACTAAGCATACTATTTAACAGAATGTGAAAAAGCAAGAATTTTATTTTAATTTTCAAATTTAAAGTTTTCTCTCATACTATTTCTTATTTTATTATTGTGGAGCACAAAAATCCCTAAATGTTTACTTTTAATAAAAACATCCTATATGCTATGAAGAACTTTTCATACATCCTAAAAGAATTTCTCTCTCATACTTACAAAAAAATTTCATCTTCGTACCTCCTTTTCAAACGGTTGAGGATTTTGCGCGTGTGTGTGCATATATACGTGCATAATATGCACACACAATTTGAAGCATGGTGTAATACTAAGTCTTACACTGCCATGGAGACAGAGATATTATCGGCTTTTTTGGATTATCATTCCATTTTTACTTCTTCTCAAGCAACAAAGTATTTATCAAAGCACTTTCAAGAATCCAAATTCCTTCCTTCAATGAAAAATTTTCACCTTCACCACAAAGAAAATCCCGGATGAGAAGGATTTCAGTATTATGGACAAACTATATCTCTTTAAAGGGCACAGCACAATAATCTCACCATTGGGGCTAAAGTATGGCAAATAAAAAGATATAAAGAAAAAAAATACCCATTTGTGCTCAAGTAGCGTATAGGCAAACCAGTTGTGGCTAGTTTTTGGTAGACCGTAAGGTGTACGAGCTACCAGTGTGGTTAAGATGATAATGATCCTTTTTCTAAATGTGTGTGAGATATTATTATAATTAAATGTAATAGATACTTTAGAAATTAGTTAGAACTAAATTCGTTTTTTGAATTTTGAAAGTATTAATATCTTTTTTTTTAGATCAAATGAAAGCAGAAGATATTCTTCAACTTCTCGACCAAGATGTCATTCGAGATGAAGTATTAGCGATAGTGATGGCTTTCGAAGATTGTATCCGGACAGCTGACGGGCAGCGTTATAGAAAAAGTCAACAATCAAACTTCTGGATTCTTATGACAGCATATATAAAAAAATATCAGAAATTTTACAACAGAAGCGGGAGTTGGCTGAAAACAAATTGAGTTTCTTTTCTCAAAATTTATTTAAGCTTCTCCAAATAATTTTTAATCTATTCTCTTTATTTTACTGAGCCATTATTAAAGAAATAAAATAGATGTATGCATATTTGTTTCCCCATTTTCATTTTGGCATTAATGGATTAATAGATTAAATAGATAAATAAAGCTTGTTTATTTATTTTGTACATGTTTCATATGCGTAGTTAAAGAAATTCTTTTTGAAGTTCAAATGAATATGCGAACAGATTTAGTTCGTTCAAAAATCGTCAAATTCTGAAATCAGATCTCACTTGTGTAAGAGTAGGCTTATTGCGGAATGCAAGTTATCTTATTGAACGCATATCATTTCATCAAAGTTAAAATTACTAAAATATTTAATATTTTAGAAAGTACTGTTAGTTTGTCGGCCTATTTTTTCTTCTGCAGTTGAAATAATAAGATTTTCTTGTAAATTATTTATTCAAACATGTTGTGGAAAAGCACACCGAGACATAAATATTTTGGTATAAGTTTTTCTGTAAATAAAGATTAGATACTTTCTCTGCATTATTCATACATAATTATAAATGTCTATTTTAGAAACTATGCACATTCAATACATGGATAGATAATAGAGTATTACAGAAAATTTTTTTTAAATAATGAAGCTTAATTTAAAATTTCCAGCCATGAGGAGCTAAATATTTTTTTTAATAAATGGAAAACGATTATGTATATTTGGTATGGTGTTACATAATTATAAAAATATCTGTAAATAGGCTATATTAATAAAGAGATATTACTTACTTTCATTATTGGAAAAAAATTTCCGTACTACCTGATAAATATTAATAGCTTGAGCATTTAATTTTGATATAATGATTAATTAATAATTTGAACAATTTAAACTTTCTACAATAAGCACAGCCTTAACCACGTTATGCCTTAGTTATTGAAGATTGCATTGAATTTAGCAGCCGAAAGAATTAACAATGTTAATGTAATAGCAAATTCTTTTCTTAAAAAGATTAAATTCAAGATTAGTTATAAGTCAGATTTATTAAATTCGTAAATTCACTGAAAGAAAAGATAAAATTCTACATTTTTAATCAAACAATAATGTTATAATTGCAGTAATTTTCTAGAATTTTTACACATATTTTCCCATTGGTGTTAATTTTTTTAAAATTTTAATTGATATATTGTAGTATATTTTCTTCCAGTTTAAATTGTTTTATTGATATTTCTGATTTTTCACAAAAATTAGTATATAAAAGATACAATAGATAATATTTTGTTGTACTTGACACAAATACAATGCATTGAGTTAAAAGAGCATTACCAATGTATCGAATAAAATTACACATTATATCAAACATATCCTTTTATTCTGCACAGTTTTAAAATATACGAGTAAATTCATAAAACGTTCAATTTCTCTATAACGATTTTCAGAGTTACTTAAATTTTTTAATAAGTTCAGTTTTTGAATGTAAATTTGAATAACTTTTAATTATTTCAGACTGAGACAGTTTTTTGAAATTCTTAAATAGATTAAACACTTTTTTTTCACAAAATATCACATCTTTATCAATCCATGGAAAAATTAAAATTATATTGAATGATTTTTTTTACAAGACCAAAAAGGGAACGAAATTATTTACAATTTTTTTGAAAGGTTACCTTTTTTACGGAGTAATTACATTTTTAATTCGAAATTAACTTGATCAACTCGAAGAAAAATTGGAAAAAGTAAAACATAAATATTTTCTCCTCTATTGTGTTTGATAAAGTATATTTGTATAATCTGGATATAGCTGATGAGATTGATGATTTAGCATAATGGTTTTCACCATTAATACTAACAGATTTATGATGTCTGTAGAGAACTCGGAAAAATTATTTCTTACCTCAACTGCAGTTATTTAATAAATACAATTAAGTATTATGTATTTTTACTTTAAATTCAATACATTTATTTATTACTTATTAGAGAGAGTATGTATTTGATTCCCTATTTAAATTCCGATTGAGACCAAAAAGTAGTGTATTGAAAAATAGAAAAATCGAGATGGTAGGTGAACTGCCTCTTAGAAAAGCGGTTAATCCGTTAACTGTTGATTAAAAGTTAAGCGATTCGCTCCCCATTACAACCATTTTTCGCATTCGCGCGCATGTGCTGTGTATTGGGAGGGATAAAATATCAAGGCAATTTTATTGCACTTCAAAACCTTCGGATTAGTTTAATAGATAGTAGCGCTAAGAAAATAATCGTATTTCTCTCTCTCTGAAAGACGTATATATACGTCCGGGGCATTCAACGCAACGGGTTGAGTGAGACAGATATATACACTAGTGGAAGTTAAGGGCTTAATATTATTTTGTAAGCTCACATATTTATCTGTGATGGTAAATTTTTCTTGGGAATTTCAGTTTTAGTTACTGCATAAACCTGATTTATAATTTAAACAAGTTTATATATATATATAAAGAATAATAGGTATTATTCGGTATTTATTAAACAAGTACTAATGAGTTTTGAGTTGCATTCTGTGTTCCTAATAAATAATAAAACTTTACTTTTTATTTTTCAATCAGAGGAATTTCATCAGTAACTCCTCGTTTTTGATTTTTAAATTACACTGTTACTTAATGTCTTGCAAATTGTTAATATGCTTTTGGATAAAATTAATTTTAAAGTGAGATGACTTCTTGTAAGAAAATATTTGATTTGGTAAGGCCCTTCAACTTAAAAACCCGAGAATATTCTACGAGAATACGGGAGTCTTGAGAATATATATATATATTCTTACTAACAATCTATTATCATATTCCAATACAATATATAATATGTGACATCCCCGTACACAATTTTTAATTGCATAATAATAAATTATATTTATATTGAAATTTAAAACTCTGTTATAAAATAAATTTGAAATTTCGGACAAGTACAAAATAATTAAGTTAAGGGGTTAATCTTTGATTTTATATACTACACTTCGTTAACATCTAAATTTTTTAAAGCTTTTACGTCATTTGATAAGATTACTATAATTTTTCTTTACGATACATAAATTTCAAGATATTACTATGCGTAAATAGTTAAATTTAATTTTAGTATTGTGTGAAATAATGACCGAATACTTATTTAAGAATAGAGGAAATCAAACAATTGAAAGAAAATCCTAATTTGGAAACAAACTTAGAAATAAATAATGATTTCTGTAGACTTCCTACTATAAAAATTTTGTTCTTTAGACAAATGGTGCTTAAGAAGAATGTTTAAAACAGCTTAGTTAATTCTAGTTGTACAGAATAATAATTTTGGAAGTGCAATTATGTTACACATTATAAAAAATTGGAAAAAAAATGTACTCTGCCTCGTGTTTAATTAAATGATCATGTCATCTACAAAATATTTGAATGTTGTGATACAAATTTCGTATGCAAAGGATTATGGATAAGTTAAAATATGTCTAAAATGCAGTAGGCAAATAAAAGTTTTAACTTTTTTGCAATTTAAATTAAGATTGGACGAATGAGGTACAATATAATTAACCTGATTTTCTTAAAATTGTATTAAAATATAAAAAGGTTGAATATTTGAATGTGTGTGTTGGAAAGAATTGCATTTAAATGATATAATTGGAATTAAATGTATTTAAGTAACATCTTTTTGATGCTAATTGATCCATGTTTATACTTCGCAAGAGCCAAAATATTTATTCGTAGATATATCTTATTACCTTGTAAATAAAATATCTGTTATTGATAACGAACACATTTAATCCCCTTTATTCCTATAAAGTAAGTATGTTAAGCCTTTTCGCAGCATTTCTCTTACGTATATGAGAATCGAGCTTAGTATTGAACTCATAGATTTAAAAAAGCATCTCTTGGCTATTGCGGTACGGTTATGTACTGGAATTAATGGTACTAGCATCTTTGTAATTCGTTAATTTGGAAACTTAAACATGTTAATTTTTCTAGTAATACTCGGTAAATAAATGGAATAGATGAGTTTAGTAGTAAAAAAAAGTAGTATTTATAGTAAAAATTTCTTCTACATAGATGGAAATGTTCAAAATGTAGCAAAGACTTGGAAGCAGTAACCGACATTTGTGTCTCTTTGAATAAAAATTCGTGTAGTTCCACTATTTTTCTTAAAAATAACATTGTGAGTTGTTAGTATTTAATATATCATAAGTATATTTGAAGTTTTGATAATCTTTATGTAATGAGATATGTATTTAAAGTGAGGACAAGAGAAATGTTTTCAATTTTGATTCAAAAAGACAATATTTTAAAGTAAGAAAGATATTCGATGAGTCGACGTGTCATTTTTAAACTGCAATTTTTGAATTTGAAATGCAATTGTTTCGGCTTTTATAATCGCGTAGAAAATATTTTAATACTTAAATGGTAATAAACTTTTTATAAAAATATTATACATGTAAGGATTGTTTTAACATGTGAGGATACATGCTTTATTAAATGAAATGAAGTAGACAACATGAAATGAGGAATTTATTAAGAAAACACTTTTTCTTTGTTATTTATCCTTAAATAAACTTTTCTGTGTTTTAATTTGAAAGAGAATACTTGTGATACTTAATTCAAAGCGAAATTCAAAAATCGAAGGCAGTTAATAATTTTTTTTTTCGTTTTATTACGTAAAATGTTATGAGAAATTTCTTTTTCTCAGCAGTATATGTACAAAGAAAATTCGAAATTACATTCATTTGAAAGAATACTTTATGCACTAAATTTATTTAAACCTTTATCAAGAGATAATCAATTTTCGGCGACAATATTATTTTAAAAGTAAGTCGTCATTTCATTAACTCGTTAGATTAAAACCATGAGGACATTTTTAAGGACTTTACTTACTTATAAAATATCTCTTTACTCTATAGCTTACAACTCTTAACTTACAATGTAAATTTAATTAAAACTTAACGTTTGAAATTTAAATTAAGGCTATTTTCATTTTTATTGAATTGAAAGAACTGTAAAGTTTGTTACAACAATTTTATTATATGGAACAAATAGATAAAATAAGTGTATTATTAAATGATTTTAAAAAATCTGTAACTCTGTGACGGATCTATTCACGTACCTTCCTCTAACTCTCTTGGGAAATCTTTGGGCTATCGATTCGCGTTATGCGCAACCAACCCTTCGGAAGAAGAAATCGTGATATGCAAATTAAGTTTACTATATATAGTCGAAGTCTTCTATCTAGAATAAAATAGGAGTGAATGTAAACCAGATGTCCGGTGAGATTGTTACTGACATGTATCATTATTGAATTATTGTGATTAAATACTTATTAGGGGAAAGATTTAAAGTAACGATTGATAACTGAGATTAAATTAATATTAGGTTAAATCGTATAATAAAATAGATCCTATATAAAGTAAGGATCGAGTTTGATAGTCTCCTAATCATTCGTGTATTTCGTCGTTGTTCCACTTTCGTGGTTAGCACCGAGACATTATCTTACTGTTATTAACTGAATTTTTGCCGTTATATTGTGTGATCAATAAATAGATTGATTGGATCATGGCGAGTGTTTCTTCCCTACCTTCTACATATCTAGGTGCCCAAGAAAGAGGTGACCTCACAACTCTATAGTAGAATTTTTAATGGTTTCGATTATATTTTAATAAGTGAAAATTTTTCAAATCTTAAGTGATTGATTGTTTATTAAGATTACGCTCCAAAACTAAACGAACGCTTTTGACAAACGAAACTCATAAATTTGAACCATGGTTAGGTGACATATTTCAAAGAATGACGAAAATAAGGTATGCTCTCACCTTATTCTGAGCTGACACCTTACTCTCCAAACTTCCATACCACGCCAAAGTGAAGACTCCAAGTCTCAACAGATTTAACGTGCTTCAGCCCTTCTACATTGCAGGTCTTTAGCGACATCAAGACTCGAACCCACGATTCGACCAAAACCAGTCAAAATTTCGCGACCATGACCATGTGGGTACCTTGACCATATTTGCTTAGCATTTGAACGTTTTAATGTTATTAAAGGCTTAGTTTATTTTTATGAGTCGGAAGAAAATATCGATTTCTACGAGGAATTTGTTTTGTTTTCTCTTTTTTTTCCAATTAAACTTCCTATTCTTATAATTTATTTTTTGACATCATTTAAAACCTTCATAAGTAAATAATAATTAAATATCTTGATACAGGGCCGATCCTAGCAGGTGTGCAGCATGTGCCCCGAGAGGCCGCGGGCCCCTTAATTTTCTTTCGATAAAGAAAAATTTTTGTAAATTTTCCCTAAAAAAATAAGATTTATAAGTTAAAAAATTGCAAAATTTTTAAAAACAGTTATTAAAAAATCAAAATAAGTCCGTTTTCCCCGATAGCATAAACATAGTTCGAAAAAAATAAAAATGGTTTAAAATTTTTGGAACTTTCCCTTTCCCATCGGGGGTGTAGCCTGCCCTTATCAGGGGGAGTGATAGGGCCCCTACCCAAAGGGGCCCCCGGACGTTTTAAGTAAACGGTCGTAAAATGTTTTTTAAGTCATTTTAAGAGTTCATTTCTACGTTTATAAAATATTTGGGCCAATTGCCCCCAAACGATATAGATTTTCCGTGTGAATTCTAAATTTTGGGGGCCCCACTAAAAAAAAGTTCAAAAAGTTAGTCAAGTTACCCCAAAATAATGAAAAAAAAGGGAAGGTTATGTGGTCAAAAAGGGGCCAAAAATTTCCCCCAAAAAAGCGGTTGGGACAAAAGATCGTTTAAAGGGAAATACAGATAACATGGGAAAGGGGGGAAAATACATCAGAATGTTATTTGCTTGTAAATAAAAAATCCCCCTTTCGTCAGTTGATTGATTGACTGTAATAAACGTCGCCCCAAAACTACACGAAGGCTTGGCATTTGGGAAATTTTTTGTTAGAATTTCCGGGAAGAGAATGTTAGATTTTTTTTCCCGGTTCTTTTTTTTTCTGTAAAACCAAAAGACAAAATTTGCATTCAGTAAACAAGGGTTTCGCTTCCCTTTCCCAAAGAAAAAAACCCGGCCCAGGGGGTGAAAGAAGTCTTCTGTCCCCCAAACTATAGTTAATTTTTTTTTAACGAGTATTCCCCGGGGTTTCCCCAACGCTGGTCCCAGGGGGAAAGGGGGGAGGGGGCTTAAAGAAGAATTTCGACTCATCGGAAAAAAGTGAAAAAGCACGATCAAGTTTTTATGACATGCTTAAGGCGGGAAGGGTAAAGAAGGGGGCAGAATGCCCCCAAAAAAGCCCTTTTTTTGTTTGAAAAAACGGGAGGAAATTTTGCTTCAATTTGATTTCCCGGGGCAATTTTTTTTGAAAAGCCAAAACCGGAACAAAAAAAATGCAGTATGTTCGTACACCCCCCACGGGGGGCCCCGGTTTCGGGGAGCCTAAAGCCCCCTTTACCATTAACGAAAATTTTCAAAAAATTTGGTTTTTTTTAACCCAATTTTTCAGCGATTTTAAAAATTGGCGATCTAACATCATTAAAAAACAAAATTTTGATATTTTTGATATTTTAAATCCAAAACCAAACCATTTTATTTTGCTGTAACCCCCGCGACAAAAAGAGATACTTTTCTTTAGGGGGTTTTTTTTTTAAAAACCTAAATTACTGACAGAAAAAAAAAAGTCAGCAGGGATAAAATGCTAAAAAGAAAAAAAAAATTCATCCCCTTTTTTTTAGTATATTTTGGGTTAGCGGTGGGGGAAAAAAAAAGATATTTTCCCTTTTTTCCCAAGAAAAAGAAGCTTTTGGTGTTTTTTAAACTTCCCCCCACATGTATTTCATTTTCATTTAGCGAACTCGTAAAAAACGTACATCTGTTATGCTTTTTCATGAAAAAAGTATTGCGTTTTCCCGAAAACGCATGGAGTTTTTTAAATTTTTAGGGTTTTTAGATTTAGATTTAGAAACCCTATGCCCCAGAAATTTCCGTAGATTTAGGGAGATTCAATCAAAAAAACAAATGAGAAATGTTTCCTTTTTTTTTAGAACATATATTTTTTATTTTTAAATGCACTTAACAAATCATTCAGTTTTTTTCCCCAAAAATATTTTTTAACCCTAAAAAGATCTCTTAAAAAAACAGAAAAATTTTTAAAAATTTGCCTTTGACCTACCCTAGTAAATTTTTCAAATCAAATTATGTCTCTAAAAGCAGTTTTTATATATAGTGAAGATTTAATTAAGTTTTAAACCAAAAAAAAGATTTGGGAAATTTTTTTGATGTTTTAAAATAATTTTGCTGCCCAAGTTTATTAGATGTATGTATTGCAGTTTTTTTTTTTTTTGATTTTTCCAAGTTACTTTTTAATGGCAGAAAGGAAATTTTTCTAAATTAAAATTAAAAAAAAATTATCTACGTTGTACGATGTCAGAAAAGGGGCCCTTCCTATTTTTTTTTTGATAAGTTTTAACAAGAAAAAAAGAAAAATTAAATTTGGGATGAATTAATAACCGACTTTGCAAGAACAATGTGAGGGAAATTAAATTTGCTTTTTGTGATTTACTTTTTAAATGTAGTGCTTTTTATTTTAAACTAGTAGTGTTTTCGCGAACAACCCAACGAACCAAGGTTTTTTTGTAGTTCAACCTGAGTGGGTACTGCGGCCTTTCCCTTTTTTTTCCATGTTTTCCTTTATTAACCGGTATTTTGTCTTTGACTTTTTGACAATTTATGCTAAAATTTTTAAATCGAATTTAAGGTCAACCCTTACCCCGGATTATGAACAATTTCCCAGGTTATCGTCAACTGTTGTTTTATTTTCCCATTTTTAAAATACTAAAAATTTCCCCCCTAAGGGTTAAACGTTATTTACTTTGTTTACTCAGACCGGGTTGTTTTTATATTAAAGTTATAATTTTTAATATTTAAATATTTTTAAGTGATGGAAAAAAGGTACATAATTTTTGGTTTTTGAAATTCTTTGTATATATATTCCGGTTTGGGGGGCTAATTTTTTTCCGTTCCCACAAAAACCGTTCAAAAAAAAAGGTAACTATATTTGCATTTTAAAAAATTCTTTTTCGTTTTTTAAGATTTTCCCCGGTTTTTTTAATCATTGGGTAAGATAAAAAAAAAAAAATATTTTTTTTTTATTTTTGCTATATAACTTTTTTTATTTATTTTTTTTTATAAAAAATATAAATAACTGTCATCAGTTTCTTGAATATTTACATGTTGATTAACATATTTAATGATGTTTTTGTAGAAATGTACCTTAAATTTTTCTTAAAACATTTCCAAGGATTGTTATTCAAAAAGAAAGAAATTTTTATTTGCCCCTCGTATAAAAATAATTTTTTTAGTCATTTTGAAAAAAGGTAGTAATTTTATTTTAAAAAAACAAAAAAACTAATGAGCCTTTTAGTAGATTCCCTTAAATTAAATTTCCATTCCCTTAAAAAGGGTCTTAACAATGGGGCGGAAAGGGGAAAAAGAACATAGTTATATTTATTTTGATGATTTTGTTTGTAATCATAACGGGATTACGATAATTTTTTTTTGGAATAAAATTTAAAAAATCTATAATTTCTAAATATTTAATTTAAATTTCTTTTAAACTGTGAAAAGAATTTTCAAAAGGGAAAAAAAAAGTTTTTGATTTAAAAAATGCCCAAAATTTTTTGTTCTTTTTTTTTGAGGTAACATTTAAATAAACACATATTTTTCCTTTTACCTAAGACTGCTAAGAGAACCATTATTTGTAAGATTGAATTTAAAGCTTTAAAAATTTTTTAATTTTTGCTATTTTAAGAGGGATTTGCACGATACCCTTTTTATTAAAAATCTTTTTCCCCGAGAATTTGAAAGAATATTTAATGCAAACTAATAATTAATTATGTGTATAATTAATTATAAAAATCATAAAAAACGTTAAAAATTTCTTTTAAAAAATTGTTTTACATTCTGTATTGCTTCTAAAAAGTTAATCAAAATTATCTTTAACAACCCAAAAGCAATATTTAAAATCTTTAAAAAAAGGGAACAAAATGTGTCAGAACTATTGGAAAAAAATTTTTTATAAAAAACATTTAATGAAAAGGTTATTTTTTCAAAAACAATAATAAAAAGTTCAAAAAAAAATAGGTAATATTTTTTTTTTTTCCCCAGTAGTATAAAAACTATTTTTAATTAAAGGATTTGCAAAATGCAAAGGAGAAACAAAATATGATAAACACAAAAATTTTTAAAGTAGATAAGCGTTTCCCCTCTCTTATCAAAAAAAAACAGAATTAAAAAATTATTCAATAAGTAGCAAGGTTGTATAAACTTGGGGTATTTTTTAAAATAATTAAGATATAAAATTTTGTTAAAAAATTTTAGGTTTCTTTTGTAATATTTGTCCTTTGTCCAAAAAATTTTGAGTTATCATAAAATTTCCCAAAATTTTTCTAGAAAAAAGTTTTTTTGTTCTGTTTTGGGCTCAAAGTATTAAGATATTTGAAAAAAAACAAACAAGTATAAAATTTGTTTTATTAACTTATATTTTTGAAACTTAAAAGGAAACTACAAATTCAGGGGGTTTGGGTTGTGTTAATAGTTATTTTTTTTTAAAAAAAATTTTTTTTAAATTTTAAAAAAATTTTCTTTTTTGGGTTTTTTAATAATTTTTTAAAAAGGGAAAAGCCAAGCTGTTTTTTCTAGAAAAGAAACTAATACGTTTAAACAAAAAATTTTTTAGACAAAATATGGGTTTTAAACCAAAAATTTTATAATTCAGTCAGAAAAAAATTTTAAAAAAAAATGAAATGTAATTTTTGAGAGTTTGGAAAAAAAAAAAATTTAAAAACTTAAGATTATTGTTTTAATTTTTTTAAATATTTCATGGAAAAAAATTTACAGTTTTCAATAATAAATAGGAAAATTTAAAAAATTTGGGAAAATTTTGGGTTGAAAAAATTTTAAATTAAATTTTTTTCAAAATTTATAACTTTATTTTCAAGCATTCACAGAAATTCCTTCCCCACTGCTACACAGAAAATATGACTCGGAATCGGAAAAAGTCCATCGGGAAAACCCCAGGTTTTTTTGCAAGCAAACGAAGTTGCAAAAAAATGGCCTCGACTTTTAATGTGGGGTACCTTATAAAAATACCCGGGTTAAGCCCTCAGGTCAGAGGATCTTTTTTTCAGTCTTAACCCGGCACTTTTCCCGCCCCCGGGTATTCCCCCTTTCCCCCCCTCAATTTTTCAACGCTCCCTTTTTAAACCTTTTTGGAAAATGGATAGTTTTTCGGGAGTTTTTTCTTTGGGGCAATTTTAGGGGGAGCTTGTAGGTGAATTCAAATATATACCTTTTGGGTACCACCCTTGAATTTTTGTCATACCTTGCACGTGAATCGCCGTTAACAGTTCTTAAAAGATTTAACACGTTTTAAACCTTCCCTTTTCTATGGGGATTACTGCGGTTTATGATGAAGAAATGTGATATTTAAGTAATTTAATAGATACGGGATTTAACAAAAGATATAAATACAACAGTATTTTGGATTGAAGAAATTTTGTTCGATGAGGAAGAATCAAATGGGGGGGAAAAATATAACAAAGTAGGGTTCCCCCACTGAAATCGGTCCAGATTTAGAAGAGGGGGCACAGTTAAAAAATAAATGTTTTATATGTTAAAAAAAATTTGGGAAGAACGTGGCTTTAAGGGGGGACAACTTTTGGGACACATCCACTTTTTGATAAAATTTTTAAAAGAAAAAAAACCCCCTTTCAGGAACGATAAGATAAAAAAAAAAGGAAACCCCCAAAAAAGATATAGACGGGATAAAGCTCTTTAGTGAAATAACTTCATTTAAATATATATTTTTTCCCGGTAAAAAACAGCCTACTGGGGATATTTGAAATTATAGTGAAAAAAGATTTATTCCCCGTTTTCCCAGTTTCGCCTAGATTAAAATTTTTTTAACCCAATCCCGAGCTTCCGGGTGAAAAAAAGTTTCAATAAAAAAATTTAAAAAATTGGAAATAATATAAAAAGAAAAAAACTTTTAGATTTGGCCATAGTCTCAGGGGAATCCCAAATCTCAGGGAAAAGAATTTTAAACCGAAAATTAATTTAAAAAATTTTTTTCAGAAAGCGGGTTTTTTTAAAGTTGGAAAATCTGGTGTATAACTTTTCCCCCACATATTTTGCCGTAAAAACATGCACACCCGTTTTTGGGGAAAATTTAAATGCATGTACGCAATGATCTTGTGTTTTGGGAAATCCTTTTTTTGAATATTATTCCGCTTTAATAAAAAATAGTGTACTTTCAAATTACAACCCCTTTTTAAATTCATAAAAAATGTTATTTCTTTTCAGAAAAAATATTTCGATATATGTAAAAAATTTTGATCTTTTCATGCTCATCTAATTTTTCATTTTTAAAAACCCCTTTTTTATACCCGGCGTATAACGCGCAACCGTAAATTTCGATCTTATTTTTTGAGTTAAAAGTGCGCGTTATACACCGGATTTTACGGTATAGTTTATTACTTAGTCTTAGTAGAAGGACAGATTTATATACTTTTCGTTTCACGAGATTTGTGCCTTAGAGATTTATTTTAATTATATTGTATTTTTTGAGTAAATTCTTTTGTTTTGCATTTATAATTATAAAATGTTTACTTTTATTTTAAAGGTTATATTTTTGTTAGAGTTTATTATTTTGTTAAAGCCTTTTGTCGCTATTATAACTCATTACCTGGCCAAAAAATGAAGTTCTGCACTTCAAATTTTATTTGAGTTATTATTAATGTGTTTTACTTTTTATTCCTATATAAGTAGATGATTTTTTAACGTCAACGTTAAGTATTAGTCAAAATGTGAAAAGTTCTCTAGGGGGGTGGCACATTTGGTGTTTGCACGAGGGCGGCCATACCCTAGGTTCGACCCTGTCTTGATACTAAAGTTTTGTGTCTTCATATTTGTATTTTGTTACTGTTTTATGTATCTTTTTTAAATATGTGTGTGTTTCGAGATCTGTGGTAGTGGCCAAAAAACATGTTCAGTTTCAGCATATCTTCTGTATTATATACTTATTAAAAGAGATACCTGTTTTTGGAATATAATTAAACATATTACAATATTTATCTGCATATATTAATATATTGTATTTGCCTCAAATATATAACTGAGCACATGCATAAAATACACACATTTGCAAATGAATACTTTAATTAAATCCGTGCTTGAAATCTCTCTGACTTTGAAATTTATCAGAGATAACATTTTTAGAATAATTTCAATACCACAAACTCCTTTTTTATGCAATATAACCGAACAACAACAAAAAAATAAGCACCCAATTTTTGCTTTTCAACAATGCGGTTTTATTTAACTATTCAGTTTACAGACATGCTGTCTTTTTGTTTTATTCAGAGTACTATTTGACTAAGAATAGAATGCCTATATCGGACTCATTGCCGAATTTACAAGGAACTCTACGATTTTATTCAGTAAATTGATCCTTTTCGTTTTCAGCAGACTTGTTAGGTTCAGCCCAATCAGGTGAGAAACGTTTACCGAATCGAAGTCGCAGGGAAGGTACGCGTTGAGCCTTTCGGACCATTGCGTGAAATCCAGGAATACCTCCATTGGACATGAGAATTCTGTACAACTCTCGCAGTTGCACTAGAAAAGAAAATTTCATTTTGGTTGTGATACACATTTATTTTACAATAAATAAAAGAATATACTAATTATTTGGTTTAATACTAAGATCTTTATTACTATGACATTCTGTGTCGTTTTTTTATCATGATATATCGATATCAAAGACATATACAGTTATTGATGATTTACTCCAAATCATCCTGCTAAAACTTCTTTTGGAAAGCCACTTGTTATAAAAGTTTATACAGATTATATTATAATTATTTAAAAAAAAGTATGAGTTATTTTTAGTAATCTCTTTGAAATTTGTTAGATTATTAATGTTTTAAGAGGAAATTCTACAATAAAGTGTATCTTTATTGTCTATAATTGTGGATTTTGGAGTTAAAGTAATATAAAAACATACGTATCCCTTTCAGTTTCTGCATGTTCACGCATGCATGTAATTTTCTAAGAAAATAAGACAGGACTCAGAACATCCAGGGTTTAGATTTCAGGTTTTTGGAATAATTTGATGAAAAAATCGCTATATTTGTTTCAAGTATTTATATCTATTATAAATAAAATAATAAAAACTAGTAAAGATAATGTTTTATATAAAAATAGCACTTCTGTACTTTAAAATTATATTTAAAGTCAATAAATGTATTTTTAAAAAATTATAAGACAGATGAATTAAAAATATTTAACTGTTAATTGACATACCTGTGCAGTTAACTATTAATGTACTGATAGAGTAAATTGAGTAAACTCGTTAAAATAGCTGCATTAAATTACCATTAAACCTTTGATATAATTAAGCCACACATTGTACAAATATAAGTGAGTTAATCCGCTTCAATAGTAACTTAATTCGAAATTAGTTTCCAGAATATCATGCTTTAAGTATCATTACAATTTAATATTTCAAAATTAAGCAGTAATAAAATAGAAATAAAAATGCTTACATTATAAACTGAGGACATTTATAGGGGAAAAAGAGGAAATTCTATCAGAAACTTTATTAAACAAGAATCCTTCTTTATTTGAAATATTCCCGCGTAAACAGTCTTTCTGTGCTTCTTTCGCCATTGGGAAAATAATGCTAACGAAAAGGTTAAAAGAATTCTCTCTCAAATCGTATGAGAAAGAATGCAATGGGGAAGCTCCAACTGACATCTAAAGATAAATATCATCTTAACCTATTCCAGATAAATGTACTGGAAATGAGTCCCCATAGCAGAAAAGTATTTCCCCTACAGTAACGGCATCGTTTTCAAGCTTGAAGTGACGATCTTCACATAGCAGAATCTAAACAAATGATGTGCTAGTGGTCAAATTTTCCTCTAAGTTTGTGGTTTACCGCTCGTCCACAGTGAGAAAAAAAATGAGTTGATAATATAGTAGTTTGAAAAGATTCAGTAAGTCAGGAACAGAAAAAAAGAGATAAAAATTATAACCAGAAGTATAGTAAAAATAATTGACAAATTTCTATGGGAATATAAGACAATGATTGAATATTTTTCTTTATTAACCCCTTAACCGGTCAAATTTTTGTCCAAAGGGCGTAAAAAGAAAAGTCACATTTTTTTTATTGCGTATAACTTAGCATAATACTTAATAGAATAAGAAAATGCAGTAATTTTATATCAATTTTCAATTTTCAAGTTTTCACACTATTTTTTATTTTATAATTATGGAACATAAAAACCTTTAAGGGTTTGCTTTTTATAAGTACATTCTGAAGGCTATGAAGAATGCTTCATATATCTTAAAAGAGTTTCTCTTATACTTACAAAAAGATTTCATTTATGTACCTCTTTTTCAAACGGTTGATAGTTTTGTGTATGTTCATATATATATATATATATATATATATGCATTCTCATTTTCATTTCTTCTTAAGTAACAAACTACACTTTATCTTGCCGATCTCTGCTCTTTATCGAACATTTTCAAGAATCTAAATTCTTGAAATCTAAATATCCCACCTTTGACACAAATAAAATTCCCGATGAGAAGTATTTTAGTATCATGGGAAATTTGAATCTTTTAAAAACGCCAATAATAATGATAATTTTTTACTATAAGAATTAAAAATACGTGCAAATCAAAGAAACAAGAAGAAAATGCCATTGCCCGCACAGCGTGCGGGTAAACCGGTTGCGTTCAAATTTCGGTAGCTTGTATAGTGTACGGGCAAACCAGTTAGAGTTAAGGTAAATGTTTAAGGTATCCGACACGTTCGAAACCGCGATTTTAAAAAAATGCATAAATGGATAACTTTCATGATATTTAGTGTCACTTAGATTAGAATACATGTATAAAATTGTTTTAAGGATTACATTTGGATAAAAATTATTTAAATAAATATTTTGGCAAAAATTCACCTTAGAATAATTTTTCAAAATGTTCTCTTTTGGGAAAATGCTTATTATAATAAAATTTTTGCCTGTATATAGCTCAGATCTCTGTACAGAGGCTCAACTATGAGGTTTGAAAAATTCACTTGATTTTCATAGTTACAACCAATTAAAATAATTATCGGCGTTTTTTTTTAAAATTTCCCCCTTTGTTGTCGTAAAATATGGATAAACCCTTTTCTAAGTTATATATTTCAAAAATTCTAGTTGAGCCTCGATACAGACGTCTGATCTATATACAGGTAAACTATTATTGTAATAGAAGCATTTTTCACAAAAGGAGAACATTTTGAATATTGGTCATTCTATGTTCATTTTTTGTCAAAATATTGTACTTAAATAATTTTTTAATTTTAATTCTATTTTTAAAACAATTTTATATACATTTTCTAATCTAAGTAACACTAAATATCATAAATATTATCCATTTACACGCTTTTGCAAAATCACGGTTCCGAACGTAGTCGGATACCTTAAAATAGCACTGCTTAATTTTGATGCCATGAAGTAAAAATTTTCTAGGAAACATATAATTTTAGGAAATAATGCATCCTTTTGATATAGTTATAATCAATTGATTACGTTTATTAATTTCAAAACTTAGAACAAGAAATTTTTATTATGGCTAAATATTATTTCGCTATTGAGTTTAAGAAGGTAATACTGCTAGATAGAGATAGCTGCCGAGCTTTCCAAAGAATAATATTTGCTTTAAATATATTTATTAAAAATGTATAAAAATTCAATTTAATTTTGAGTTCACTTCATGGACAAATATAGCAATAGCATTCAATGGTGTTTCCATCCACTGAAGCCTTTGAAAGATTTTACAAACTCTAAATATTAAGGAATTTTGTCTCTTATCAAGCTTGTTGTTTCTGTTACAAAATTATGAATAAGAAGTAGATTACATATTTGCCTTTATAATTTTGAAACTTATTTAGTATCTATCTTATTAAATTATTCTTTTTATATATATAAATATGAATAAATTTTTAATATAAGTACTAATTTTATGTAACTTTAACTTTTTTTGTTACTTAATTTTTGATGTATTCCCCAATTTTAAGATATCCAAAGTTTGTAGTCAGTAAAAATAGGCTAAAAAGTTAAGTTTAAACTATTAAAACCCCTTGTGGGGTGGATAATCTTACTTTTTAGTTCGTCTCCAAAAACGAAACGTTTTCAAAGAATGTTTCGTGATATGGAAGAAGTGATTTACTTGTATAACTAAAAACTTACCTTATGAATTCTTTGACTCGCAAGAGGTACTTTTTTATTTTGATACTTGTTTAGTTTTTTTTTAAATATATAATTTATTTTACGATAAGTGAATTTACTTGTTCTTCTTGAAATTTAACAATTTTTCGGTGAAAATGATTCTACTTACTTAGAACTTCATTCATACTAAATTAATGTATCGTTTTCGAAACATTCCCCGACTTTGTATTTTTATAAAAATAATTTTATTTAAAAATAATATGTAATAAAAAATTAAAATAATAAATTGGGCTTTTTATGTAGTGTGGTCTAAAATAATTTAAAAGAAATTTCACCATTATAAGGCCCATTTGAAGGATTTTATGGTAACAAATAATTACTCCTATGATAATATATTAGTCAATTAAATCATTACCATTAAAAATCCTGATGTTAATAGTACATTTTTTAAATCAAATGTAGCTGCACAAATTTAATTAATAACCTAAATTGAACAAAATACAATTTAAAATGTTTCCTCAAGTATATTTCCTAGAGAAGTAATGAAGAACTTAATGTACAAAAAATATAAGATTTAAACAAAATTCATCAATTAAAAAAATTGATTTATATAGAATTAAATAAAATAATTTAATTTTGAGTAATTTAAAATTCATATTACTTTAATTTCATTATAAAATTATATTTTAATTCTTAACTTTTTAACATCGGATGTATAATAGTTTGTGTGCTCTTAGTTTTCATATAATTATTAATTAAATTTTCATTACTGTCAGTATTTAAAAGATCCCCTGAACGAATAATACTCTTATAAAATGTTTCTGATGGTATCATTTAAGTTATTTTTAAATAAAAATTGGCATTAACCTAAAATTAGAGTGTATTGTTTGATTTTTTATAAGTTTTTAGGAAGAACACTTTTTTTTTATTACCGATCATCGTATCACAATCCACTTCAGTGATAGGGTCCGAAGATCCTACGGTTCCTCGAGCAATTAGAATCGATGCAACCAAGATGACAGCCACGTAAAAATTCATTTTCATCTAGAGGGAAAAAAAGTAAAAACAGTAATTGTTAAAAAATTATTTTGAAGCAGGGTACACGAAAATGATTTGACGAATATATACTATTTAGATTTCTGTGGCTGAAAAAAAGTGGAAATTTTCTCTTTAATTATGTGTGATGTAATTTAAATACCCGTTTTTCGAAAAAGAAACAAGGGAAAATATTTTCTTTCTAAATAAAATATAATTAATTTTTATTCTTATATGCGATCAATATATAATTTTTTTTTTGCGCTTTACAGAGAAACTTGAAGCATTGAAAAAATTTTTGAACAAAAGACACAAGTGTTGAAAGAATAAATAAGTTTCTTTCACTAAAATCTTGCAATAGTTTTTATTTTTTCATTAAAAGCCTTAACAGAAAAAAAAAATAAAAGGGATTTCAAACACCGAAATGTGAGTTTATGTAATTAAAACTCTTTTTTTTCTCCTTAAGTAGCTTAATTTTTTTTAAAATGGAGAAAGAGATTCAAACCTGCTCGAAGTGTTCGGTTCACTGATAAAGAAAAGTAAGATAAAATTTATTTCTGAGCATTTTTTAGTATATTTTTCATTTAGTAAAAGCTCCGAAAAAGTCTGATAAATCAGTTTAAATTTACTATCTTATACAGAAACGCTTTCCGTTTATTATCAGTAAAAATTAACAAAATTATTTGGTACTGAACAACACTGAAATTACTTAGAGATGAGTATATTATATTTAAATTTTGTTTAGATGCTTTTTTTAATTTAAAAGTGTGGATTGAACCAAAAAATTCAGACTTGTTTTTCCCTTTCTAAATAGGTATGAGAATAATTCTTAGAGTTCTTTGATTCCTGTTTCAACCATCCCTGATATCGATTGTTTCGATATTTCGCATCTTTTCTGAATATGATAAAAGTTTATAATAACTTAAGATACTTTCAGTTTTTTTAGGCTATATATGTATGTATTAGAGGCAAAAATCACGTATTTCGTTGATAGCTCCATTTTACGCTTCGAAATGCCATTTGGGTAAAACCTGATATCACGAGCAATATTTTATGCGCTGAAAAAATAAATATATTCATGAAAACGGAACATTCTATTTGTATCGTCATTGATGTATAAAATGAATTTTCGCATTATATCCTTGGTTTTCAAACTATAATATGCAGATAAAAGCATCATATTTAGAAAAATGTACTTAATTTTACGCTGAAAAGTTTTCTTTTCATCCTGTGTGGTTATGATATGAAATTGGTAGTAACTTTTTTAAGCTTTAAATAACTGAAGGAAAACTGCAAATTTCTCTACTTTTATGCATAAATAAAGAAAAATAATTGGTACTGTCACTGTGTGAAGACGATAAACTGATGAATATTTAATATATCGAAATATATAGTGTTTTTATCAAACAACACATTTTAAAAAAATTGGTAAGAATAAGCTTTTATTTTAGTTTTTTCCTTTTGATTTCTAACGAGAATTAATTAATTGCTTATATTATCAATGAGTTCTTTGACGAAGGGAAAATAAGTTGATGTCTGTTATAAATAATTAAATTATATGTTTTAATTTATAACAACTTTAGTCTTAAATCCGGTATAGTGGTTAATCCACCCAACTAGTATAGTAATTAGTGACTCTGACTTCTGTGCCGTAGAGCCTGGGTTTGAATCCCGGTGAAGGCATGAATGTTAGAAAATGTTTTGTGCTTTTGCGGCATGTGGATGATCTAAATAGCCTTCGAGCCGGAAGTCCTCTCGTGAGGTTGGTGGAAGGGGAAGAGAGGTGGGAGGCCACTATGACTACCTCCACGGTGTTATCCCTCAAAATTTGGGAGGAACTGAGCCAAACAGTACTGTCACCTGTTTGGTACTTAAAGCTGCGGCTAACGTCAGGGGTATATATAGCCCTCTTTTTGATCAAATGAATGTATTGATACTAAAATATCCTTGTATGTTTCGTTTGTTTGTTATTCTAAGCAAAGAGAAAAAAAAAAAGAATTTGCAAGAGGCTATTTCGCTTTAAATTCGGTTTCGTAAAAATTGCTTTAATGTAACTGTCCGGGTTGCGTGTAACTTGTAGATACAGCCTAGTAAGACTTAATATGTAGAAGGTCTGGGTAAGAGACCTATGAAGATCAATATTTGTCTATGATAGTGAGATGTAACAGGGGTGCAGCATCCTCTTAGGTGACTTCATACAGTCAAAGAAAAAAATTTTGTGGGTTACTGATTCCAGATAATTGTCTAAAATGAAGAAACACGGTGCAGAGAATATCTACCTGTGTGTGTAAACATCATTTTACTAAATGATGAGTCAACACATTCAGCTTAATCATTAATTCTAGATCTACATTCTTTTAGAAGTAACCAGAGACCCACTGCATATTTTCCAACATCCGAGAGAGACTAGAATGACAGCGGAGGCTACATGATCTGGTTAGGCATCATTTTACTACATGATGAGTCCACATTCAGCTTAATCATTAATTCTAGATCTACATTCTTTTAGAAGTAGCCAGAGACCCACTGCATATGTTCCAACATCCGAGAGAGACCACATGACACGGAGGCAAGCATGATCTGGTTAGGCATCATTTTACTACATGATGAGTCCACATTCAGCTTAATCATTAATTCTAGATCTACATTCTTTTAGAAGTAGCCAGAGACCCACTGCATATGTTCCAACATCCGAGAGAGACTAGCATGACAGCGGAGGCTACATGATCTTGTTAGGCATCATTTTACTACATGATGAGTCCACATTAAGCTTAATCATTAATTCTAGATCTACATTCTTTTAGAAGTAGCCAAAGACCCACTGCATATTTTCCAACATCCGAGAAAGACTAGAATGACAGCGGAGGCTACATGTGATCTGGTTAGGCATCATTTTACTAAATGATGAGTCCACATTCAGCTTAGTCTTTAATTCTAGATCTACCTACTTTTAGAAGTAACCAGAGACGCACTGCATATTTTACAACATCCGAGAGAGACTAGAATGACAGCGGAGGCTACATGATCTGGTTAGGTATCATGTTTGGGTGAGTGCTCTGACCTATATATTTTAATGGTCTTTATGATTACTGTGAAGTACAGAAAGGAAATCTTGGAGCCTTATATTATATTTACTTTCTATGGCGTGTAGTTGGTCTGGATTTCATCCTTATTGAAGAAAAAAAACTGTCCGAGTAGGATTAATCTAGAAACCGAATTTCTGGAAGATAAGGGCATTTTCGGGTAAATTTTTTCCCTCTGCTCTGAAATGGTCTGCTCCTAAAGAAAATTTCTCTTTTGTTCTAATTTAATTATAAATTTTTAGGTTCAAAATCATGTTTCAATTCTGTCCTTATGCTGCTAAACACTTTTATTCTTCTTTCTCGTACACATGAGAACAAAAATAATCGTATGTATTGTAAATATTGCATATATGAACATTTCTTTTTTTAATTTTGCGATGAGCCAACCTCCATGATTTAGAGACATGATACTTTTTTATTCAAGTATAAGTTTATTTCTATGAACACCAAGTTGTGCATATATAAATTTTTAATCAGGCCTATTGCTCTGTATGTAAGACAATGTTGGATCCCTCAATAAAGCAGAGGAAGAAAAGTTGCTTATTTTTGAAAGAAAAATCTTAAGGAAAATCTTTAGACCTATTCAAAAGAACAATGAGAGGAGAATTCTTTACAATCATGAAATTTATAGATAATACGGTAAATATGGTGGGGCTGACATTGGAAGAACTATAAAAGCCCCACGTATTAGGTGTGGCTAGGCCATCTGTACAGATATGTCGATGTTTTTCCTACCAAAAGTAACTTTTTTGCAAATTGAAGGGACCAGGCGTACAGGATGACCACCTACACATGGTTAGACGATGCTGAAAAGGACCTCAAACTAATAGAATCAACTGATGGAAGGCCATCGTGACTGATAGGATCAACTGGAAGAGGACCAGTGAGGTAGCCTTGACCTGCAAAAGGCTGTTGAACTTAGGAAGAAGAAGATACTTTTTTTTTTCTTTAATTACCTTATTCAATTTTTGAATAATCAGTATCAAAATATATTAAATATTTGTAGCTGTTAAACTTGATTTGATTTGAAATAGTAAGCAGTACATAATAATATCTGCATACCTTGCGATCTATAAATAGAATTCTAATAACAGGATTATTTCACGGCCATGCACTTTGAATACCTACTAACGAGGTTTCTTCGACCTCTGTAGCACTCGTATAACACAATCGAATTATAATAGTCTTCTTTTATCCTTTTCCTTATCTTTCCTTTATCGTTTCCTCTCTTTTTCATTCATTACATTTATACCTAAATAGTAATGCTCATTTGCATGCATCACCGTTCCTTCATAGGGTGAGGTTCTTATATCAAACATTGTAGTAAAGTAGCCCCAAATATAGATAAGGGAAATATGCGTGAGAATTCACTTCAATTGGTTAGCACACAATCAATAATTTATTTTAATCAGTGAGTCAATTTTGTGAAAGGTTTTGCTTAGCGTGTAAGATTTTAATTGGAAATATGTGTGTGTGTTACTGCTGGTAAGATAATTTCTTGGTAGTAAATTTAGAACTGTAATGTGCAAATAGCTCTTTTTATATCAATCTTGTATTTGTGAGTTTTCCAAAATCTTTATTTGTTTACAGTAGTAAGCAATTTTTTATTGATTATTTTTTAAACTTGTATGTTTTGTATGTGGTAGTAGACTTACTTTTTTCTTTGAATGTAAAAAACGTACCTTTTTAAGATTTTTGGATTATTTTTAACTTTTATTGATAAACTGTTATAATATTTGTATATTAAACTTTACCGTTTGTATATGTTGCCCATTTGTATTTTTATACCAATCTTGTATTTATGAGTTTTCCAAAATCTTTATTTGTTTGCAGTAGTAAGCAATTTTTTATTGATTATTTTTCAAACTTGTATGTTTTGTATGTGGTAGTAGACTTACTTTTTTCTTTGAATGTAAGAAACTTACCTTTTTAAGATTTTTGGATTATTTTTAATTTTTATTGATAAACTGTTATAATATTTGTATATTCAACTTTACCGTTTGTATATGTTGCCCATTTGTATTTTTATACCAATCTTGTATTTATGAGTTTTCCAAAATCTTTATTTGTTTGCAGTAGTACGCAATTTTTTATTGATTATTTTTCAAACTTGTATGTTTTGTATGTGGTAGTAGACTTACTTTTTTCTTTGAATGTAAAAAACTTTCCTTTTTAAGATTTTTGGATTATTTTTAACTTTTATTGATAAACTGCTATAATATTTGTATATTCAACTTTACCGTTTGTATATGTTGCCTATTTGTATTAACTTTGCTTTATAATCGAGACATTTATAAATTGTTAGCACTTACCATTTCAGCTTCACTCGAGTTTCAGTCTGGTATTCTTAATTTTAATTACTAAGCTAACTCTTCTTTATTTAATCGTCCCAATATGTATAACAGTTTGTAAATACAAACCTTATTTTTTTTACTGCTATACGATCTTTGAGAACATACTTCTTTCGATGGATCAAACAAGACATACCTTGTGCATACATGTATGTACGTAATACAGAGAGAGATTTTCATATGATTTGATAAATAATTTGTATTCAGGTTTCTCCCCTAGATTAGCATTTATTTAATATTTTATAAACTTTCTTTAATTTAAGATTCTTATTTTATAAAAAGAAATTTCTTGCTGTAGATGATCTTAATTATAGTAATTTTTATGGATAATAAAGATGTTTTCAAATTTTATGCAGAGTAATTTTTGCTGTTGAGTTAAATTACAGAATTCATATTTAATTAAAAAATTAAATCATTCAAAATCGTTCGTATCACAGATTTCTTATTTAATCGATTCTCATTGTTTATTCAAAGATTAATACTATTTATTTAAATTTATGGTATCTTAAGTATCTTAAGAAAATATTCGTAACGCAATTGGCCTCGTATCTTTTATACAAATTCAGAAAAATATACCTGTACCATTCTGAAGTCAAGCATTTAAAATCTGCTCTCGTGATTTTAAATAACCTACTTGATATACGTATTGGTCTAAGACAGTGTTTCTCAAACTGTGGGACGCAATCCCCTAGGGGGCGTGATAGCCCTACAAGGGGGCAAGTATTTCGAAAAGTTGAAAACAAAAAGTTATTAATTTACTGAAAGTAAGCGTAACAAAATACATTCTGACATAATAAAAAATAAAATAAAATACACATTTACATTGATATAATACATTTAAAAATGTATCAGTACTACACAATGTGTTTCATAATTAATTTAACAGTACTAAGTTAAGAACAAGTTTAAAAATTACCAGTGGCCCTATGGGCATGCCATAAAATTATATATAAATTTCAATACTTATCTTGATAATTTGTACGGTTTATAATTAAAGCCGTATTGCATTTTTAGAGTCAAAGTACATTATTATTGTTTTCAATACATTATTTGTAAGGGGGGCGCGATGAAAATTATGATTGAAAATATGGTCGTGAATACTGAAAGTTTGAGAAGCACTGGTCTAAAAATAGAATTTTTCAATCTTCTCGTCTTGTTGAAAGAGTTTCTTTGTACTTTGAACGCCATGTAGAAGAACCGATGCACGTCAAAACTTGTCGTACATTGTCGGGAAGGGGGTTGGAGAGAGGGTAACACCTCAGGAGTCATATTATTTAATTAAAATTGGCATTTAATAATGAATGATTTAGGATTTGCAACTAATCCATTATATAATTTCAAAGTCCTGTTTTTAAATATTACTTTAATGCTGTTGACTCCTATAATTTTGAGAAGACTTTCTTTTTCTTAAAAAAAATATCGAAAATACTCTTTAATTGAAAATAATTAAGGTTTAGTTATTAAGGCTAGCTATATTAAGGTTGTTTATATAAAAACTATTTATTATCTTTTATTCTATAAATGAATGGAAACTAGGTACTAAAATTGAGTTAAACGTCGCTTTCTTTTGTCCGTTTTCTATTAATACGATGGAAGTAAGGCGAAAAGAACAATTACTAATATTTTTGCTTGTGTTCTTGAATGGTTTAAACTCAGTGTTAAATTCATGGTGAAACTCGCGGCCTGCGGGCCGCATGCAGCCTACAACGAGCATTTTTGCGACCCGTACGGTATATTGGTACACAATAATATGTAATAAAATATCAAAATTTCTCGCGAAACAGGAAAGATAGTATCAGAGAAGAGATATGGCCGCGGTAGCCGAGTGGTATAGGTATCGGACCGTGGCTTGCTTTGTCACCACACAGTTCGAACCCAGTACCACTAAAGACCCGCCGTGTAGGGCAGCGATGCACGTTAAATCTGTCGAGAGCTGAAACGTCCTCCCGTTGGTGTGGTGTGGTAGTTAGGAGAGGGGGTGCCAGCTCAGGTGTCGTCCACGTCACTTGACCATGGTTCAAAATTACGTGATCTGTCACCAAAGCCCTCGTGTAGCTAAACAGTGCGACGTTAATATTCAATCAATCAATCAGAGAAGAGATGTCAAGTGTCAGGACGTAAATATTTAATTTTAATTTAAGATTTAGTTTTAATTTAATATTGTGTGATATTTTAAGGGAGTATATAACACCCATTTGTGAGAAAATTTAATCTAGAATATGGAAAGAAATGTTAAAGTAAACATATTCAATAAAAGAAAACATCTCACATCTTTCGCCAACAATATTTTAAATATCTACGATTGAAAACAGTACTTAACTGATATTTTTCCTGTATGTTAAAGTGATTGTTAAAAAATAAATAAAAGTATTTTATTATAATGTGTATTGCAAAAAAAAATATTTATTGAAATTTAGTTTTAATTTAATATTTAATTTTAATTGAGTATTTAATTTTAATTTAATCTTTAATTTTAATTTAATATTTAATTTTAATGTAATTTTTAATTTTAATGTAATATTTAATTTTAATGTAATATTTAATTTTAATTTAATATTTAATTAATAATTTATTAATAATTTAATATTTTATAAATTTTAATCGAATAATGCCTGTTAAATTTAAGGCATTATTCAAAATAAACCCATGTTTCTAAGAGTATTGATTTTCTTTGCGGCCCACCTTAAGTTAAACCTTGTTTATTTGGCTCAAGTCAGCTTTTTTTTTTTAGTTTCACACCACTGGCTTAATGCATTACAAAATCTCTGTAAAACTTGTTCTTCCACCCGAAGTGTACAATGGCAAGAAAGCATAACCAAAGTGTCGTATGCGTCCTCAAAGAAAAAGGATATTGTATTATATAAGTAATTAAAATTATATAATTAAACTTTTAATATCATTTTAGGGACTATCGGTTGCTTTAATGTTCTGGAACAATGCAGTCAAAAGGCTAAAATTAGAAAAGTACATCAGCATTCTAAAACAAAACCTGTTGTTGATAAAAATTACCGAATACATCATTTGAAACAAAAAAATCTTTATTACCAACTACTTCAAACTTTTTTTTATATAAAGCTTTATACTGCATTAAAAAGTCATTAAAGTAATAAATAACATTAGTCAAGATTAATTCAAACATATGAGTCATATATATTATGAAATATCTTCTCTGTTTTTTTTTTTAGTACAGAAATACTTGAAAGTTTTTTATAATCTCCATTTAATTTATCTTAAATTTAAACTCTTAAAGTTGGTTAAATTATTTTAATCTCTTTTAGACCCTTAAGAGCTCGTTTGTATATTTTAAGGGAGTAACTCATTTGAAAATTTAATCTAGTACATGGAATGAAATGAATGCATGAAATGTTAAAGTAAACATATTCAACAAAAGAAAACATCTCATCTTTCGCCAACAATATTTTAAATATCTAAGATTGAAAAAAAAGTATAACTGATTAAAATATTTTTCCGGATTTAAAGTATTTATATATTTAAAAACAAACAAAAAAAAAATGTTTTTTTTAATTTAATTCCAAAAGAAAAAAATTTATTGGGTTTTCTCGCATTTTCGTTAAAAGAAAAAAAGTTTTAATTTCAAGAATTTAAGGGAAAAATCTTAATTTTTTGTAGCTTGCAGGTATAGAGTAGTGATTAAATAAAATTGTTCATCCTTTACTGGTCTGCATTTGTGTTTTTATTATACGGGGGAATGTATATACGGGGGGGAACCTGTTTTTGTGGGGTCTTTTTTTGCGATTTTTTTTATGCAATTATTTATGTGCGATCTTTTTTATGCGGTGTATGAATTTCAATGGATTTGGAAACCACGGGGTAATTTTCTATCTTTCCCTTACCAGTGGCGTAAGGGGAAATTTAAGAACCCCCCCTTCCCCCTGAAAGTCAGGTTTTCCCTTTAAAATATTTTTAAGGGAAATAGGGTATTTGTTTTAGTCAAGCATTGGACCCCTTAAGTTTCTCCGCCCCCGGACAGGCCTCAAGGGTTTTTGGGCCCACTGTAATTTTTTTCTATCTTTTTAACCAGTGGTGAAACCAATTTTTTGGGGGAGCCCCCTCCCGAAAGTCGGGTTTTTGCCTTTAATATTTTAAAAACCCGGTAAATACGTATTTAACGTTAGTCAGATCTCTCCCCCCTAGAGTCCCTTTCAGCCCCACCCCCCCTGATGTGGGGTGTAAGTTACCCCCTGAAATGTAGGCAAATTCAAGACGTTCTGTTCATTTGTTTAGACAGATCTCGACAAGCGCATTCAGTTTTTTTCAACCCCAGCAACCCGCGCTTTTTATTGAAGATTTTAAACTTTAAATGGCTGGACATTATCAAAAAATTTGATAGATTATGAAGACGGACAAAAAAGAACCGGGTAAAAATAGGGGGCCCGCTTTCCAACCCAAATTGAAAAGCATTTTCTTAAAAAAAAGATACCAATTAAGAAAATTTTAAAAATTCCAAAAAAGGGGTTCAATCATGTATATTCTGGTTTCGGGCATTTTCCAACCGGACCACCCCCACCTTTTACCCCAAAAACTTTAAATTTTTACTTTATTTGCCAAAAAATAAATTTAAATTTTATATTTTAACTTCAAATGGGCATTTTGAACTTATTCATTACAGGGTTTTTGGGTTAAGGAAAGAGTAGAATGAATTTATGTAGGAAAATTTTTCGGGGTACAATGAGAAACTATATGGTTTTAAAATGTTTCCCAAATGTAATATTTAATTGGGTTTTTTTTGTTACGGAAGTTTTCTTACATAAATTTCGTAAATAATTGGCATATTTTATAAACACAACTTTTTTTGCGGTCCCTATCCACCGCATAAAAAAGGTTTTCTGTAGTATTTCCACGAATTAAATTGTTATATGAAAGAATTTATGAAATTTTTGAATATTTTTTTGTGCGTTTATTTTTTTGCGGTCCCTATCTACGACAAAACAGGTTCAACTGTATAGCAAATGAAATGATTGTATTTTATGAATTAAAAAACTAAAGGTTAACATTTATAAAATCAGAAAGATAATGCACGATTCGAGAGACTCGGTTCCCATTTTCGTGCATACTGGAATAACTTTATTTTTCAAATGAAATTCATGTAAGAATTTTATGGAACAGAGGAAGAATAAAACAATATTAAACTTTACTCAGTGGCGTGACAGCCCATGAAGGCCAAGGCCTACTGTGCCCAGCTTAGAATATGCGACCTTGGGCCCTGAGGTGCATAGACAGATGTTCCGGTCAAGTGGTCAGTCTGACGCGAAACCCCCAGTGTTAAGTTCCCAAGCAAGCTTGGTACTCATTTATCGACCCACTGAAGGGATGAAAGCTGAGTCAACCTTGCCCAGCCCGGGGTTTAACCTCGGACCTGTGGTGTGGAAGCACGATGCACTAACCACTCAGCCACTGGGCTAATTAAAACAATATTAAGCAAGAAAATAAATAGGTATTAAAATAGTATAAAAGGATTAAATATATAGTCAAAGCACAAAATAACTTACATTGTTAAGAATTATTTTTTTAAATCTATAAAATATGTAAAATCTATAAATAAAATATGTAAAATCTGTAAAAGTATATTTAATATAAGAAACTAGTAATATAACTGAATTGTAAAAGCGATCTTTTAAATGCATCAAAGTGTATTAGAAATGCAAGTAATTTCTTAAATGGAATCCATCGCGTAAAAAATTTCTAGAAAAATTTCGAAAAAATTGTGAAGTTTTAAAACATTTGGTACCTTATATTACTATGTTTTTTAGGAAATATATCTATTCTTCAAGTTTCACACACACACACACATTCACAATTAAGTTACGCCTTATTTACTATAATGATTCAAATTTATTTCTAATAATTATGTCTATAAGAATTGAAATTAATATTTTCTACAGAGATTTCCACAAGTTATTGGAAAACTGCGTTAAAGATTTTACAATAAAAACAAAGTCATTTATTATATAAGTCATAATATATTGTCTCACATATATTGCATAAAAATAATTATATCATAATTAAAGTGAATCTAATAATCTATCACACTACTTCAGAATTTTTATACATAGTACCTAGAAATTGTTTCTGATTTTAATTTTTATTTCAAACTGATGGTTTTTCTAGTGCAATTACAAAAATCAATTTATTTCAAGTGTAAATCAGCTCTACTTAAGTAAATCTACGTGTAAAGTGTTTTTCACATAAGCTATTTCAAGTAATTTCACACACACAATTATGAACTTGGGGAATGTTTATATGTGATTATGTAAAAGCAGTTAAAAATAATTCTTGAAAATTGGGTTTTATTTTATTTTAATATTAAGATTTTGTTATTGAGACAAAAAAAATTTAAAATGTTGAATTCTTGTTCTAAACATTTATCTAAGATAGAGATAATAGAGATATAGATACATATATAAAGAGAAAGAGAGTAAAATATGGTGCTAATCTATTTCCTATATATGAATTAGGAAGTTATAGAAATATTTGATAAAATAATTTATATATAAGTTGAAGTTGATTTATATTTCATTAGATGTAAATGAAATTCTATATGTTATTTACGCAAGTATGTTTTACCTTCAGTTTTGACAGGAGATGACGTATGATGACGCTTGTGGGAATGGATTCAGGAAGCGAAGAGAATGAATTGAATCTCAGCAGCCTGTTGAATCCCTCCAAGTAGAGATGGTTCTCTTATACCCACATTTTCTAGCCCCCTAGTCACGTGATATACACCCACTAGCCCGCCTTCTTGGCGCTTGTCTCAAGAGTTGATGAAGAAAGTTTTCCCCCCTCACTTTCCTCACCATCTTGATATCCTCCAATGAGAAGAAAGCTGCGCATCCCCTCAAGCATTTCAGTTTATCAATTTTAAGGTTCTCAGCGTTTATTTTTTCTGAAGATGGAACGACATTGAAGATAGATATAAGAATTTTGTGAAATTTGAATTTTCCTCCGATTCCTCTAACTTTACTTTTCAGATTGTATATGATCTTGGAATTTTTTTTTTCTTCTCATCCCACGGGGGATGATTTCTGGAGAAATGCTCCCAAAAGAGGGCACTTGTCAATATCAGGAATAGGATATCATCAGTCTAGTCCAATTTTTTTCCCTTTGAATCTGTTTTCTGTCATTCCTATTTACATTCTTGTCAACATTCTCTGCCTCTGCTGCTCCGCGGAGCATTCCAGATGTTTCTTGATCTTCCGCAACCTCTAAAAACTAAAAATTGAAGGGCAGGTTCGAAGATATGATAAATTTCAGGGGCTATTCAGCAGTTTCTTGGTGAATTAAACTAAGTTACTCAGATAAAGTGCAGTGCACATGAGCAAATGTTTCTAAAAAATTAAGAAAAAAAAAAATGAAGATTTTTTTTTTTAAAGGAGACATGGTACGATTAACACAAAATTTTTTAATTTAATGATTTTCATGATTTTTTTGGTTGTCACCCATGTGTATGTATGATGTAAAACAGATTTTGAGTTCAAAACTTTATAAAAAGCTAATCATTTAACTTTTTAAGGGAAAAACTTGAAATTTATGGTGATTTTAAAATGCTACTCCTACAAAAATTGACGTACACGCATGAAATTTGATTTACAAGTATGTCAGCCTATGACTAACATAAGTTGGTATGGGTTTTGCGATAACATGATTGGTACTTGTACAATACTTCTTTTTATAAATGCTTTATTGAAAATTTCTTAAAAAATGTGTAAATTCTAATTTCAAGTATTTTTAAAAAAATAAAAATTGCTTTGATGAAAACTGCATACCAACTTTTGTACTCCATGTACTATTAGCAACAAGGGAACAAAAATTTCCAAGTATTAAGCACAATAGAAAAAAAGCCTTAGCATTTTAAATGAAGACAAACTAGTTAGTTTATCTTTCTGAGATAAGTCAGTTTAAAGTTTTGATTTGCCATTGGAATGTGAATAAAAACAAACATATAAGTTATAATAATTTTGCTTTTTTTACACTTAGAGCTTTCAAATTTTGTGAGTTTGTAGAAAATTATATAAAAAATAATTTAGACTAAAAAAATTAGATTTGATTTTTTGACCGATTTTTGTCAATTGAATCATACTGTGTCCTCTTAAAAAATAAAATAGGCCATGATATTAGTGCGAAAATAATGTTTTACATTTATTTATCTCACTAAATATAAAAAGTGAGTTTCAGAAAACTTTATTTAATCTTGAATAAATATGTGAATCGTTTTGAACTTCAAAGGCACGACTTTATACAAAAATTATGTAATACAAGTAAACGGAAATCTCTCACTTCTCCAGTATTAATGGGCGTATCGTAATTTTCTTTCATTATTTTCAAATTTCTTAAAATTTGTCTTCATTTTTTTTAGAAAAACAAGTTTCTAGAAATTTTCTTTAGGGATATTAAGTTCAGCGAATATAATGTTAGGTTATGTAGTTTAAAGTATACTACTTTAAGCCTCTGTTTCTGATTTGTTGTACCGTCTTAATTCTTCAGTCACACCATATATATCAGGTAATATATAAAATTTCCTTTTTTTAAAAAAATCTTTTTCAAAACTACTATTTAGAACTTTATGATCCTGCTTCGTTATCTAAAAAAATCATTGGAAGTATTATTAAGACCAGTTAGTTGTAGTTAGTTTTAATTTACGGTAAAATCCAACGTATGACGCGCAATTTTAACAGAAAAAATTAGGTAAACTTTACATGTGCTCGTTAAACGCCGGGTATAAAAAATAGCTTTAAAAATAAGGAAAGAAATGAGCATAAGAAAAGTTAGGCTTATAGATATATCTAATTACTGTTTATTTAAAAAAGGACATACTTTATGAACTTAAAGGGTTGTCTAGATGCATATTTTTTTTTCAAAGCTTGGAATAATACCTTGAATAAATGACTTTAAAACATGATTCCTGGAATGCACATGTGTATTTCAGGCTTATTCGTAAAAAAAAGGGGATGCGCGTTATACGACGAATATACCTAAACATTAAAAACTGCAGCTTGAAAGTACAGGTACGCATTATACGCCGGATTTTACAGTACGCGTACTTTCGATTTCTATAATATTATTTATTTATAACATTTTAAAATGCATTAACATAGATTAAATTCAAGACATTTGAAAACATCATGAAATTTATCTTATTTTTCAAGTTAATAATATACTTGAGAAAAGGTTGTACTTGAGAATCATACTATACAAGATTATGTGATTCGAGAAAATTAGGCATTAATGCGAATCCTTTCGGGTATTTCTCTGAAATTTTTTTAACTGCGTTATTTATTGTTTGTCTGAACAATTCACTGCTATAAATGGGTTGAATAAATAAATATACGTGAACCATTGAAGTATATAACAAGAATTGTCATGTAAGAAAATAAACAGAAATTTGGTATGTAAAGATTATTTTAAAACTAGCATTTTTTTTGTCACTTTTTTTCAAAGATTGGATTAGATGTTTCGTTGGATAGTTTTTAACCTCTGAATTCTGTCATTAAGGTGTTCATACTTTGTTATACAAATAAATGAATTGAAATTGATAAAAAAAGTGACTTCAATGAAATTTTATAGGCTTGTGAGGTTCTCTCATTCACGCCTAAAAAGTGGGAGGAAGGGAAGGAAGACTAGCTGTATCCAGAAATACTCTATTTATTTGTCACACAATCAACAACGCAAGTTCAAGTAATTTTAAATAAGAGATGCGCCCAATTGAAGCAATATGTAGATAAATAACGAGGTACGTGAAGTATGAGAAGACTTTAAATACCAATGCACTTACTTCAATTCAAATCTACTTTCCTAGCTAACTTTCCTAGCTCTATTTAAACTCAAGCGACCAATCGTCACTTTGATTCAGTGTTTCTCAAACTTTCAATACTTGTGACCCAATATTCAATCATAATTTTCGTCGTGCCCCCCTCCATACAATAACGTATTGAATTCAATAATACGATACTTTGACGTTAAAGCTTCCTGCGTATATAAACGTCTCACTCAGTCAGTGTATAAATTGCCCGGACGTATATATACGTCTTTCCGAAAAACGACCTTTTCAGTTCACTGCTATCTATAAAATTATTCCGAAGGCTTTGTAATGCAATAAAATGAGCTTGACAGGGTTTGCGAAGGAGTTACTTATTTCAGAGATTTTCTTTTTTTTTTTCCTGTCTCTCCCTCCCCAATACCCCACATACGTTTGTATAAGTGCAAAACGGTGGCAATGGGGAACGAATCGCAAAACTTTAAATCGGCAGTTGGGGATTCAAAAACCGTTCAAATTATAAGATAAGCGTTAGGTTTCCCAATATAATTTTATAAAAGAAAAGCCGTGGAGCGGGAAATTTATTAAACTTTTTCAACTTAGTATAATTAATTAATATAAAATAAATTAACTATAAAATGCAGTGGTATTATGATTTATAAATGTATTCATCAGTGTGTTGTTTATTTATTTTTTATTTGAGAATTTTTTTGTTTCCAAAATTATATTTTTTTAAAAAATCTTTTTTTTTTTCGATTTTTTAATATGTCGCGCCCTCCGAGTCACGCCCTCTAAGGGGGGCCCCACAGTTTGAGAAGGGCCGGCAAATTTTTCTTTCAATTCGAGTTATATAAAATTTTTTTTACCTGATCACTAGTAATCTATCCTATTCCCCACTTTTTCTATAGCTTTAAAGCCTTGATTTAAAAATATATATATATCAGTTCTAATTTTAAAAAATCATGTTTTTTTCGAGGGTTGGGGAATAAAAAACAAAGATTTCCCCCAAAAGGACTTTTATTATGAAGGACGCGGGTAGAGCCATCCCGGCTTATTTTTTCTCATTAAGCTAGTACCCAATTTTATTTTAATTTTATGGTTAAAACGTTTTTTTTATTTATAGAAAGTTATTTTTATGAATGTAGATACTTATTTATTTCAAAATTCACAAAATTAATGAAAAAATAAAACCCATGTTAAAGAATTGTAATTCAAACTTCTTCATAAATATATTTTGTGAAATAAATCTGAAAAATCAAATAATGTTTTTGAATATTAAAAATATTTTAGTTATATTTCAAAAATACATGTATTATTTATACTATTGATGGAATGGGAAAAAAATGTTTTATTATTTTTTGTATGGTTTTTATGCATTTCAGTAAGTCCTCATAGACATATTAACTGAACAAACCTATTCCTCCTTTAATACTTCGCCATACAGACTGCAAAAAATTGACAATCATTTAGAAGATTTGAAGTATAAGGTAGTCGACAAAGGGGAGGTATAAAATTTTAACAATGTTTCTTAATTTAAAAAATATAAATGAAGAAAAAAGAAAAGAAAAAGAAAGGAAAAGAAAAGAAAAGAAAGGAAAAAAAAAAGGGGGAAGAAAGGAGTAAATGATGGAAGTTGCTCTTTTAATATACAAAGTTGATACATATGTTGATTTAATTTATGCTAGATTTTTTTATACATTATAGATTTTAAATTAGCTATCCTTTTATTAAATTTAATTAAAAATAAATGAGCATATTAGGTACTATATTTATTTTGATCTTTATATTGAGGAAACTTACTAACATGGGTAAAATATAGTCTCAATTAGCTTTTATTTTTATATTACTAACTAAATTATATTTTAAAAGATATAAATTTGAATAAAGTCTCATATAAATTATTTAGCTCTGCGGGAAAAAGGTTTTATTGCCATGTACATTTTTAATGTTAATTTCATTGGTAATTGGATAGTTTCATAAATTTCAATTTATTTAAAAATGGTCCTAATACGATATGATTTATCTATTAATTCTACTTAATTTTTATTTATTTAATAAGTCTTATTGATCATAACTATACACAATGCATTATTTGAATCTATTGCATCCAATTTTAGTGTTTAAAATATAGTCGCATATGTATGTTTACATTTTTTTTCACATAACTTGAAAAAACTGTATTGCACAAATTTTCATGCTGAGACATTTGGCTGACGTGATGATATTTCCAAATTTTTAGAGAAAAAAAAATTAAGAAAAGTTAAAAACCAAATGGCCCATATGATATTCAAATTTCTTAGACAATTAATATGAGGAATTGAAATGTGAATTAATTATAAGATTTAAGTGAATACGTTAGTGGACAAAGTATTATAAGTTTAATTTTTTACGCTCACATTTTTCTGAAAAATAATAAACAAAATATTGACACGAGAGAGACTATTATAAAATAATTGACTCATTTTTTTTCATTTGAATTCCGGTGAATTAAAAACATTTTTTTACAAAGAATAGATATTTATTGAAAAAAAGTGAAAGCAATATGAGATTATGCAATTATTAAGGTATCCGACTACGTTCGGAACCGTGTTTTTAAAAAAGCGCATAAATGGATAATTTTCATGATATTTAGTGTCACTTAGATTAGAATACATGTATAAAATTGTTTTAAGGATATTTTGACAAAAAGAAATTATTTAAATACAATATTTCGGCAAAAAATGAAAGAATAACCTTGTTTCAAAATGTTCTCCTTTTGTGAAAAATGCTTCTATTATAATAATATTTTGCCTGTGTATAGCTGAGACCTCTGTACAGAGGCTCAACTATGAGTTTTGAAAAATTCACATTATTTTCAGAGTTACAACCCATTGAAATAATTATTGTCATTTTTTTCTTAAAATTTCTCCCCTCTTTTGTCGTAAAACATGGATAAACCCACTTCTAAGTTATATATTATAAAAATTCTAGTTGAGCCTCTGTACAGAGGTCTCAGCTATATACATGCAAATTATTATTATAATAGAAGCATTTTTCATACAAAGAGAATATTTTGAAAATGGTTCATTCTATGTTCATTTTTTGTCAAAATATTGTATTTAAATAATTTTTTATTGTAATACTATTCTTAAAACAATTTTATATACGTTTTCTAATCTATGTGACACTAAATATCATAAATATTATCCATTTATACGCTTTCGCAAAATCACGGTTCCGAACGTAGTCGGATACCTTTAACAAAACATACGTTTCAGTAAATATGTTGAAACATATTATTGCAAATTTTAGAAGTTAATATAGATGAATATAATCCCAGCAAATTTTATTTAAAAAAACTTTTGCTTATAATTTAAGATAAAACAGGAAAAAATAATGAAATCTTTCAAGAAGGAGTTAAGATACATGAGATAACCCCATATATTCTCTCATAGAACGCTAAGAATATGTTAATTATATAGTTAAGGTTTCTACATCATGTTATTGAAATGAAATACCTATGAGAAATATGCTTTTCATTTTTAAAACAAAATAAGAATACATCATATTTTATGTTTTTTAATCAACCCGCCTTAAGGTGCCTGACTAGTGCAAAAACGTCAATTTTAATGAAAATGGTGAAATTTTTTTTCATTTAAAACTTTAAATAGTTGAATTTTCTGCTTTCTAAAAATGCCTTTTACGAAGTTATAGCAGTTCTTATGTCAAGGGAGGGTTTAAAAGTATTTCTTTATATGATTTTTTAATAATTTATTATAACATTTGTGATAGGCAATATTTTTTATGAAAAACCTTTTTCGTGAATATTTATTTATAAAATAACACATAATAATAAATTTTATATTGCATATTTCTTAAGTTTTGAGAAACTAAAGGGAAATAAAAACCTGTTTTTCTACGTAAAACTATTATTTTTTAATGCAATGAAAATTTTTCTAGGGTGTTTTTTGTCTCTAATTTGTATTTCAACAAACTATGCATTTAGCCGTTAAGGAAAACTTTTTTGACTTGAAAATTGATTTAAAAAATAAACAATGATTTAAAACAAATATATTATACTGATATGTGTTTAGAAAAGTTTTGTTCTTTTGATATAAAAAGAGGTTTTAGGTTTTTTTTAGTGGTAACATTTTTTAAGATTTTGATTTTAAATCTTTAAATGCATTTTTCTCGAAACAGATTTTTTCATATTTTATAGCACAGTAAATATGATATTTCAAAAAGTTCTTAAGATAATTGACTGAAGTTTTGCATCAATGTTTATTATTATATCATGTAAGTTGTAAGTACAGATTAATGAGAAACAGAACATCCACCATTTTTATGATTGTTTTTCTTTGTGATAAATGAAAAATTTTTGAAAAATTTGCATTTTGCGCCCTATTTGACCCCTAATTTTGTGATAACTTGAAACTATTCAAAGATGATAGTTCATTGAATAGGCCAGCGTGTCCCAAACTGAGGGGCGTGACCTCAGAGGGTTAACTCTCAGGGGAGCGAGCATATTGAAAAGTCGACAACAAAAGAATATTTAAATAATTATTAACTTACGGAAAGTAAACAAACCAAAAACATTCTGACATAATAAAATATAAAATACACATTTACCCCGATGAAAACAAAATTTATAAATTTTATCAGCACTTTCAAATGTTTTCGTAATTTTTTAACAATACTAAATTAAAACATTTTAATTTATTTAGTGCCCCATAGGCATGTCAAAACAAAAAATTTTATATACAAACATTAACACTTTTTTTGGGGGGTTTTAACGATATATATAATTTCTCACAGCTTCCGTTTAAAAAGGTTACGTGATTTCACCCCCCAATGCCCCCTCTTTTTCCCGTAGGCGCGTTTTGGGGAAAATTGGGGGTTAAAAAAGGAAAAAAATATAAGAAAAACCTTCTCTAAAAATAAATAAATCCTTTTTTACTTTTCCAAAGCCCTACGGAAAAAAATTTTATATCCCGTGTCAGAGATCGAATTTCAAAGAGATATATACGCCAAGGGCAATTAATGCTTTGGCTGAGAGAAACGTTTATATACGCTGGTGACACATAAGACATTAAAGTCGTATTGTGGTTTTTAACGTCAAAGATAGTACTATTAAATTTTGAAAAAACATTGTTATTGAAAAAGGGGGGGAATCCACGATGAAAATTTAATGAATGAAAAATTGGGTCTCAAATATTGAAAGTTTGAGAAGCACTGGCATAGGTAAACGTTTTTTGAGTAAAATTCTAGGAGCCTTTTTTATTTTCATTGGGGAAATTTTTTAAAAAAGCTTTTCCGTAATAAGCAAAAAATACATAATTTTAACCTAAAATTGCCCATTTTCTTAAAAAATTTATTATAATAATCTTAATATAATTTATTACAAATATCTTATTTTTATTTGCTATTTATATGTTTTCAGTTATAATTTAAACAAAAAATGAGTTTAAAAAGGGGAAAATTTTTCCCGTAATATTTAAAAAAATGGTCAAAATTAAATTGGGTTTAATATTCAAAAAACACACACACACACACACACACACACACACACACACACACACACACACACACACACACCACACACACACACACACACACACACACACACACACACACACACACACACTAACTATTTATTTCTTAAAAAAATTATTATTCCTCCGTTTATGATTTGAACATGCTGGATTTCCCAATTTATGCTTCTATTTTCTAAAAGCATCTGAATATTACTATATTAACATAATTTCATTTCCATTTCCCTCTCTCCATCGGGGAAAATTTTTTGTCGTAGCAATTTAAATACAAATTTTAAATAAAATTTTTTCTAAAGATTTTGTCTCCCGTCCCAAAAAGGGGTATACTTTTTTAATGGAAAAATCCCCAATGAATTTTTTAGCATCTGGAGATTTTTCCCGTTTTCTCTGGTAACATCTACGATAGATATTGGGGGTTCAGAGAGCAATTTTCAAACTCTGCAATCTGGGCAGACTTTTTATGGTGTTTTTTCTTTTCCTTTTTTTTTATTGATAATAATTTGTTGTTACCTTTGTGTTTTTTGTGAAGTATTTTCAGTTGAGCGAATCATGCATTCATCAAGTTTTCTTGCTAGAAATAAAAAAAATTATTGGAATGTTTAAATATAATTAATTAATATTTTTGAAAAGATTTCTGGCAATAAAAGAAGTTTTTGAGTGTTTTTTAGAAGTATTAAATTAAAACTACTAGAAATTTTTTCCCATGACGTATTTGAAATAATATATATTGTATATATCTAATCTATCATTATAAATTCTAAAATGAAGTATAGTTTAATATGTAACAAATGTGCGTTGTTATGATAATGACTAATAGAGAAAAAATCCTGCTTTTAATGTAAAGCTGTATCAAAACGTATGTGCTCGCACGCAAGCACACACACACACGCATACACACACGCACACACACACACACACACACACACACACACACACACACACACACACACACACACACACACACACACACACACCCCACACACACACACACACACACACACACACACACACACACACACACACACACACACACACACACACACACCCCACACACACACACACACACACACACAGATTTAGAATGTTCAGCAGTATAATTTCCTTAATAAAGTGTATTCTATAGTGGAGTAAATTTTATATGGCAAAATAGATACTAAATATTAGCTATCACAAGAAATCATGAACCGGAAATGTGAAAGAAAAGAAGACCTTAAAATGTTTCTTAAGGAAAAAAATATACACATTTAAGATCTTGTTTACAGGAAATGAAATTTTTATTTTCTAAAGAGATTTATTTCAATGCCACGAGAAATGCTCTATACGAACCCACTGAAGCCATACAACTCCTGACTTGAACAGAAAATATGAAAGAACTGCTAAATTGGAAGTGGGAGTTGTGATTGACCGAGGTCTTTTTTGTGTGAATTCTTATTATTCTTCCCCTTTTTTGCCTGAAAAAAGAAAAATTTTTAACAATTTGAATTTTAAAAAAATTTTACCAAAAAAGGCTCTGTCATATAAATGAAACTGGGTTGCATTTATCTCTATAATGACTTATTTCAGCAATACGGATTATATAATTGACTATTTTTTACGTCAAAATCAGAAGTTTCACTGATATTGGGCCCGATTCGTGACTATGATCCCCGGTACTGCACCAGTACCATACCATTTTTACTCAGTCAATCATTTAATTATTTTCAAATTATATTCTTATTTAGGAGTGTGGAATCTTATATAAAATAAATGCATAATGGCACATGCGGTGTAATACGAAACATATCTGAATCAGTCATATTATGTTTATGTGGCAAAAAACTATAAAATATTCAAGATAAATAACAATTTTTATTAACTGACATCAAGTGAACAAGAGAGGTAAGTAATGTTTTTATTAATGTAAATAAATTTATAAATGAATTAAAAATTAATTATTTTCAATATTCATAATCGGATTTTCTGTAATCCTAAAATTTTATAGACCTAAATTTAGTATTTAATTCGAAAATAAATTCCAGTACTTATATTAAAGTCGTTTAAATCATTTATCTTTAAATACATTTCAACGAAATAAAGTAATTATGGTTATTAGTGAAATTTTCTGTAGAATTCACTTAGTATTTTATAGATAAAACTCTTTTCTCCATAGTTTATGATTAAGGTATAGGACTACGTTCGGAACCGTGATTTTAAAAAAGCACATAAATGGATAATTTTCATGATATTTAGTATCACTTAGATTAGAATACATGTATAAAATTGTTTTAAAGATATTTTGACAAAAAAAATTATATAAATACGATATTTCGGGAAAAAAATTTAAATTAGAATAACTTTTTTCAAAATGTTCTCCTTTTGGAAAATACTTTTTATAACAATATTTGCCTATATAGCCCCAGGCCGTACAGAGGCTCAACTATGATTTTTGAAAAATTCACATTGTTTTGGGTTACAACCAATTGAAATAATTATTGGCTTTTTTTTAAAAAATTTCTCCCCTCTTTGTCGAAAAACATGGAAAAACCCCAATTTTAATTTTTTATTTTTCCCAAAATTTAGTTGACCCCCCGGTACAGAGGTCTGATCTATAATTTTGAATAATAGAAGCTTTTTTTCGGGGGAATATTTTGAAAATGGGTCATTCTATGTTCATTTTTTGTCAAAATATTGTACTTAAATAATTTTTTATTGTAATAATATTCTTAAAACAAATTTATATCTATTTTCTAATCTATGTGACACTAAATATCAGAAATATATCCATTTATACGCTTTTGCTAAATCACGGTTCCGGACGTAGTTGGATACCTTAACTAAGTTTTATTGAAGTTTGATTCCTTTTTAAAAATATACATTATGAATATTTTGCAGCTTTAAAATATGCAGAATAAATCTATATTTCGAATGTTTATTAGAATTTATAAATATTTATAAGTACAGATAGTATTAATAATTTTATTTCTTGTGGATTGTTTTTTTGATATAAAAGAAACTTGCAAATTTTTCATTAAAAAAACTAGTTTGAAAATTGGAGAATAATGGCAGAATCCGTAAAAGATTTTGAAAAATATTTATCATACACAATGTATTTTAAGAAAATATTTTTGTAAATATTTACAAGTGAAAATAATATTATTATTCACACATAGTTGATACAAAGCGATTATTTTGAAAAATAAATATTTCAAGAAAATATGCAATATTTATGGGGGAGGGGAGGGGTAATCAATAAATACATCAGGCAAAGAATAAAAAAAGAAAAACAAAACAAAACAAAAATAGAGCTAGAAATTGTATGCTATGTAACTATGTTTGTAAAGTTTTAGTGTTTTCGAGTTAAAATCAAATCACAAAATATTGGAAAGGAAAAAAAAAATGATTCTTATAAAATTCATTTAATTTTCAGACAAAGTTTGAAGTTATTTTGGGATACACAAAACTGAATTTTTTTATTTAATAGTTATGGAGAAATATAAATACTTTGCCTCACATTACCTTGTAATGATATATATATATTTATCATAAACTCTGATAACATTTGAAAATATTTAATTTAAATAGAATGAAAATTTAAAAGCTATTAATATTTCAATATGTCATTATCAGTTACATCTCTACTAAAAATGCTTGACTTTTGAAATTTTAAATCCTTTTGGATTTAATGTTTATTTTATAGAAATTTAAATTTGGTTGTTTATAAGCAGTTTTTGTGTTTTTATTATCTAAACAACTAAATACACTATATTTACTGATATGAAATCCCTGGGATATTTAATTTATTTTAAATATTTTTTTTTTATCAGTAAAGAATTAAGGTTTTATGTTTTAAATGTAATGAAATTGATGAAAATAGATAAATCGTCAAGTGGAAAAATTTAATATTTTATTTCAATAAACATTTTTTTAATGTATTTTGCTGCTATATACTTTCTAAAACTGATTATGTATTAAAGCGATTAATACTTAGAATTTTTCTAATTAAAAGTATTTGCAAAAATATTTTAAGTAACTATGACAGTTAATTTATTTTTAATTTAATTTATTCTTGGATATATTCACTGATTACTTATTTTTGCTAGATTTATGATTGCAGAAGGATTATTGAATCTATTGACATGAGATCCTTATTTGGTAATGCGTTTTACTCCTTGGAATAATTTCTTTGTGTATTATATCAGATTATTATTTTTTGTAAATTTTAGGCATGACATCAATAAAAGTGAATTAAATTAAATTTTGTAGAATTCTTTATATTTGGTGCACAAAATCCTTCTTTCTTTGATTTTTGGAAGAATCATATTAACACTCGAGAGCTTCAAATATTTGAGATATTACGGGACCCTTGTACCTATTCAGAATAAAATAATATAAAGTTTATTGAAATCAGTTAAAATATTATTGTTATTAAAATAAATTAATATAATTGTTATTAAAATAAAAATAATGTTCTCAGCAATTAATACCGATTGCTAACTTTTAATTAAAATCATGCATCCCCTTTTCAATTTCGTCAATTTTTTTCCCCAGTCATTTTTAAACTAATCAGTTGGAATATATTCACAAATCATATATTGTAATATTTTTAAATGCATGCATTCAAAGACAAATATTTCTTAAAATATAAGAAAGAACAAAAAAGTTAAGCCGTTTGACTTGCGAGATTTTTGTTTATTACGTGCTTTTTTTTAAATACATATATATATTAAACCGCACAAAAATACGCAGTAAATGAATCAATCATAAATTATTTAACCGTAATTATTTTTTTCTTTTGGTTAATTAAATCAAAATAACCCAAAGAAATTTTTGTACAAAGTCGCTTTACACCTAAAAATATACGCCGTTATACCTTTTTTAGGTATATTTAAGGTATCCCACTACGTTCGGAACCGTTATTTTGCAAAAGCGTATAAATGGATAATATTTATGATATTTAGTATCACTTAGATTAGAAAATGTATATAAAATTGTTTTAAGAATAGTATTACAATAAAAAATTATTTAAGTACAATATTTTGACAAAAAATGAGCATAGAATGACCCATTTTCAAAATTATCTCTTTTTGTAAAAAATGCTTCTATTATAATTATATTTTGCCTGTATATAGCTCAGACCTCCTCTGTACAGAGACTCAACTAGAATTTTTGAAATATATATCTTAGAAGTGGGTTTATCCATGTTTTACGACAATAGAGGGGAGAAATTTTAAGAAAAAAAACGCCGATAATTATTTCAATTGGTAGTAACTCCAAAAACAATGTGAATTTTTCAAAAATCATAGTTGAGCCTCTGTACAGAGGTCTGAGCTATATACAGGCAAAGTATTATTATAAAAGAAGTATTTTTCACAAAAGGAGAACATTTTGAAAAAAAAGTTATTCTAAGTTAATTTTTTGCCGAAATATTGCATTTAAATAATATTTTTTGTCAAAATGTCCTTAAAACAATTTTATACATGTAGTCTAATCTAAGTGACACTAAATATCATGAAAACTATCCATTTATGCACTTTTTTTAAATTACGGTTCCGAAAGCAGTCGGATACCTTAATTAAACTATTTTTGTGAAAAAAAAAAGACAATTTTACGCTAATAATATTATATATGAATAGAAGTAAGTTATATAGAAATAATTTCGTACTATATATATTCTATTTAAAAGAAAAATTTCAACGTTTTAAGAATTGAAAATATGTTATTTGGCTCTCAAATGTAGATTTTTTTTTCTTCGAAGATGAATTTATATCTTAAAACAATACAATATCTTTAAAACGTGCCAGCCTGATATTTTATTCGTGCCATAAACTCTAAAAGTCTCTTATTTCTCAAAAGGGAAATACAATTACTGAGTTCTTTACTTCACATAAATATCTACCACTGCCCATTACATGAGTGAGTTCTATTGAGTATAACAGTTAAAATTTCTGCCTGAAATATTACGATAAACATCTCTATAATGTGCTTTTTGCGTGTCTGTATCGATTTTATAAGTAATGCTCTGCCTCAGAATAAGAGCACCAATTTACTTAATATAATATCTTATTATTTGATATATTCGGCACATATTTATTTTGTTATCGCGTTATTTAGACGTCATTTTTTCCAATAAAATGTAAATATTTGCTAGGCTTAAGTTATTGGCATCCATTTGCCGTATATACATTTATTGATATCTCAAATTAGATGCAATGAGAAGTACATTTGCAACTAATTAAAAAAAAAAGTAAGCCAAGTCAATTAATCTCTGTTCTCCAGCTAATATGCATTTAAACACAATTTAGATAATATTGGAAATATGTTAATATAAAAAGATTTGTGTGTGTGTGTGTGTGAATACACACCAGTTTAAGCGATACTTTTTAAAAAGTCCCGATATTCGTGTTGATTAATCAAACACTTGGATAACGTTGTAGTGTGATTTTTATATCCGTATATTATTAAATAATCAATAAAAATGCTACATTAATTGACATTATTGCATCAAAAATATTCAAGTATTAATATTTACAATTTACACTTTTGCGAGTTTTCTCACCAATAGTTATTTATATTTCAAAATTTACAACTCCTTTTTAGGCAAAACACTCGCATAACCCTTTAGGACCCAACCCGCACGATCGAGGGGGTTAGACATTCTTATACGTTTTTGCTTCTGGAATAGTCGTATGTAAGAAAATCGCGAATCTAACGATTGAGCCTGTTTGCAGAAAGTATAAAGTGTTACTTTTTATCAACAGAGGACGTTTGTGTTCCATGTTTTACTTTCAGCTAGCAAATCTAGCTTTGTTTTCAAATACAACGAAAACATGTCTTCTTTTATCTGTCGTAAAAAGGTAATTATCAATATATTTCTAATTGCTTGAATACAAATTTTTGTATTAATATTTAAATGACTCTAAAATAGAAAAAATATTAACTATACTCTATTAATGCGGCTTCTAGTGCTCGGGATTTCGTTACCCGCACGATCGTGCGGGTTGGGCGTTACTTGAGTCACTGCAGCTGCAAAGGTAGGTACTTGCCATGCGAATTTTCTTTTCTGTTTCAATGATTTTGAAGAAAGCCTACATAAAAATGAAATATATATATATATATATATAGTTATATAATTAATACCAAATTTTTTATTGGGGTCGCCATGGATGAGTCTCTTTTTTTCTTTTTCTCTCTTTGCAATTAATTTCCTTTTTCATACATTTGTTGAGGAGTATGGCATTTTTATCCTCTCCACAGATATCTGCATCCATATCTCTCCCACCCCAAATAAAAATCTGGGTTTTTCCGGTGGGAGTTTGTTTGGTGTGGTTTAAATGTATTTTATTTTTTTAAATAAATAAAATTTTTGATACATTTTACTATTTTTCATTGAATACTATGTTAACTCAAAAACTTTTTCAGGTGTCTAAAAGGATAAAAGAATTCTCACAGAAGAAGTTTTTCAATTGATGAATAAATCAGACTGAACTTAGATCAGAACTTAGTGATCTCTCGGATGATGCCAATGCTGCGAACAAAACATATGAATCGCGTATACTGGAAGGAGAATCAAGTTCATATGAGAGCCATGCCAGGATAAAGGGCTTGACATGTACAGCCATTTTTGATGTGTTGATGACATTTCAAAGCCTCACACAAGTGCAGATTTGAAAACTACGAAAGCAGTTAGAAAACATGCTGTGAAAAATGCAATGGTTATTTATACTTGTCAAAAACAAAACAAAAGATTTTTGCAGTAAATAAATAATGAATTAATAAAATAGTTAATTATATACATCAATAATTTCCTTATTTGTAACAATTTTAGTTGAATTAAGATTGTTTCTTCTATCAACTTAGAGCTAAAAATGTATAACTTGTAAAATTTCATGGGTAACCTGTTTCACAGATAACGTCCTACCCACACGAGCGTGGGGGTACCATTTCCCCAAGTTCATTGGGGGTAAATATAGTATTAATAACCAGAAGAATTTAATATTTGAAGATAAAAATAATTCGGGCCTATATATGCATATATGAATATATATGCATATATAAATACATATACTTACCGCATTTTCAAACACGTCAAGATATATTCTCGCAAGCAGTACAAGTCACTTGAAGCAAATACTTGTGAAAAACATGTGTTTCTTAAAATATGATACAATTTTTTAAATTCACGCATAAGTTCTTTTCCAATTAGCTGGAAAGGGAATAAGTGTTTATTAACGTCACACTATAAAACTTCGCGAGGGCTTTTTTTTATGGACCTCATAATTTAAACCACGATCAAGTGACGAGGATGACTCCTGAGCTAGCACCCAACTCTCCTAAATTCCTCTCCACGCCAATGTGAGGAATTTGATTTAACACGCATCAGTCCCTTTACACAATGTCTTCAGCGGCATCTGGACAAACTCATGTCTCACGATCACGAGTTCTTATCCCCAACCAATATGCTTCCGCATCCAGTAACTAAATGGAAAAGAGCCTGTTTTGCTGCTTACACATTTTTGTATTATAAGATTATTTCAAAAAACATAGTTGACTTGACTAGTGCAAAGATTATTTGTCAGTTTGCCAAAGAAAAAGAAGGAAAAATACTACGACCTCGTAACACATATACTCGTACTTCAACTACAGCTGGCTTGCTGCTTTGCATTCACAAAAGAAAGAAAAACCCAAAGTTCTTCATAGATACCTGAAGGCATTACTCCAAGGACTGCTCGTATCTGTCACTTACCACGAGGTTTGCAGACAAGTCAGGGCTCCTGTCCTTCCATCTCTACTTGACTGTTTCCACTTGAAAACTGGTTGGATTCTGCATTGTCGATGTTTTCTGAAATTGATAGGGGATCCTCTGTGGGGCTTCTGGCTGCTTCGCAGTTGATGTTAATGTGAAGTTTTCATTTTGTCTCGAAGTTGCATTCGTTGGCTTCTAAACTCATGTGGTTTTTTCTCGAGGGATCTAGTATGCTCCAGCGACAACTGTAGAGATATTTTTCTTCTTGGAAACATCCAATTCAGTGCTAATCCTTTGTTTCTCAGTTCTTGACCATATGACTTCACCCCGAAGCAATCATCCTCTGTAGCCTCAGACTCTGAACTCATTTCTGAACTCAGAGCCTCTGTTTTCTATTATTTGCTCACTACACTGATAGAAAAAATTATTATAGTGTAATGAAACTTCGGTAATAAACTTGTCTGGGGAACATATTTAATTGATTGAAGTTTCAAAAAAGTTCCACAAATATTCAAGCGTCAGAAGAGCCATTTCAAATGTGAAATGATGGTCCATTAATAATCGGTGTAACAGCCAGAATTTTGAATGCAAGCATATAAACGTGCATGCATTGTATTGTACAGTTGCCGGTTGCCAGGTGTCAGTTTGTGGGATGGAGTTACATGCCTATAGGATTTATCGGGAAGTACAGGGATGTTTAATGCTGGATGATGCTTTAGTTGAAGTCCAATGATGCCTCATACTTGCTCTATTGGAGAAAGATATGGTGATGCAGCAGGTCAAGGCAACATGTAGACACTCTGTAGAGCATGAGAAGTTGAAAAGTGGTATGAGGGTGCGCCTTATCCTGTTGGAAAAAAATTTCCTTGAATTTTGTTCATAAAGAGAGGGCTGCACAACAAGTTTAATCACCCGACTAACGGACAAATTTTGCAGTCAGGATGCGTGGAATAACCCCGAGTGGGCTCTCGCTGTCATGAAAATTTTCCTTCTGTAGGTCCAATGTATCTAGGCCACCGGCAGGATGGTTGCAGGCACTCACCTGACTTCCTTCTTACCAAAATACGGCCATCACTGGCATAAAGGCAGAACCGGCTATCATCATTTTAACTGGCTGTCATTTTAATCCGTCTTCCAGTTAGTTCTGATCCAGAGCTGTCCTTGAAATAAACGATTTATAACAGTTAGTTGTGTCACTGTGCTGCCAGGTTCTCTTGAATTTCTGCAGAAAACGCAGTACGATGCGTCACAGCCATACTGTAAACATGGCTGTCTTCCCTCTCAGAAGTGCTACGTGGCCACATGGAAACCTGTCTTCTTGAAGCAGTATTTTCCCTTGACGATTGCTGCCAACAATTATTACACATTGGTTACATTTCTGCCAAGTATTTCTGCAACGTCGAGGAAAGAAAATTCAGCATCTCTTAGCTCTCGCTCACATTTATTGAGCTGTTGATAATAGCTACTTGTCTTTTTAAAAGCATTTTTGACTAACATCAATTGACTATGTCAAATCTAAACGATAAATAACGATAAATCTCACCAACTTTACAACACCTATTTAAAGTAAACCTAATTTGCATGCTCATAGTAGAGCTATTAGTGCCCCATTTCTGCTCCTAGTTCAAAATTTGAATCAATGACATCTTTCAGATGTACCAAGGCCTATCACCTCTAGTTTTTCTCGCACATCCTTCTGGTGCTGGGAATTTTTTCCATCAGTGTATGAGGATGTTGACATTGGCAATGTCTTTATTTGGGAAACAAAGCAATAAGTTTTCGTGAAATACGAGTAGATTATTATTTAGCAATAGCAAACAGAAAGTTTTGAAATTTAACTGAATCATTTTAAGTTATCTCTTTTTTAAAAATTCTAATTTATTAATAAACACACAGACAGATAATGTTCTGTATAAAGGACGAAAGTACAATTATAAAAATATTGAATCTTATTAAATTTTTAAAAAATATCGTGTCTTCAGATTTAAAAAGAAAATTCTGAAGATTTTAGCATATTTTTTTTCTAAATTACGATTTGTTCATATAGATGAATCTTGTTTTTTTTTAAAAAAAAACATTATGTTTCATTATAAGTAATATTCTCTCTGATTAAGAAATCTATAAAACTAAGAATTGAAAGTATTACTTGACAGATTATAATTATTTAATTATTTTTTTAAGTATACGTCCAGTAAAATACTTGATGCAGGCTTTGAATTTGTGACCATTTTTAGAAATATCATTTTTCCCAAGTAAAAAAACTCATTAAAATCTCAACGGCATTTCTTATTTTTGCTTATTATTGCAGTATCTGAAAATATATTCAGTTGCTTGATTTGAATCGTAATTAGATCCGAGTTTAAAATTGTTTATGTTAGTATGAATATGTTAGTCCAAATTGAGTTCTAATTAATAAAAATGAAAAAAAAAATATGTTTTATATAAAAGCACTTAATATAACTAAGGACAATAATTATTTACCAAAATTTTAAGATTTAAAGTAATGTTCGAGTAAATTACTTACAGAGCAAGAGTAAAAGAATTCTTAAATAGGAAGTAAATGCTATTGTTGGTGCTACTGTCAGAGGGATGCAAACTGAGATGGATGCGAAAGCAGGAGCTTTTTCTAAAGATGAGTTCCTTATGGCAATCAAGTTTTTTTTCTGTAGCTAAAGCAAGCATGTTCAGACCAATTTGCCAGAACGGATAGATAAATAATAGATCTATTCCTTCTCTCTAAGGGTCGGTTCCAACGGTTTCGTTGTTAGATGGACGAACCAGTAATAAGCCTTAAGGGAGGTGAAATATGAGAAAGATTTTTGTTCTTTTCTTAGAGTTACCATCAGAAAGAGAGAGATTCAGAAAGATTAGATAGAGTACTCCACTCAAAGTCATTGGTTTCGTCATATCGGATCATAAGTGGAAAATGGTGTAGCTTCCTGGTTTGTCGGGGAAAAAAATGCATTTCCTTCAGAGGGTGGATTACAAGACAAAACAATTCCTCTTTGTTGAAAGCTAATGGAAATTGTTTAATTTACTTCTTCAGGTGACAATGATTAAAAATGCTATTAGAATATCAATTTAGAAAATTAACGGAAGAAGTTAGTTTTCGCATTTGAATAACATTAGAAGTCAGTTTCAATTTATAAAATTAGATAGAAAATACCTCTATACGCCAGTTATTATTATAAACTGTTAATGAAGCAAAAAAGATTTGAAATGCTTAGTTTCGTTTTAATACATGAAGACATTAATTTCAAACTTTTGATAATATACAATTCTTATTTTTTTCGTTAACGGGACACAGTACGATTCAAATGACTAAAATCTTGTCAAAAAATCAAATCTAATTTTTTTAGCCTAAATTATTCTTCATATACTTTTCTCTATAACCTCACAAAATTTAAAAGCTCTAAACTTAAAAAACGCAGAATCATGATTGCTTTTACGTTCGTTTTTATTCACATTCCTATGGCACACAAATCAAAACTTTAAACTTTCTTATCTCAGAAAGATAAAATAACTAGTTTGTCTTCCTTTAAACTGCTAAGGCATTTTTTCTATTGTGCCTAATGCTTTGAATTATTTTTACCTATTGCCAATAGTACATGTAACAAAAGTTGGTGTGCATTTTTGAATCAAAGCAATATTTATTGTTTTAAAAAATAATTGAACTCAGAATTTATACATCTCTTAAGGAATTTTCAATTAGCATTCATAAAAAGAAGTATTGTACAAATACCAATCATGTTATCGCAAACACCATATCACCTTTTGTTATACATAATTTGACGTACTTGTAAACCCAATTTTATGCGTGTAAGAGGAGTAGCATTTTTGTAGGAGGAGTAGCATTTTAAAATCACACTTCACTAATTTTAAGTTTTTTTTTCCTTAAAAAAATTATATATGGCTAGCTTTTTATGAAATTTTGTGCACAAAATTTGTTTTACATAATACAGACACATAGGAGGAAATCAGAAAAATTTTAAAAATCCTTAAATTAAAATTTTTTTTACTTAAATCGTACCTTGTTCCCTTAAATCTTTAGGGGGCAGTGGCTAATACGTCTAGCCACATATTAAAATTTTTTTCTCCAAGCAGGTGTTGGATATTTAGTCTATCCATATACGTTAATTGAAGCTAAAACGCATAAAAATTAATACGGATGACAGCACGATACCTTATTTTGCATTTCATGTCCTCTGATGGGTAGTTGAAAACAGTTTTTCTCGGTGTAAATCTACAAATTGTATTTTGATTACTATAAATAAAATTTCTGATCTTTGAAAAAAATTTCGACATGTCTTAAGTATACTTTTCTCTCATCTGAATGAATTAAGCAATTGTACTCTTAAAAAAAAGGTTTTATTTAGGTTTTTGGAAAGCTTTTATATGTGGATATAGAGGTTCTCTATCCACTGCCCACATAGAACAGAAAAATGATCTATTTCCTGTACTCGAAAGAGAGCACTTACAATCACGTGAGAATGTTGGGGTTCGGAAATTAAAACAAACTTTGCTTACAATATTTGGTACAAGTTTCTAGGGCTCGAAAATCTTCCATTACAGCGTTTCTGCTCGGAGAAAACGTTTGCATATTACAAAGTTCCACAGTATAAATAGCTCATCAAATTTGTGAAATAACTAATTTAAATCCTCAAAAATATTACTCTATTTCAAACTTTTTATACTAAAATTAAATAAAATGTAAACTGTGGATATATACCAATTTCAATGTATATTTTAAGTATTCTATGTATATTCTAAGTAAGTGTTCTATGTTGTACAAATATTGTATTATTATTTTATTGCACTTCTATTTTGTATTTAATTGTTATTGAAATAGTTATTAGCATAAATGTTAATTTTTATGAAAAAGTTTATTGTAAAAGGATTCATTTTTCTGTCCTGAATGTCGTAAATGCGCAGGGGCTATAACGTCTAGCCACCGCCCAGAAATAAAACCCCTGATCAGATATTTTTTTTTGTGACTAAATAATGTTTATAGAGGATAAGAATATTACATTTATCAAGTACTTTATCACAGAAAAGTGTATTTTAACTTTGTGCCCGTTAAAGGGTTAAATATAAAAAAAATATGCGTAATTCTGATAGAAATTAAACAGTACACTTAAATGTATAGCAATTTTTAATATGAATTATTTCAATTATTATTTTCACATTTGTTACTGATTCGAATAAAAATTTGCGACTTAGATGATATTGCATTGATTTAACTTGGATATTGATTCCATGATTTGCATAGATTCCCTAGAAGCATATAGATTGAGTGAAAGTTACACCAACGTCACACTGGTCACACTGTGAAGTAACACGAGGGCTATTGTTGACGGTACTCTTACAATTGAACCATGGTCAAGTGACGAGGACGACACATGAGATGGCATCCGCTCTCCTAACTTCCACACCACGCCAGCGGGAGGACATTTGAGCTTTGATTTGACAGATTTAACGTGCATCGCCCCCTTATACGGCGGGTCTTCAGCGGTACTGGCTCCGAACTCATGACACGCGGGCCACGAGTCCATTACCTTGACCACATCGGTAGCCGACTGGTCATGGTTAGATGACTCTCCATCATAAGTTTCGGTCATCGAGTGGTCATGACCACGAGCTCTTACCTGGCAATATTTCTGTCAAGTCGTGGATTGGAGTCTCGATACCACTGAAGATGAACTTTGTAGTGGGACTCACATTAAATTTGTCGAGGCTTAAAGTCTTCAAATTGGTGTGATGTGGAAGTTCTGAAAGCGGAGTGACAAATCAAATGTGACTTGATCATGGTACTCTATTACCAATACAACTCATGATTCTTTAGAAGATGACATTAAATGACTATTAATCAGTCTATAAAGTTAAGATGAATTTCTTAAATTATATTATTGTTTTAACTATTATTATTAATTATTGTTAACAGTTATTGTTAATAACTATTATTAACAACTACAATGATTAATTAGCAATTGCTATTAATAATTTAATTGACAATCGAATGTTTTTGGCATTCGCTGAAAAATCAAAGCCTATTTCAAGTTTTTGAGAAATTTTACTACTTAAATTATTGCGTTTAATCTTTTATGAAGATCAACACTCAATAAAGAGGGTATTAACAGAAATAATAAGGCTCTTCTCGTAAAAGACATATATGAATAAAAATTTCTATTTAAAAAAAAAAAAAATGTGGAATTTCAGGTTTTCTGAGAATAACTCGCATTTCCGTCCTTTCCTTTTCCCTTGTTTAATCAAATCTGATGTTACTTACAATGAGTAAAATAACAATTAAAAACAAGTATGTTTTTCCTGTTGAAAATTAAAAGTTGGATATGTTAAAACGTGGTGTGTGCAGAATTATTAAAAAAATGGCTATAATGTTAAAATTGAGGAGAAAATTCTCCATAAGCTGAACACGGGGTTATAAGAAAAGTTACAGCTTACAGAAAAGCACCTATTTAATTACAATGATTTTTGAGCGAATAATTAAAAACAATCAGTGCCATTCAAGATCTACGTTACTCAAGGCAGCCAACAATAATTAAATAAATCCCAAGATTTTATTTAGAATTACTCAGCTTCGAAGAAAGCTATTTATTCTGTCATTATTATATATTAGTATTACATACCATATTTATTCGAATCTAAGCTGTACTTTTTTCTCCGATGTTAAGGTATCCGACTACATTCGGAACCGTGATTTTGCGCATAAATAGATATTTTCATGATATTTAGTGTCACTTGTATTAGAATACATGTATAAAATTATTTTAAGGACATTTTGACAAAAAAAAATTATTTAAATGCACTATTTCGGCAAAAAATTAACTTAGAATAACCTTTTTTAAAAATGTTCTCCTTTTGTGAAAAATGTTTCTATTATAATAATATTTTGTCTGTATATAGCTCAAACCTCTGTACAGAAGCTCAACTATGATTTTTGAAAAATTCACATTATTTTCAGAGTTACAACCAATTGAAATAATTATCGGTGTTTTTTTCTTAAAATTTCTCCCCTCCGTTGGCGTAAAACATGGATAAACCCACTTCTAAGTTATATATTTTAAAAATTCTAGTTAAGCCTTTGTACAGAGGTCTGAGCTACATACAGACAAAATATTATTAAAATAGAAGCATTTTTGACGAAAGGAGAATATTTTGAAAATGGGTCATTCTATGTTCATTTTTTGTCAAAATACTGTACTTAAATAATTTTTATTGTAATGCTATTCTTAAAACAATTTTTTATACATTTTCTAATCTAAGTGACACTAAATATCATAAATATTATCCATTTATACGCTTTTGCAAAATCACGGTTCCGAACCTAATCGGATACCTTAATATTATTGAAAATCGAGAGCAGCTTAAAATCGAAGATTGGGTTGGGGAAGTTCAATGCGATATTCTAGTGGTTAGAGTAATTACAGATTCATGTATTTATTGGGTTGTTCGGAAAGTAATTTCGTTTTTTTGTGTGGAAATGAAAGACAGATTTCGTAAAATAAACAAATACTTTATTAAATTATATATTGGCCGCTCTAGTCCAACACCTTTTGCCATCTTTCTGGTAGTAGCATAATTTCACTCTCATAAAATTTTTGGTCTTTTACTGGCAAAAAACTGATCGAGGTGGTTTTTGACCTCCTCATTTGAGGTGAAGGTTTTACCGTCTAAAAAATTTTGGAGTGACCGGAAAAAAAAATAATCTGATGGTGCCAGGTCTGTAGAATATGGTGGATGTAGCATTGTATTTCATTCAAGCTGTAAAAGCTTTTGGCGAGTGACCAAACTTGTGTGAGGTCTCGCGTTGTTTTGGTGAAACACTACACCTTTCCTGTTGATTAGTTCTGACCTTTCTGTTGAAGTGTATCATTCAGTTTGTCCAGCTGATGACAGTAGACTTCCGAATTAATCGTTGTGTTATCCGGTAAAAGCTAAAA
>BMAV01026453.1:41325-56708 GCA_019973955.1 Trichonephila inaurata madagascariensis | reverse complement strand
GTCTGGACAAAATTCAGCAATTTCCTGAGTCATATTTGGCCAAAAGAAGTTATATTTTATCCTCTAATTGTTTATTGAATCCCCCATATGACCCACAAAAACTAACTCATGGACTAGCTTCATACTTTTATCTATTTTGCAACGCGATAAAACTATAATTGCATAACTTCTTCCTTAAAAATTTTATATATATATATATGCTTCTGATAAATTAATTCATCAGTTAAAAGAAAATTACTTTTATTTAATTTTAACTCACCGGGAAACTTTTCAATTAAATCATAGCGATTACATTCATCTTTAAATTTACTGCAGTCCGAATCAAAGTTTAAATTATCCGAGTTACTCTCAATATAAAATATTTTTTCCCTTTCCCATACTCTAGACCCCTTTTCTTATTTTATGTGTATTTATGTAAAAATTCACGTAATTTTCTCGCACTTAATTCCTGATGGTCTTGAGCTCTTCATGACTTCGCGGGATAATTAATTTTTACTCTACCCACCGAACAGGAACTAGCCAGTCTTTTATCTACCAAAAAACTAAAAGGTCAGTGTTTTAAATCAGAATGATGCAATCTTGCATCACCCGCGTATTCGGACCAATCAGAAAAGCTTTTACGGAAATCATATGATTCGAATAGCTTTCAGTTGACTAAGACTATAAAAGGTTAAGATCTCGGGAGCGAACAATGAATGCTTTTGTGACTGTCTTATATGTTCGCATGTAATTGTCCTTGTGTATTTGTATAGTGTTTCGACACTGTTCATTGTGAATGTGTAAAATAAATATGGATTTTTAAAGAATAAAACTCTCTTCATTCTCTCTGCAACCCTCACTGAAAAAGGATTACCTGAATACAAAATGTACTAAATTAAGTCACAACATCGCGTATATGTAACAACTTAAATTAATATTTATTTAAAATACAGATCTTATTTATTTATAACTAGCTGGTATACCCGTTCCTCGCACGGGGGAATTGAAAAATTAAACAATACAGATTGAATGATAAAGAAGTTTTTAATGAATTAATTTTACTTGAATTGTAAATTAAACAACAACAACAAAAAAGCTTTTTGCATATGTCATCTGAACAAAAAACCATGTTTGCTAAATTTTAAGTTCGTAGATATAATAGAGCTGATAATTTTTTATATATATTTATTTATTTATAACACCCTATAACTGTCTTGTGGGTCTATTTTTGAAAACACCTACCTTCTACCCAGCAAAAGTAACACATTGTTACAAATTTTGTGTAAATAATTTGTATCTGGATGTGTAATATATTAATATTACTTTCTGATGCATTTATTTACTGTTAAATAGCTGTTACCCACGACTTCATCCACGTGAACTTTAATAAAAAAGTGTTTATTCAATTCGCAGAGTTTACGAAAACTTAATAATTATGTATTCCAAGTAAAGAAATATCTATGCTATAAGTATAATGTCATTTTTCTACTTTGTGAATCGATGTTTCTTTTTTGTTTTATTTTTTACTTTGTTTTTTGTTGAGCGAGGAGTGAGAGGGACGCATGACCTTTGCCACTGTCGATGGGGTGAGGACTGTAAAATCATTCGGATCAAAATAGGTCTAAGTAGTAGTAGGGTGAAACGCGAACACAAACGAAGCTGCAAGCAAGGGGTGAAAGGGACGCATGACCTTTGCCACTGTCGATGGGGGTGAGGACTGTAAAATCCTTAGGATCAAAGGACATGGACGGGAAAAGTCGCGAGTGGCAGCAACCTAATCAAACAAAAAAATTTGATATAACTGCTAGAAATCATTGAGACAGAAGGCTCATGAAATAAAATATTCCCTATTGAATAAAAATAATCCCTACTGAATAAAAATAATCCCTATTGAATAACAATAACAACTATTGAAATAAATATCCCTATTTGAATGGGATATTGTTCACTATTTCATTGGTTTTAATTTTATTTTCGAGGAGCCCTAATTTTTTTTTTCTAAAATAAAAGTAGCCTAAGTTACTCCTTATAACATTAGCTATCTGCCAGTGAAAGTTCCGTCAAAATTGGTAGAGCCGTTTCAGAGATTTGTCCGAAACAAACAGACAGACGGAGAGACCGACAGATAGACAGACAGAGAGACCGACCGACCGACAGACAAAAATTTTAAAAACTGATTTTTTCATATAGGTACCGTATATACTTTTAAATGCATTTAATAAAAAGCTATTAATTTCAAATTACAAACAGACACTTCATTTTTATTATATGTATAGATATCTAAATCATAGTTCCGAATACCCTATTTCAAAACACGTTTCATATCATCTCGCACTAAAGAATCGAAACCTGTATTTTAGCAAATTAATGGTGATTTCTCGGTAAAAGGATTAGATCTTGAACTCTTGCTATATTCATTGGTGATTTGTAGTAAGAAATTATCGCAACAGCTTACATGCGCCTTTCTAAACGCTTGAAACCTTCCCTATATATATAATCACATGTAATTTCTAAAAATTACGTATATTTCTCTTCAATTGAACACGTGATTATATTTTTTGTGTTACACTTTTCTCTGTTTTTTCTTGCATATCAAAATTTGGAAAAGGAATTATTCGCTCTCTATTTTTGAACTTAGGGTATCCGACTACGTTCGGAACCGCGATTTTAAAAAAAAGAGCATAAATGGATAATTTTCATGATATTTAGTGTCACTTAGATTAGAATACATATATAAAATTGTTTTAAGGCCATTTTGATTAAAAAAATTATTTAAATACAATATTTTGGCAAAAAATTAACTTAGAAAAATCTTTTTTCAAAATGTTCTCCTTTTATAAGAAATGCTTCTAAAATAATAATATTTCGCGCGCTTATATATACAAAGTAAAGACTTCTCCAGAGAGTCTGAACTAGGAATTTTGAAGAATTCACATTATTTTCAGAGTTATCACCAATTGAAATAATTATCGGCGTTTTTTTCTTAAAATTGATCCCCTCTGCTGTCGTAAAATGTGGATAAACCCACTTCTAAGTTATGTATTTCAAAAATTCTAGTTGAACATCTGTAGAGAGGTATGAGTTATATACAAGCAAAATATTATTATAATAGAAGCATTTTTCACAAAATGAGAATATTTTGAAAATGGGTTATTCTATGTTCATTTTTTAGTCAAAATATTGTACTTAAATAATTTTTTATTGTAATAATATTCTTAAAACAATTTTATATATATTTTCTAATCTAAGTGACACTAAATATCATAAATATTATCCAGTTATACGCTTTTGCAAAATCACTGTTACGAACGTAGTCGGATACCTTAAGCAAAGAACACGCTCAAAACAACATTTATGATGTTAAAATTAAGTAAATGATGATGTGATTTCAATATCAAGAACCTTTTTTTACTGTGCCGTGACGGCACACACAAATCTCAAAATACAAATATCCAGTAAAGTATCAAAATTACAAATAAATATCTGTGTATCACTATCAAAAACACAATTTATAGCTTACCCGTTAACGCAAGCAATTAAATGTTTCCAAGTTTCAAGGTCATCTTGTGGTTTTAAATACTGCACTCTCGGAAGTTTCTTTTTTGTCATTTTTTACTTTGGGATATTTTTTTAATCGTCTCTGGCTATATATATATAAAAATGACTCTTCACAAATGTAAAATTCTATTTTTATTTATTTATTCTATTTTGCTTAGAGTTATTTTTTTTTACTTTCTTTCGAATTAAGATTTAATGCTTCGCGTTTCAAGTGAAGAGGAAAATATTTGAAATCCTTTTGCGTGTTATCTGATAATTTCACGTTTTGGTGAAAACTCAGAAAATGACCAGCCTTTACACAATAAAATATGTCACATTCTTTTTCTATTTGAAGTGGTGTAAGTCAACTTTGCTCCTTTTCAATGTTTATGTGTACGGCAGTTTCTTGATCTAGCGCGCGTTTGATGCAACTTATTGCTAACATTAACCTTTTTAAAGAATCAAAAAATAATTTATATTTCTTAAATGACGAAATTGTGTGATATCAACTGGTTAATCGTGGAGATTCAAATTGGACATGAGTTTCGTTTCGCCTGCATTTCGCTTTTTGAAAATTTTGTAAGCAAACAAAAAATGTTGATTCTCTCAGAATTAAATTTAATAATTAAAATTATTCTAGACTATTTACAATACTTATATTCTACTTATTGCGAATAAAATAATGTTGGTCATACTGACAATTGTACATAAATATTTAAATGCATGAATCAAATAATATAGGTCTAATTTTTTGTTTAATGAAAAACTTTTCACAATGCATTTCGTACAAAATTAACAGTTAAAACTGTAATTAACAAAATTCAAAATTGCACTTTGACATTGAGCTGTTACTTGATAGTGTACTTTTTAGGCAATTGATGTGATAAATGAGTATTATTATCGAAAAAGACTAAAAATGAAACACATAAAAATAATTCGAAATTGTTTTTAAGTGATAACTTACTGGAAAATGTGATAACTGTAAACTGTTGAATAAGCCATAAGCATTTCATTTTGTGGGATTTTACTTATTGGTTTCATCTCTCATTCAAAGTTTTAACTACCAAAAATGAAGTTATTTAATATTTTTTATAACGTTTTAAGTGTTAATATATCATAAAAAATCTACAGAATTTCAAGTACAAGTTTTATGAGAATTCATTTATGTAAATTTTAATTACCAATATACGTCAAAGTAAGTATTGTATGCCTGAAGAAGTATTTTTTGTATTTTATTGTATTTTTTCTTGCATCAAACTCACTGATGAATATTTGAATCCTTTTAAAGCGAACATAATATATCATTTATTAGGTACGTTGCAAAAATTGTACCCGTTTTTGGAGATGCTAATTTCCAGTTGAAATTATGTATCCCATGATGTTATGACGGTCTGAACCATTAGCCAATAAAACATGTGTAGATACCTAGAATGTAAATACACTAAGTTTCTGAGAATGCAACATTTGTAAAAATAAGTATGATGATGTAATATGGCAAATGAGAGATATGATGATGTAATATGGCAAATGAGAGATAAAGTGAACTGGTTGTTGAATGAATTGGTCACAAAGGTTATATGTTATAATGTACGCTAAGTTACGGGGTAGGATGCAACTGTCGACACAGATGTAAGCGATGATTACGAAAATTGAGAGAAGGAGACTGGATCCGTTAAGATCAGGGAAGGTGTGTTGGCGTCTTTCCCTAATTTGAAAAGAGGATCCTTATGTAGCCATTGAAAGCGAACCGAATCCAGTTGTGCTATTACAAAATTGGACAAAACCGTAAAGGTTCACCTGACAACTACTCATCACTCCATCTTCACCAAGATCAACGGGACTAGTAAAATGCTGTGTTTCCTTGCCTTCCAATTATGTAAATGAGTCACTTAGCCAAGAATGTAAACGATCTCAGGCCTGAAGATGACAAGTAGATCGAGGGCCGTAGCTTAAAGCCTTGACGAGCCATGTGTCGGTCTTATTTAGCCAAGTATGTAAACGGGCTGAGGCCTGAAAATGATAAGTAGATTGAGGGCCGTGGCTTAAAGCCTTGACGGGCCATGTGTCGATCTTATGAACATCCTGTATCGAAGTCGAAATCAGAACTTCATTTTAAGAAATTTTTGTTTGGTGGTTTTGTTTTGTGGTTGTATGTATAGAGAATATATATTTCTCCGGGAGGTCCTGCGATTTAACCATGCCATTAATGTCGAGTTCTACTGCTTTTAACTAGCCAGACTACGATCTGCATAAAGGTCGTTAAGGGGTGGTGTTATCCTCAATCGCGATAACGACGTGAACCCCGTGCTGCTGTCCTCACTTGACAAAAAATGATGTTTAGTTTGAAAGTTTTATCCCAACCGCCTACCTATTTATATCTATTTTTTGTGCTGATTAAATTTTTCAGCCAAAAAAATCGTTGACGATCTAAATATTGTGAAAACTGTCATCCAAGACGTTTTTCACTCCAAACCTCAGATTTTTTACCGGAATGGAATTCTTCTACTACAAAGATGGCAAGAAAGTATAGATAGTAATGGCGAACACGCTCATTTCGGGTTATATAAATTTATGTTCCTTGCACTTATGTGTTCATAGTTACAGAAAACAGAACTTTTGGATTTATTTAATTTTCAGCATATCATAAGCAGGCATAAAACGACAACTGTGTTACAGTTTAAAAAATGGAAAATAATTGAGAGACGGATTTTTAATATTCTTAAATATTATTTATTTTGAAGGATATCTATGTTTCTCATTCATATGATTTTGCTGATTGCTCAAAGATTTTACTAATATTTTGCAGCGATACGGACTCTCAATTCTTCCGTATGAGATTCTATTTTGCGGTTTTTGTATAAATCTACATGATTGTGTTTGCTAGTTTATTTAATAATTGCTTTCTTTGCACTCACTGTATAATGTGAAATGAAAGCGTTTTCTCTCTTTTGAAAAAAGAGCTTCATCCAGAACTTCCGTTTGAAATCTGTATTATTTGAGTAGTTATCTTGCTAGAAATAAAATTTGATTCTTAGGCATTTTTCTAGCATTTTAAATCGAATTTAGTAAAAACAATTGTAGAACTTCTTTTAATTAATAATGAATAGAATAAAACTAAAATATTTGAATTCGCTGGTTGGCATGTAGATCCATATCGTAATGTTTCCATTTTTACATCGCAAATCAGTGAAGCAATTTCGATTCCATTAATAGGCTTGCCCATTTTAGAGGACTTTTTTTAATTACAAACAAATAAATTGTGTGTATGATCTTTTTAAATTAACATAAAAAGTTGCTTTATGAAATTTGAAACTTATTGGTAAGATTGTTGTTCAAAACGTGATTTTGGAGACTTGAAGCCTGTTGTACTTTTTTTTGAGGAGTAGCTTAGCTTTCTAACAATTTCTATAAAAGACTTTTAAAGATAAGAATTCTTATTCAATTTCTTTTCATGGCCTTAAATAAATTTAGAAACTTTTTTTTTTAAAAAAATTTTTTTCATCTTAATAATGTGTAATTCATTTTTGATAGGAAGTACCTTACGTTGGGAAAAAGTTCCCTAAAGTTCTGTTCCCTAAAGTACTTAGTTTTATGTTTATTATTTTGGAAGGGGAAAAATTTTTCTTTCTTGCGAACGCTTCCTAACCTTTAACACTTCTTTGACAATTTAGTTTCAGATAAATTTGCAATTCAAGCTCTCTAAAAGCATTTTTAATGTTCTACAAGGATGTACTGATTGAAGTAAAATTTAAGAAACTTTAAAAGGGTTGAAAATTTAGTAATTTGAAACTCTTGACTGAAGTAAACTCTCAACGTAAATACATACAAAGCCTAATTAATTCCAGAATAAAACTATTATACTGAAGTAGCCCTAAATATATGTAAACGAATGGATTAATAAATAATTGAAATATCTAAAGGAAAAAAAAAACATATAAACATAAAAACGAAAAATACAAATTTTCTTTAAAATTTAGCCTTTTATTCAACCCCAAAAACTTAAGAGAAAATAAACTTGCAAATAATTCGATTCTAGGAAATTCCAACAATATATATATATATATATTTGAAACATTATAGATTCATTAATACTTCGTTATTTTAGTTCCCCGTCACTCTTAATCAAACTTGTAGCTCTATGCATTGATAAAAGAATAAATTTCTTTTCTTAATAACACGCTACAGCCTTTTCAGATTAACACACACATGTATCTGTGGAAAAGTGTATTAAAATATGAGCACCAACAAATAAAAAAATGGAAATTGCAAGTCTAACACAAATTTATAATAATTTCTTTTGCAAGTAACAAAAAATGGAACCAATATTTCAATGCAATACCAATGCATCCATAACATTACACATTTTTCTTTGTAACTATATTTGAATAATAAAAATAAATGATTTTTTTTTAATTCTTGACTACGTTTCAAAAAATCATGGAAAATCAATCCAACTCACCCATAAGGTATCTATGGCTTCGGTTGCCTAGTGGTAAATTTCGCGGACTCATGTCTCCAAAACTTGTCAGTGGTATTCGAGCCCAGTACCATTGGGGCCCTGGGTAGCCTAGTGGTTAGAGCATCGGACTCCAGACCGGAAGGCCTGGGTTCAATGCCCGTGCCATCAAATACCCTGCGAGTACACACGGAGTACGTTCTCGTTAAATCAGTGGGTCCGAAAATCTTGTTGGCTGAATCACGAGTGCAGGGGACTGAAGAATATTACCCTCCCCTTCAGTTCCATGCCTAAATTGTGGAGATGGAGATCGGTGGTGTCGCCATCTATCGTCCCTTCGGGAATTACACCGAGCTAATTCGTATTAACACCTGAATGGTACTCAAGGCTAAGGCCAACGACAGGCGTACATCTTGTCCCTTGTGACGGGCTCATCGCATTTTCAACTAAAAACTCCTCTTGGGTTCTTTGGGGCCGAAAAGGCAAATTCTTTCCAACCAAATCCAGAAGCGAAGCGTGATTATGCAAATTAAGAACCTTTTAAATAGCTGAAGTTTAGCGTAAGCAAGGTGGCCTTTGGGAAGAGAGAATGTGAGTCTGTGTTTACTAATGTCAAAACAAAAGTAAGAGAAGTTATCCGACACTCAGAAGTTAATCTATTCGTGCAAGAGCATTCAAGTCAAGGTGTATACCATTCCACACGAGATAAACCACAACGTCACTTAGGATTCAAGTGTGTTACTGCTTACCTAGGATATAGGGGTAGGATCGTTCAAATTAATATTAGGAACTGTGTATTTACTGTGAGGTTAGGAGTAAGTTTAGTGATCAGGGTCGCGCTTATTTGGTAATACGTATTGTGTGTTTCTTCACCTCAGATCCGCTAAGTTAAAATATAAATATTATCATTGTATAGTGTTTAAGTTAAAATCTTAATAAAGAGATATTAAGATTAGGGCAACGCCTGGTTCTTCATTCACTCCCACACCCCTAGGTCACGAGGATAACTTGGAAGTAGGGCATCACCCACGGGCTAATGCCTTGCACCCTTGCCACGATGAATTTCGTGGGCCTCGATCTGGGTACGTCAGACAGGTGGCATTAGAAACAACAACAACACCATTGGAGAACTATCGTGATGCACGTTAAATATGTCGTTGTTCAAAATCCTCCAATTTGTGTGGTGTGTAAGTTTATAGAGTTAAGTGCCAGCTCAGGTGTCGTGTCGTCCTCGTGGCTTGATCATGGTTCAAGAGAATGAGGTCCGTCGTCAATAGCCCTAGTGCAGCTTCACAGAGTGACGTTAATATAGCTCTCTAACTTTCTCCCATAAAATACCTATACAGCCACCTATCATAAAAATCGTTGTGTCTGTACTTCAAAATATCGTATTTACTCGAATCTAAGCCGTACTTTTTTTCCAGTGTTAATACTACTGAAAATCGGGTGTGGCTTAGAATCGAAGGCAAAACATTTGTTGAGTCTGGGAAATTAAATTTCCATGCGTTTTCAAAAGGAAAAGTGTAACCATCCATTCTGGCCATTTGCATCGATGGCTTATCCCATTCCGCAGCTTTTCTCCAGTATTCAGTCTATCCTAGACATCATGGTTGGCCCATATGTACGAAAGTTTTTTGTATACCCTTTCTTTTATAATCCCTTAAACGTCAAAGATATCGGTAATGGTACCAAAACGAGTTCACTATGACGCAAGTATGAAAAGGAAGTCAATTAATTCCATATGCAGAAAAAAATGGAAACATAGCAGCGGCCACTGAAAATGTGACACGGATGAAACAACTATACGTCTATGGCGTAAGCAAAATGATATAATTTCTGCTTGTAAATGGTCAACAATCTTTATAATAATTCTTTTTACATTCTTCTTTAATACATTTTTTAAAAAAAAAGGATGCGTAGCAAATACATTGAATGACACTAAAGACGGCACCGTGAGAGGAAAATGCTGACGTTGGCACCAATTCCGAAGTCGAATCCTACTGTCCGATATTCACGAACCTTTTACACATTTTTTTTATATATTTTCACAAAATTGTGTACAGAATTGGGGGTGTGGCTTAGAATCGTTGGTGGCTTAGATTCGAGTAAATACGGAATATGTTTATGTATGTATTTCCAAGTTTTTATGCTAATATAAGAAATTTATTATTCCCTCCTTATTAGTTTTTTAATTTTTTTTTTAATTTCTTAAGTATCGGATATCGCGATAAAATTATTTTATGCTGTTTTTTCAATTTTTTGACAAAAAGTTGCTTAGAATTTCGGGTTAGGCTTAGAATCGATGGTGCTTAGATACGCGAGTAAATACGGTATAAGTATAATTACTTCATAAATCTGAAACTTAACAAAATATCTACAGTTATCTCAGAAAGATTACAATGCAATGCTCAGATATTATAAAGAGATTAAACTTTTAGTATCAGTATTTATAAAACTTTTTATCATTATAATTTACTTAACTTTCATCTATAAATTTGTTAAAAAGCATTAAATGTAATAATATAATTCGTTAAATAAATATACTATGTAAATAACAAATTTTTTTTTTACCTCAGAAAAAGAGGAAGTTTAGAAAGATAAAAATCAGACTTCATAGGGTAGATCCTACAAATCTTTTCGTATATTAGGATAATTTACTTTAATTTCTTCATATTACGCAAAGACTGTGTTAGGATTGCTCATCAAAATAATTCGCTTAATTTATCAACAATAGAGAGATTTTATTAGTAATTGGTAAAACAAGTGTAGGATTACTGCAGAAGTCTTGTAATTTGAAATAAATTTTCTTTCTTACTTATTTAATGCTATCTGTAGATTCCTGTAATCATTATGCTTCTTTCATAAAATGTCAACAAGGTATAGAAGTACAATAACAAAAGAATTGGAATGATACTCCATTAAGGAATATTACTTCCATGTTGGGATAAGTAACAACTTCTTTTTAGGTTGAAGACAAAAGCACATAGTACTTTAATAACATAAACTTTTGTATTATACTTCTAAATAATATTTTTGGTTAAGTATTTGATTATTCTGCAGTTGTTTTTCAACACCTGAGTATTGGGGTCGAGAGTTTCATATTTTAATCCGTAATGAAGGGAGGATATTATTAAAGAATCATGTAGCTTCGAGAACGAAATGATTGGTATATATATATATATATATTGTCTTTTTACATAACACTAAAGCATAGGATATAGAATTTTGGATTTGGAAATCTAATATATTTCCTCATTAAATCACTCGAAGTTGAATGTCAGCAATGGAAAACTAATATGATACTGTTTACGTGAATTTTTGGTATTAGAGCTTTTTGTAGAATAATTGCATTTATGATAACAGGGGAAAAGGTCAATTTATATGCCAAAGTTCAGAATTTTATCGACTTAGGAATCAGTTTGATAATTTTTCTTTGTTCTTTTGTCAATATATATGTATTTTATTTTGTAAATTACTCTTTATATCCATTGATTATTTTAATATTTGAATATGGAAATCTAATATGGAATTTTTGAACATGGAAATTTAATAATTACTCATTAAATTACACGAAATGGAATGATAGTAGTTTAAAATTTATATAATGTTGTTTACGTGAATTAAGTTTATGAGATACGGTAATGGAATTTTTTATGGAACAATTATTTTTATAATAACAGGATGGAAGGTCAATTTATTTGTCAATGTTTAGAGTTTTATCGACTTAGGAATCAATTTGATAATTTTTCTTTGTTTTTTTTTGTCGATATATAAATATTTTATTTTGTAAAATGCGCTTTAAACCCATTGATTATTTTAATATTTTTTTTCAAAATTCTGTTTTTGAGAACCCATTAGTCTCCACATTGACTAAGGTATAATTACTAGATCAGCTTTCAGGTGACAGTTTAATTAAAGTACCCTATTATTTGGATTAAAAATCAGACCATTCCCATTGAATATCTTCCCATTTTTATGAAATATTTTAAACATGGATATGCTGCAGCTTTTTCACGATATTTTGTCAAATTTTGTACTGCGTAATTAAATGATTTATAAATATATTTTTTTTTTGTTCGCTGTCTGGGAGTTAAAATGTTTGATAAGATTTATATTAAACAAATACCTGTCTAACACATTTATTTACAGAAAAATCATACACGAATAATAATTATAATTTTGAAAATGAAAGAAAATTTACAAAAATTTACACCAATAAATAAAAAGAATAATTGCAAAGAAATATAAGTTAAGAATATCACAAAACACATTTAATTTTGCCTGCATAAGGCAATGATTTCTCTGAATTCAATAATCGCCATTAAGCAACCAAAACTTTCCATTAACTCTTGATCAGATTTTCTTTGACATTTTTCTTTCAGAGATCTGGAAGAAAAGGTACAATATATCATATATTTCATTTTGAGGTGAGGGAGGAAATGGGTGTTGAATACAGTTAAGAATTGAACTCTTTTATTGAATCAGAATAAAGAGATTCGTTAGTTTATAAAGAGTAATAAATTTTAAAACAGCAATAAAATAGCTAATAGGATAAAAAGCACCAGATTATTATTTTATTATAAAACTAAGTAAAAAAAGGATTTAAAATAATTACTGTATATAAACAAAAACAATTAAATGTAAAGCAATTTTTTTAAGATACAATTTTTTTAATTTAAGAGAATAGCACCTTACTCTTCGTAAAGAATTGTGTTTACTAAAACTGATAAAATTAAGGTATCCGAACACGTTGAAATGACCAAATTTGGTCAAAACACATACTTTATTTTTTTTATTTTATTGAACAGAGCTATCTTTTAGCTTTTCAAAACATATTTGTTTTGTTTTTACGTTACCTAGAGGCCAAGTTACAATCAATTTTATAAAATTAGAAATACCGGAAGTGGGTCTGTAATCTACCAGAAGTGGGTATTTAATTTGTTCAAAATCTAATATGGCGAGTATGATAACTCAAAATAATAAAAATGTATTTATTTGAAACTTTTTAAACCTCATATTTTTATTATTTTCTAGAGAATGTACTAAAATATTTCTTATTGTATGAATATTTTTGGAGTTATGGACTGTTATTTAAATAATGGTCTCATTTAGAATGTCACACTTCTTATTCCATTTATTCAATCAGTTCTAAAATTTTTAATTTTAATAAAACATTACAATTTTAGTACATTTTCTAGATAAATGCATCTAATTTGTTTTAGCAATATTTTTATTGATATAAGTTTATTACTTTTTTCTCAAATTTCTTTGAAGTCTTTCAAAAATATTGCTAAAATTTCACTTATAATTGCGATTTTTGTAAAATTTAGATAATTTTTTTTAAAGTTGTTGTGTGTGTTAGTTAAATATAATTATTTATTGGTATTGATTCTTAAAAAGTATTTATGTTTTAGTATGATACTTTTTAAAAAAGTACTCCAAACGTGTTCGGATACGATAATTATTAGAATGTATGAGAGGTAGATTTAAAATGATATTTTTAACAAAAAAATTTTTAAACATAGCAGCAATATAACAAAGAAGTGGAATTTTTTAAACAGGTTGTTTCGCAAAATAGAGAAAGTAATTCAGATAGTGGAGTTTCAAAGATTCTAAAACTTTTCTAATTAGTTTTGTACTAAAATCAGTGATACTAAAATATGGAGATGATAAGTTATATGTGAATTAAGAGCTAATTCACACACAAGACAATGAAAAATTTCTTATGAGAATGATTTGAAAATTACAAAAACAGCAGGATTTATCAAAGTAAGACTGGTGTGAACAAAATTATGTATAATGGGCTATTAAGTATTAAACTCTTTTTTGTACGGGGTTTAGCTTAAGAGATTTGATATTTTTCAAGCTTTTCACAAAACCAAAAATAGAGCTATAACTATTAAAACGAACACCGTTGTGTTCCTTTTCTCTATTTTTGTCATCGAGGAAGGTATTTACGTTAGTATTGTCTCGTATGCTACGTGTAATAGCAACGATCATGATTTATTCATTGCTTATAGAACGATAAACTGCCCTGATTATTTTTTTTATACTTTATTATATCAAGTGCAGTGAAACTTATCTCAATGAAGAAAGATTTTTCAATGCTTGTTTTAATGAACTTACACCAGTTGTTGAGCTTTTAATCAATGTAAAACTATTCAAATGTATCGAAAGAAGAGGAACACATTTTCAAATTCGTAGAAAATCGATTATTCTTCTGATGTGTTGTATCTAACTCTCTAAAAAGAGCAAAATTTGTTTTTGCATTGAATGAAGATCATGTTATTAATTATGATATTGTGTTTATCAGAAGCATGATAATACGCATTTGTGACGCAATGAAGGATAAGAAGATAACATAATTTATCATGCTTTTGTGGACGACGCTTCTGTAATATTGTCATTAATGACAAAATTGACACATTTGCTGAAGATAAACAATCAATATCAAAGGCTGTGTTTACACAAACAGAGGGCATCCAAGATTATGAAAGAAACTTATAAGGAAATTAATTTTTGTTACTACTTTGCCAGAAAACTGCATTAGAAAAGAAATTAAAATTATATTCAAACAACCTGTATTCATAAAAAAATATTGAAGCATTCGTAGTAAATGAAGATTTTAATTAAAAAATGACGAAAATATATAACATGAGATATTTTTTAAAAATTGCAAAAATGAACTGCTTGTTTTATATTGTTTTTAGGAAAAAAATGTAAGAATTACAAGAAAAACAGCCATCTCTCTCTAATTGAATCTGATAAAGCTAGAATCTCAAAAATTCGAATTTAAGAAGAAAAAGATCATTTTAAATATTTTTTTCACACTTAGCGCTCCTCTTATTTTTGTTGTGGTTATAAATACGTTACTAGATTAAGTTTAAGGGGTCATTCGCAAATTTAATCGGTTATCGCTAATCGTTTTGACAAATATAAGCACTCCAATTTTCTTTTTTATTTCTTTTGCTTTAGTAGTTATGATAAAATCAGATGATTCTGTGCTTTTTGTTTTTGTCGACAATACACATAATTTTGATACTGCATTTATTATTGTTGTTTGACTGTTAAAGTTAGTGCATATCTAAAGAGGACTATTTTTCGTAGATTATGAGACATTTTAACATTAAAACACACATAGATATATTTTGATGACTGTTTGTAACATATCATTTTTATGGCGGCCGCCCCGTGTGAAGATTGTAAAAAAGTTAAAATTATACAATGAAAACTTGACATTTTGGAATTAATTGTGGGTAAGATTAAATATAATTTTTAAAGAAAGTTTCTAAATTAAACCTAAAATAACTGGACTCTTATTCTGAGTTTTTGACAACAGATATACATTTAATATCTTTTAACTGAAAATAACTGTATTTGCTGTCATTTTTATTTTCTTAGACATCTATTA
>BMAV01026453.1:0-26436 GCA_019973955.1 Trichonephila inaurata madagascariensis | reverse complement strand
GATATTCAAAACATCTGCATTAACTTTTTTTGAGCCTTGTTTTTTTCCTAAGCAAAAATTTTAATACCCTAGATTTCTTCTGCTGTAGATTATATTACGGATTTTATATTATGTTATATACATGCACGTGCACACATGCATGATTTCTATTGCTTAAAAACATTTCATTTTAGATTAATTTATTATAAATAAAATAAATACGACTTTTTTTGTTTCTGAAAGCATTTCATGTCAGATTAAACAAAAATGATATGCGAAATAAAACCAAGTGGCTGAGTGATAGCTTATCGCGCTTCCACACCACATGTTCACGGTTCTATCCTCGGGTTGGGCAAGGTCGACTCAGTCTTTCATCCCTTTAGTGGGTGGAAAATGAGTACCAAGCTTGCTTGGGGTCTAAAAACCGGGGGTTTTGCTTCAGACTGACCACCTGATCGGGACATCTGCTCATGCACCTCACCGCCTAATGTCCACGTATACTGAGATGGGCACAGTAAGCTTTGGCCCTCACGGGCTGTTGCGCCAATGAGTTTAGTTTAGACATGTGAAATTCGACCTTCACTACTCGTTTGATTTTTTTGTATGATAGAAACTTGATTAACGTAAAAATGTAAAATTATGTTAAAAGTTTTTAGCACGCGTTTATTATGATTATAACTAATAATGATCATAATCAAACTATTCTCATCATGTGATTTAATATTCACGGGATAATGTTGATACTATTACCGCACTGTCAGATTTAAAAAAAAAACCCTAATATTATAACGGTAAACAGATGCAATAAATTTAAATTTATCAGAACATCCTATTTATGTTTTTCTGTGTTTTGATTAATGGGAATTAACTATTTAAAAAAACATTCAAAGTATTTAAAATTTAAAAGTCTTACAAAATCTTGAAATATAAGAAATTGAAGGATAAATTAAAGTAAATAGAGTATATTCAGAATTTTGTTGCTGATATTTTTCTGAAATTCTTTCCGAAATAAATCATGCAAGTTTTAATTTATTCAGAGGTAAAACTTGAAACATAAGGTAAATTTACTTTACAAGAATTGAAAGAATTAATATTTATTGAAAATATAGAACAAAGTTTTTACTTAAATTTAAACATTATATCTCTTTCGATACCAAAATTATTTTGCCCTTTAAATTATGCATTTTAGGAATTTTTATATTGTTTCTAAAAATATAATTTACATTTAAAGTAGATTTTCTTAAATATAATGATGAAAAAAAATTCTACAATTAGCAGTAAAGACGACTATTATAAATTAAAATAATTTTTTTCTCATTCATTATAGGAATGAACTCAAATAACTATTTAAATAATTTCCCTTTTGAATCTTACTGCTATTCTTTTTCTTTTCAAATGAAATATTTGAAGATAGTTTAAAGTATTTTTTGATCGTGAATTTATGATTGAACATTTTATTTTATTAATGATAAGATTTCAGCTTTGCATTACAATAAAACGGAACACTCTCAGACTCACTTGAATAGATTTGTATTTCGCCCCTTTTAAAAATATCCAAAAGCAAGATGACACTAAACAGAAGAGAAAGAGAGCAACGTCATTGAAAAACCACCTCAGAAGCACGTGCATTGTCAATCGGGGAAGCTATTTATCAAACTTTAAAATTTTCTGAATCTGTTTCCATGTTAATCAAGGACTTAAAACTTCTTTTTGAAATGTTAGAGATTTTAATTAGGTTTATATTGACGACAGAACTGCTAGCTTCTACTTATACAAATAACATATCTAGAAACATTGAATGTGAATCAAAATTATGAATTTCTAATGAGTGTAATGAATTTTTAATGATAATTTTGGTGTATAAAAAGAAGTCGATAAATGTAAAATTGTTTTAAGTTAGGAATTAAAGCTAAATAGAAAAAAAAAACCCATTGTTATAATTTTGTCTTATCCTTATATTCAATTTAAAATCTACAAAATTTTATGCAAAATAAAAACATAATGATATCACAACTGGTTACACAATTATCTACCAAATTTGAGGGATTGAATATTAACTGAAAGGAAGTCATTATCTTTGCACAGGTTTATTAATTTGGATTTCGGAATAGTTAGTTGTACTTTTGACCTTACAAGAAAAATAATACAACTGTAAAAAATTGTAACTGTTTTGTACCTTATTTTAAGCGAACAACATTTTTAATTAAGGCAAGGTGAATTTAATTTATATATATATACTATCTTATATTTTAATTTTAATTCTTAAATTCAGTTAAATGTTTTGTTTACAGAGGAGAGTAAATTATATATATCAGAAAAACCCGCCTTGAATCAAGATTTTCTTAGTCTCATACTTTCCACTAAGATGGCCAAGTCAGTACATATGCACAATGCTTTCCCGGTTTATCTGATAAATTTTAGTTTTCTCTTTGCAACAGTAAATATATAAATTTCCAACTATAGGGAAACCATGAACCCACTGAGTTACAGTCTGGGAAATAATTTTCTATGGCAGCAAGAACAATCTTGTGGGTATTCCAAGTACTCTGACTGTAAACTTGTATGTCAGTCTGTTGAATCAACCTGTTGCACTAACATTAATAAGCATTATTTAAAGGGATGTTTTACAACAAGAAAACGCGGACTTTCATAAACCGTTGTAACTTAACATATTCTATAAAATGTCAACGTGTTACCTACTCCTGCTAGATCACCAGATCTTTCTCCATTCAAGCAGGAATGGGACCTCATTGGAAGAAAATTCCAGTTATATCCACAACCAGCATTAACCATCCCTATATTGATTCCCCTATAGTGTAACAGGGATGGAACTCCATTCCACAAACTGAGGTTCGACACTTGTACCACAAAATGCATGTACATTTGCGTGCTTGCATTCAAAATTCTGGTATTTACACCGGATATTAATATAAAATAATTTCACATTTGAAATGGTCTTTCTCACGCTTGTATTAACCTGTGATCTTAAAACTTTAAAAAAAAAAATGTTACACCTTAGACAAATGTACTGCCGAAATTTCATTAATCTGCAACAAATTTTCTTTGGTGTTGGGATTTTTCAGACATATTATTATTAAATACATACAACACAATAAATTTCTTGTTTAAAAAAATCAGAAAAAATAAACAAATTTAAAAATTTTACTAAATATTGCTTAAATTAAAAAATACTCAATTAATTTTATTAATAGTTTTTTTGAATACGGATAATGTTATAGTTACTAATATTTATGATAAAAGAGAAGAATTTAAATTCAATACTATAAAAGTATCTCATTGGTAGAGTAAAGTACATGTTTCTATATTCAGAAATATTATTAATAATTACATACAACGTAATAATTTCTTGTTTAAAAAATTTTTAAAAAAATTATAAAAATTTCACGAAATAAAGCTTAATTCAAAAATACCCGATTAATTTTATTAATAGTTACGTTTTTGAATAGAGAAATTCTAAATAATAAGGATTAAAATTCCTTAGAATGTTAATAGTTTATTATAAATTTATCATTTTTCTTAGATAGATATAGTTTTACCACCATTTTCTAATATTAGATAAAATTACTTATTCTCTTAGTCTTGTTTTAACCGTAGAAATTTTTTTTAAATGCATTTATAATCCTAGGGTTCCTAAAGTAATGGTAGTATGTATACACACTTTTTAATTTTTTATTTCTATTCTTTTGATACTTTTTCTAAGTGCTACTATTCAGCCATTCCATGCTTTGAATTTGCATAAGGGTCTAGAATCTGGCAATAACTGATTTATTGTATTCAGATTTAGCACGGATTCGGTATTTTTGAATGCAATTTTTAGGTAAGTTACCTTTTTTTTGTAATGGATTTAGATATTCTATCCATTATTTTCAATTGGATTTTGCTCAGTATTATTAACAGAAAGGGGGAAGGTTGGCGTGCCAAAAAACATGTTCAACCCCACTTTTATATAAGTATTTTATATGTAAGAGCTGTTCTAAGTCAGCAATGTTTATAATACTGTAGTATCCATATTTTTATATATTAAATTAATAATATATAAAAATATGGATAATATTATAATAATTAAATTTATAATATATCCTTCTAAAATCTTATGCCTAGTTTATCTTACAAATTCGATTTTTTTCAGTTTTGTTTTTATTGATTATTCATCTCTCTTTAGTAGAGAATTTTGTGAGTGACCGAGTGAGTGAATATTAACGTCGTGCTATTTAACTATTCGATATATGTATATCTCATGCTTTATACATATATATCATGGAAATTAAGTAAGAATGTTTCTCTTTAATAACAGAGACTTGAGTTAAAAAATTTGACTTGGATAATTCAGTTGATTTTCTATCCAGAAATTATAAATTAAAATAAAACTAGAAATGTAAAGAAAATAATTATAAAATGAGGTACTCATGCATAATAAAAAAATAATTTATCAATAAAGGGAAATTTTAACTAATGGATGAGCTAATTTTATTTTAATTTAAATTAATGTGTTACGTAACAAAAGAATTGAGTTAAATAATGGGTTTTGAGAAAGGTAATACTCCTGAAAAAAGCAGTTTCAACTTAAACTTGCTCTGCTATCTAATACTAATAAATTATCAGTTTTATTTACAAGAAACGCAGGTAAATAATCGTTTTGATATGAATAAAACAAAAGTTTGTCTCGGGAAGTTCCTTCTGCAGTTCCGGTTTGACTTCCTTATGTGTGTACTTGAGAAAAACTGTTATTTTTTAGCTTCGAGTCGCTGTATACATTTATTTTAATTTTTTTAATCGTTAAGTTCAATTTAACTTTAGTACAGTATGATTCTTTAAAATAAATATAACAACATTATGCGTTTATGAACTTAAGTGTCTTTTTTGGGAATTTAACTGTATTCTCAAATTACAGAAATTGATAAATGTTGTTGATAATAAGTACAATACAAAAAAAGGGGAAAATATTTTAGAATTATTTTTGAGGAATGTGTGGCAAGAGGTAAAAGTATAAATATGTAACTATTTATACATGAGGAAAAATAGTAGTTTTTCATGAAATATTTTTAAAAATGTGAAGTACTTTCGAATTTAGAAATCTAAAGCTTCCAAGAAATGTCATATTTAGGTAAGCAAACTTCCTTCAATGGTGATAAAAATTTCAGTGAATAACAAACAGTGTTAAAATCATATTTTCATGAATGCTATTCTTAGAATTCCCTCCAAAATACTTCTTGGAAAATTAAGTTATCCCGAATTTTAACTTTGTTGAAATTAGATGAGAATTGTTAGAAATCTAAATTGATTTAAAGAGAAAGTGCATGTAAATTGAAATTTGAATAGATTTAATACATATAACATAAAAATAGAACTTTATTAAATATGTGCATACTAAATAAAATCAACGACAATTTAATTTGTACATTTTCTAGCAAAGTTTATGGCTAAAAATGTTGATTTAGAAATAAATGGATAAAAAGATTTTTTCTTATAGGAAGTTCAATCTTCTACAGTTATTGAAATTTTCCCCACTCATTTACAAAACCTTAAATTTTATTAATACAATGCTTTATTTATTTGTTTCAAAAATGTAGAATTTCAAAATATTTTTCAAAAATATAAGAAAAAAAAAATCATTGCCGTCTTTTGAAGTTAAGATTACAGAAACGAAGAATCGTCAGTTTAGTACGTAGACACCTTTGAATATGTCATGGACTATTTCAATTTCCTCTGGTTCGGAAGATTTCTATGGTAAAAAGAGATTTCGCATTTTAAGATGTTCGCAGTGCACTGGATTTTTTAGGAGAGTTTTCTCTTCCTCTTCTAGAAATGGGACGTCTAACCCAATAATGGATTTCTTTTGATTCCTTTTATACACTTCTTGCTCTGTTTCCCTTATGCTCATATTTACTTATGCATTTATTATGCACTTTTTCTACTCTAAAATGATGCATGTTTAAGTAATATAGAAGCTTATAAAAGAGATTTTCGTAAACTAGTTTTCATTGTTCTTAACACAATTCATTGAGAATCTCATTAAGATATCCAACTACGTTCGGAACCGTGATTTTGCAAAAGCGTATAAATGGATAATATTTACGATATTTAGTGTCACTTAGGTTAGAGAATGTATATAAAATTGTTTTAAGAGTAGTATTATAATAAAAAATTATTTAAGTGCAAAAAAAAAAAAAAAAAAAAAAATTGACAAAAAATGAACACAGAATAACCAATTTTCAAAATATTCTCCTTTTGTTAAAAATGCTTCTATTATAATAATATTTTGCCTGTATATAGCTCAGACCTCAGTACAGAGGCTCAAATAGAATTTTTGAAATATATAACTTAGAAGTGGGTTTATCCATGTTTTACGACAACAGAAAGGAGAAATTTTAAGAAAAAAACGCCGATAATTATTGCAATTGGTATTAACTCTAAAAATAATTTGAATTCTTCAAAAATCATAGTTGAGCTTCTGTACAGAGGTCTGAGCTATATACAGGCAAAATATTATTATAATAGAAGCATTTTTCACAAAAGGAGAACACATTTTGAAAAAAGGTTATTCTAAGTTAATTTTTTGCCAAAATATTGTATTTAAATAATTGTTTTCGTCATATAATGTTCTTAAAACTATTTTATACATGTATTCTAATCTAAGTGACACTAAATATCATGAAAATTATCCATTTATGTGCTTTTTTAAAATAACAGTTCCGTACGTAGTCGGATACCTTAATAGAACAATTACATTTTAAATTTCACACCCTCCTCTCTAAATCATAAAAAACTGAAACGAGAGTTTTATTTGTGTTTGTGATATTGTCTTCCTTGAAGAAATTTTAAGAATCTCCATTGATATTTTTTCTTATAAATCGGATGCAAATTTTGTAAATGTATTTCTCCGATATATATATATATATATATATGAATCTTTATTTACTACATTACTACACAGGGTTAAGAAATTTAATTACGTTCATTGAATGATAATAAACTATATGTTATAAAAAGAAGTATTTCATTTAATAAGTATAGTAAATGAAATACTAAAATCTGTATTTGAATTGTTGAAAATGTATTGAATTTTGGTTTTGAAGATTCTTGTACAATCTTTCTTTGTGGAAAAATTTTAATTACTTAAGTAATTATTTCACAGTTTTTATTACTAGAAATTAAAATATGTATGAAATGGCTTGTACGACTTATGCAACACAATGCGGTTCTTTTTAAAGATTTTGTACATCAAATTATAGTATTAAGTAAAAATTATAACGCAGCTTATGGAAAGAAAATATTAGATTTTGATCTTATAATGATTGAATGATTTGTTTTCTTCGTTTTGTGTAACATTTATTAAGTTCTTTTGATTATTTCTATCAGAAATTGTGTGTGTGGTTTTAAGGGTTAATATTTTTTTTGCATAATGAATTTATAAGTTGAGCTGTTAAAAATTACTGGCAATTTACTGTATATTATCTATACATTTAATGAAATATTTTCAGTGCATGTATTAAAAAAACTAATAAAAAATAGGAGCTCCTATTTATTTATTACTTCCGGAAAAAAGTAAGATAACTTTTTTTGAAAACACGAAGCTTATAATTAAGGTTTTGCTTAAGTTTATGCGTAATAATACATTCATTCTTTCATAAATCTTTATCATTATTTATTTTGCTTATCAGTGAAGAATATATTCCTTTCACTCTTGGGATTATTGCATTGTTGTTGTTTCATTTTAATTTGTGTGTGTGTTTTCTATCGTTAACCTTTTAGTTTATCAAAAACTGTCTATTCAGATGGAATTGAACTTGTACCGTAAGTTATTTTCAAAATTAGTTGTTCCTTCGTAAAATAATATATATTTATAAGTAAACTTATTTCCCTTTTTTCGCATAGATTTTTTATTAGTTACTGCATAACGTAAATTTCTTTTAACCTTCATGTACATTATTTGTTAAAAAAGAACGAATCAATAAATCCCTTTTGGAAGTTTTCAAACTATAAGTCAGGTGGAAAATGTTTCAAAAATTCAATTTTTCTTTACATAGCTTTGGGTTTAAGATTCTAAAGACGTTTTGAAACTTGACTTTTAATTATAGTTTTAAAAAAAAACACTCTTTTATAGTTAATCGAACTAAGTTGTAACTTAACCTTTTAGTCGCCAAATCTGGAAATGGAATCTGGAATTAGTCGCCAAATGCGGGATGGGATCTGAAAATGGGAAATCGTTGACCCTGATGATCCTGATCAGGACAATGGATTAAAATTATTGTATTGCCATCGGTCCTGGACGAGTGAGCAAAATTTTGAATTAATCTGACCTTTTAAACGGGGTAAAAATTGAGTTCAAAGATTCCGTTACATACAAGTGAAGCTTATAAAAGGGTGTAAAAAGATTCTAAGCTAACCCTTCAATCATTTTTCGTACTCATATTGGATGCAAGTATGTTTGTTTATTTATTCTCTCACATCTAATTCTAACACATAGAAAAGCATTTTAGGTGAGAAAACTGTAAAAAACCCAGTTAAGTTTTATTCTCAGCACGTTTTGGATTAAAAACAAACACGGACTCTGATTTTATAAATCATGAACATGTTAAACTAAAGACCAATTTCCCTTTTACTTCAAGTAGCTTCATTTCAAGAGCGACTTCAAATCTCCCGAAAAAGAAATCACCTCCCACTTTTACTACTTTGCATGCAAATGGGCAATTGCAGGAGTGCTGTGAAACAATTGAATGCATTACGTCCAGATATTTCGAAGCAGCTACAACGAAAAGGTAGCACTGATCCTCCATTGTCTTTATGGAAAACATTATTTAAATTCTTTCATACTTGTGGGGGATGAATAACTTATATGAATATGAGATCAGATAGTCAGAGAAGGGCCTATTTTGAAAATAAAAGTTTTCATTATGCGGAAGAAAGAATTTTTGCGAATCACACAAGAAGTTATTGAAAGATCAATGGTTGTTCGTCACTTGGTTATTCGCTTTTCAACATGCACATTTCTATGATAAGCAGTTTGAATATTTGAATATGATAGTTTGTTTTAGTAATATATATTTATATTGTGTGCTAAGTTAGGAGATGACTGAGGTGCGGGAGAAAAGCTTTGAAATACATTTATTAAAGAAGCTATATTTGTTCCTCTTTGAAAAAAGAAATAAAATCCGTGCCCTGCATTACAAAGCACTGTGCTTTCTGAATATCACCTTTTGAAACAGTGTTTAATAAGGAATAAGGAATGCAAATTTTCAATACAAATTTGCATTTAAAGTATTATTTTTTAATATTATTTCCTAATTTATTTATCTTTTGAATTCGTTTTACAATAGAAACACTAATTTTTATAACAAATGTATATTCCTACATATTTATATATCTTTCATATAAAATCTATAAGCTTATTCTCTAAAGTACTTATTAAATTCTACAACAAGCGAGGAATTTTGATAAATTTAATTAACACATTGCAAGATTTTGTATATTAACAAACCGCTTTTTGATTAAATTTTTTTTAAAAAAAGTGAATGATATTTACCATATTGTAAGGCTTAGAATAGATGCGTTCAATAATTTTTTTTGCACTGATAATTTTCAGAGGTTTTCTTTTTTCTTGAAAAACTGTCACACATTTGACTTAACTATACAACTAACAATATCATTTCACACTAAAGTTTTAGAGCAGGAGTAGTTTTTCTGTTAAATTGAGATTAAATGATATATTTGCTCATAAAAATCAGTAATTGTTTTCCTTTTGAAAGATTCAGGAGATAAATATGTTCATCAGAGTAGGGAATTTCGGAATATTTCTTCCTTAAATATACTAGTATATTTTACAAAATATACAGTCACGATAGTGCGTAATGCATAACTTTCATTCCCTTGATTATTTTGTATTATTCGTCTTATTTTTAAAACTTTTTGTTATCTCTTTTATACTTTTCATAAATACTACTGATATGATATAAGTATTAATTATGTATCGTCATGCAAATCAAACAACTGAAGTATTTTTATTTTTAATAAAAACTCATACGTTTGTTAGTGTGTAATTTAATCAATAACAGCAACTTGTAATAGATAAATGAATCTGCGTAAGTCTAACAGATACGATTATTTAGCGATTAAAGTTGCGAATTTCATGGGTGTTCACGTGCGAGGTTACCTTTCTAACAAATAATTAGGATGTGTGGTATAATAAGGGATGCTACATGCCAAATACAATAGAGGCTCAAAGTGCTCAGATGGCATGGCACATGAAATTCAGCCAATAAAACATCAGCTTCATGTCACCTTTTTTCCTACAAGGGATAAAAAATTACGAAATCTGTCGTCAATAGTATTTCGTGCAGTCGTGCACTTCTTCAGTGACGTAAATTTAGATCAACCAATCATGTCTCCCCTACCCCTATTCCAGAAAAGCAAATTTTTGGAATAAAATACGATTTCTTTTTCTTTGAATGATGTAAATACAGTTAAAAAATTCGTATTAAAAAGTAGAAACGTGTTCTTCCTTCTCACAAATAATTAGGAGAGTTATGCATGCCAAGGTTACTAAGTCAAGTAGTATATTCAAGTCGTATTTTTAATCAATTATTTCACTTTCGCGATACGTTCTTAAAAATATTATTCAAATAATCCATAATCAATATAAGTGTATAAATATAATATCTCATGTACGCATATTTAATTTCGTATAACTTGTAAGCAGTAAATGTTAAATCAACATATAACGTCTTGACTCTTATATTAGAAAATGTTTGTACAACATCTAAAAATTATCTTTTTAAAAATTTGTGAGTAGGAATTAATTTTAAAACTTCTAACTATAGTTTCACATGATATTTTATAATGTAAAGAACCGATCATATGTATATGAACAATAAATTAAGCATTGTAATTTAAAACTACAGATGCAAATCAGTAACTTTTTTAAGGGGCACAATGAATAAGGAAAAACAGAAAATAAATGATTTCTACTTTTCTGCTGTCTTATTTAACGACCTTGCATCTAAAGACAAAAAGGTTTAGTGTAAAAATTTTGTTTTCGTTGAAATCTTTTCTATAACAGCAGTTCAGAAAATCCTTTCAACATTTTCAGAATTCAGTTTTCCAAAACTGCTGAATGCGATGTTCACATTATATGCGAAAAATGCTGGGAAAAAAATACACTATATCCTTTTACGTTTGGCTCTTTTTTTGGGTATGTACTGCGCATGACAATAACAGAATGTAGCAGGAAAGAAAGATTGGAGTTGTCAATGAATCTCTCTCTCTCGGCTTAAACGTGTAATTTGTCTAAAAATGACGTAATTGTAAGAGCTCTTTTAGGATGATAATTCTAAATAACTTTAAGATTGATTTGCCTTAGACATTATAAAATGCTGAAGTTTTCATCAGTTATTCTCCTTGGATGGTTCTTGAAATTTGACCATAAATTTACGTATTTTGCATATGCTTATAATTTTTTAAGTATATATGTTTATATTCATATGTAAATTTTTTGTTCATTTAAAAACATTTCAAATTTTTTTTGAAGCTTTCTGAATTTAATAAGAAGTAGTGATTATATATATTCAGAAGTATTTTATGTTAATATAAAATCAGAAGTGCTAAAATTTTTATATAGTGAGTGAAGTTAATCTATTTCTAGTGTCTCAAGTTTTCATTATTTGAAAAGTGTATTCAACAAGTTAAATTAATATTCCTTTCTTCCCTCCTCAGTGGCTCGAGAGCCCAGGGTGGGCCTTGGCCTTCTCAAGAATCTTTTTTGCAGGCCAGCCTTCTTCCTGATAGTGTTCTCCAATTCTTAGTTCTCCAAACTAGGAGATCTTTTTCTAGACCATCAGTCCACCTAAGATTTGGCCTGCCTTTTCTCCGTGTGCCAATTGGTTAGGCATTGAAGATTTTTTTAGTGGTGTGGTCTTCATTCATTCTGACTACGTGACCTGCCTATTTAATTCATTGTATTTTGACAAAGTTCACGATTCCGGATGCTTTATTTGAGGGATAGAGCTCGAAATTGGATCTTCTTCGAAACGTTTTATTTTCACGAAATCCTCCAAAAATAAATCTTAAAATATTACTTTCGTAGATACTTATCATGTTCTCATCTGTTAGAGACATGGACCAAGTTTCACATGCATAAGTTAATTCTGATCTTAAAAGACATTTATACAACAGAACCTTCGTTTTTCTTTTGATTAAATTCAATTTCATATAATTTCGTATTCCATTAAGATATCTATTAGCTATACTAATTCTCTTTTAGATTTCAAATGTTCAATCGTTTTTTATTAAATTAATATTAAATGAATGAAATAGAGTTAGTTTTTGAAAATATAAACCGGAATTTAAGCATCGTGATCTTCCTCATTTAATTTCCTATTCATTGATAACAGTTGTGTTGTCTTATAAAAATAATTGGCATTCAAACAGTCTGCAAAAGTTTTTCATTATGCATCACTGGATTCGCTGGATTTTTTCAAAAGGATAAAATAAATTGATAATTTGCTTAAGATTAAAATTTTTACATTCAGTTCCTTAATTATAAATATAGAAAAATCATTGAAAAAATCAATTCTAGAAAAAACTCACCAAAAATGTATATAGTAGTTATTTTATAATAATTCTCCCTTTTTCATTCAGAATACAAAAAAATATGGTTACAAATTTAAAACAAATTCCTTTTCTCTTGTTGAATACGTTTTCTTCAAAGCTACGAAGTAGAATTAGCGGATTTTCAAAAGTTTTTTTTTTTTGAATTATGAAATTCACATTTGTGGAGTCAAATTATTTAAATTTAAGTTGAATATCATTTTATTATTAAAAAAAATTGCGTTAAAGAATTAAAAATATAGGAAGTGGGAAATATTGGAGATGCAACATTTCAGTTTAGAAGAAAACATATGACTTTGGTTAATACTCTCTACATAGAATGATTGATTTTACTCATCACAAACATCAAACACAATTTCTCAATTGTTTTTTCTTGGTTGTTTATTTTAGAATTTATGTTGCACTAAATAGTCTCTGTGGACTGTAGGACCCAGTTTGTATTAGACATAAAATCTATTGCTGAAAACTTCTCTTTCTTGTATGCTTTAGAAGATTTTTTCTTTTTCCAGCTTATAAAAAATAGAATTAGAAGTTTTAAACTCTTTATGGAGTGTATAGAAAATACCCCAAAGTAAAAATTTGTAAAAATTGAGATTCAAATTATTGCTTTTTTTAGAAGCATATAAGCATGAGTTTATATTATATATTACTAATTCTAATAGTATCTTTTTCTGAGCCTTTCTTTAGGCGACTCCTATTTGTTTATGTGGGGATAGATAAAGTTATCACTAATAGAAATGAAATGCATCTACAATGATCTGATGTTTTGAGTTAAAAATGATGAATTTTCTATAAAGCTTTATTTTTCGTCAAAAAATAAATTACTGAGTTGTTTTTACTTCCATTTTTGATTCACCAAATTTGTTCATAATTCAGTATACATGAAAAAAATTGTTTTTCTATTCATTATACTTATTTATATATGTCCACTGCTGGCCACCGTAAATGCAACACCAAGAAAGACAAGAGATAGCACACCAAAACTTATTTTGTAGATAACATGTTAACCAAGTATCAAATGATTAAATTTATAGACTTCTGTGAAGTGTGGTTCCTGCCAGAATCAGTAGCCAGAGTAGCCGCCATAGTTGGAGATCACCGCTGCCACACTCCTCGGCATTGATTCAAAGAGACTTTGGATGTGTTCTTGGGGTACAGCAGACCAAGCAGCTTCCACACATTGCCAAAGTTGATCTGGTGTGGTAGCTGGGGGTATAATCTGGGTCAATCATTGAGCAACCATGAACCACATGTTTTCTATGGGTGAAAGATCCGGAGAGCGAGCCGGCCAGGGAAGCAATTTAATATGGTGATTGACGAAGAACCTTTGGACAATGCGTGCCACGTACGGTCGCGCATTATCCTGTTGAAATATGGCTTTGGCCAAGCCCTGAAAGTAAGGAAGGACAACTGGCTCCAACACCTCGGAGATGTAGCGCTGGCTGTTTAAAATAGAGGCAATGCGTACTAGAGGAGTGCGAGAGTGATATTCAATACCGCCCCAAACCATAATACCCAGTGCAGGACCAGTGTGGCGGTGCATAACGCAGCTGTTCAGCATCCTCTCTCCACGGTGTCTCCAGACTCGAATCCGACCATCGTGGTGTTGCAGACAGATGCGTGACTCGTCAGTAAAGACAACTTCATTCCCTTCTGCCACCCACATTCTTCTTTCATCGCACCATTGGCGGCGGAGACGTCTGTGGTTCTGCGTCAAGGGTAGACCACGCAAAAGACGTCTTATGGACAGACCACTCTACTGCAAACGGCATCGAATGGTACGCGCAGACACTGAATGATGCGTGCGTTACAGACTCAATGTGCTGTGCTATGGTTCGTGATGTGACTGAGCGACCCGTCACTTCCATGGGCACAATTTGCCTGTCCTCACATAAAGTGGTGCACTGATGTGGATGCGATCGATCACGTCTGTCCGTCGTACCCTCCTGCATCGAACGGTCACATATTCGCATTACAGTTGTTTGGTTTCGTCTAACACGACTACCGATTTCTCTGAAAGATAATCCACAATCTCGGTAGGCCACTATCCTTCCTCTGTCGAACTCGGATACTTGATCAAAAGCTGATCGCTGCTTTCTACGAGACATAATTGATCGTTTTTTTGAAAAAACCACAAGAAAAACACAATTGCCGAACTTGAAATTGTCGAAATCTCCAAGCCTTAAATAGTGCTTTGAGGTGGCGCCACAGGCGTGCGTGATGTGTGTCTGCGCTGAAATTCTAATCATTTGCATTTCTCACCTTCGCTAATGCATGTTGTAAATTTCATGTTACTTGCATGCTTCCTTCAGGGTGTTGCATTTACGGTGGCCAGCAGTGTATATATGTTGCTGTTTTACTTTGCGTCTTAATTGAGTTTATATATTTTTCAATGCAATACTGGTAAAGTTGGCGATGAAACAAAAACGAAAAAATTAGGTCTGTTACCTGAAAATCAGATTTGATAGAAGCAATTATACATCTTATAGAGCTTATTAAGAAGTAACGAGAAGCAATGAGAAGGAACGAGGGTAATGTTCCGAGATGTGATTTGAAATGAAATATATGAACTGTGCTTTAAAACATTAATTGGAATGCATATCAAATTCTACGTAGGATGTTCAATAAGTAAGACTAATTTTACTGCAGAGAAACCACCCACCGGAATGTTAATTTCTGTGGCATAAGAAAAGTTTGTTGTCTGAATTAACAAAAGCTACCGATAGATGGTGTGTACAGACTCGTGTTCTTGAGTATCACGTGATTGAACTAAAGCCTGTTTGCGGGCGCCTACGAGACGCGGCCAGTTGTAGAAATGGAAGCAAATATCTGCAAAATTCAGCATCGGAGACCTTTGATATGATACAATATGAAAGGAAGACTGGAACAAGAAGGCGATAATATTTTAAAACGCTTCATCACAGCAGACGAAGCTTGGTTGTATCACTATAACCCAACCATAAAACAACAAAGTAGTGAACGGAAACATCCATTCTCCCCTACTCCGAAGAAAGCAAAAACTTTGAAATTGGTTGCTAAAGTTATAACCATAATTTTTTTTTTAATTATGAAGGAATTGTGTATCAACAAGCTTTCAAATCCGGTAGTACCATAAACGGCTCGTACTACGCGAATGTCCTACGAACAATGGTACAGCACGTTAAAAGGAAACGTCCATTGCTCCGAAATGGCTTCATATTGCACCATGACAATGCCCGACCACAAATTGCACGTTGCGCATTGGATGTTTTGCAGCCAAACAATGTAGAAATTTTACCACACCATCCATACAGTCCTAATCTCACTCCATGCGATTTCTGGCTGTTTCCTCATCTTAAGAAACCATTACGAGGCAAACGTTTTGCAAGCAATAAAGCATGTCTAAAGGCTTCGTAGGCGGTTTTGAGAAAGCTCTCACAAAACGGACTTTTACATGTTTTTAAAAAGTGGACAAAACGTTGGGATAAATGCATTACGTGCAGCGGAAGTTATTTTGAAAAATACCATGTAAATGAAGATGATTAGAGGTATTCTGTTTTTTTTTGTTTTTTTTTTAATCATTTTAGTCTTATTACTTATTGAACAGTCTTCGTATTTTACAGTATTTTAAAAACTTTCTAATGGATGATTTAAATTAAATTGTTTTAACCTGTATTTTGTATTACTTTTAAAGTTAAATCCAGGATGTTAATCACACATAATTAAAGCAATTGATACTTCCTTATTCTATAAACTCTTGAAAATTCTTCATTTAATAAATTCGGTATAAAGTTCAAGGATGTATGGAAATATATTGATCACTCTTCTAATTTCAAAACAAGTTTGTGAATTACAATATTCGATGAACGTCATACACACACACACACAAGTTGAATATTGATGTGAAGGAGTTGAGAATATTTTTTGTCCATCTTATTCTGTTAAAGTGTAATTATGAGGATTCAAACTTTTCCATGATCATAAAAACACTGCATTCAGAGCAAAAGATTCGGCAATGCATACTCATTTCCTACATGCATATTTGGTTTTCAAAACATTTTATTGCCATTAAGTTTGAAGGGGAAAAAAAGACGTATTCAATAATGAATATGAAAGAAACGATAAAAAATGAAGATTCCAAAAATCTAACCATTTCTTCGAAACCTCTTTGATATTTTTTTTATTTTTGATCATTAAAGAAAATATAGTGAATGCTCAAAATTCGAAAGAGAAACTGGAAAAGAAATTAAAATATGGTCCCAGATGTTTAAAAAGATCGTAGTTAAATTTGTTATCTTCTTAATGATTAGTTTAATTTTTCTCAGGAAAAATCACCTTTTTAATGTTATATTCAGCAATTTACTATTCACATCATTATTGTATCGATATCGAAGATTTTTCACTTTTTATGCGTATAAAAGTGTCAAAAGTGTTTGAAAAATTAATACTGGAAGAATATATTGTTGTAATACCTTTAGAAATTTCTTTTCTTAAAAATTAAGAAGAAATGAACTTATCTAAAACCCAAGGAAGATAATTTTTACAGCTTTTACGATAGTACTTAATATATATTTACGTTTTGATGGAGTGTCATAAGAAAATTTCATTCAGGAATGATGGTTGTTTTATTAAATACTAGATTTCAATTTTATCAGAGATATGATATGTAGTAAATGAAGAAAAATGAGATGCTACACAGCAATTAATCTTAGAACTTTTAAAAAGTAAAAAGAAACAAAGAAAATTTAATTATAATTAGAAAAAAATTAATATTTTCTACAGATATCATCGAAGCCTATAACACGTATTCTCTCTGTAAACATATCTAAAAAGTGAAAAATGAAGAGAATAAGCATTGCTTAAACACTTAATTCACTTACATTATTCACAAAGATTATCTTAAAAATGAATGTTCGATACATAAAACGGGTAAACTTAAGTTATATTTTCCTATACAATGCTTATAATAATATTTTGCTTTAATTTTTCCTTAAATAAAATTAAGATTTTAAACCTAAATTCCTTAAAATCTTGAAAGCTTAAGAGTTGAATACTTTAATCGGGGTGTTTCAGCTCTATTTTTACAGGTTAAAAATTGGCAAAATGCTGTCCTATATATTCATTTGTATTTAACTTCCATACTGAAAAGTGCAAGAAATTTTTATGTTTTTTCCTGGTATATAAATTATGAAATAATATGATAATTTTTTTCCATTTTCAAAAGTTTTATACAGCAATCCATGCTTTCATAGATATTTTAGCTGGGAAGATTGATAAATAAAATCAGTTTAAGAAGATACACACAACTCTTTTATTAACAGTTTAAACATATTACTTACACTTTTATGAGTTTATGAATGTAAAACATTTTTTTAAATGTGTGTGTGGTTTATTATTGTAAAATAAAATCTCATAACATACAAGTTAAATAGCTGACTGAAAAATTCTCATAGTTTGATAAAATAATTTTTATGCAAAAATAGGAAAAGGAGCTTATAATTTGAGAAATCCGGCTTATATTTAATAAATACAAACCGGATTAATAGCTATAAAATAAATAAACTGGAAAAAGCATAGTTATGAGCTACTTGGAAAAAGAAAATTTCCCCCTTTTTTAGCTAAATACACAAGCTTGTGACGTAACTTACTTTATCCTCTTATTTTTAGAATTTTTTTTATATACATAATGAAATAATTCTTTGCATGGGTTTAAGGTATCTAATGAAAAAAAGACCCAAAGACTCTTTTTTTTAAAGCAATGGATGATGTTTTGGTCAGTAATAATTGGTGTAAAATGTCAAGTATTATGTTTCGATGTCATTTAAATTATTTTTCTTTCAGCTCCTTGTTTTTTAACGTAAGGTGCTTGATATATCAGGTTTAATCAATTTCAAAATGATTTATTTTCACGATAGAGATTAATACATTAATAGAGTGGTATAAAAATAAACCACATTATGTATATATATATGTATTTGTGTGTAGTTTAGAGTCATGAATCAAATAAATATAAAATAAAAGGAAGATGATTAGGACGTATCTATTGATTATATCAAGAATTTTTTGAAAAAGCTGTATTTTTTGCTTAACTCCCAACATTTTCCCCAAGAAAAATTCTTTTTAAAGATATTTATTCACACACACAAAATGTACTATGTTTAAAAATAATTAAGTGCATCGAATGATGGAGACAATGGAAGCATAAAGAATTACAAGTTCTTTATGCACTTCGCTCTGAATAATTTAGTAAGAATCAAAAAGTATTTTATAAGAATTTCAACACTTATTTATTTGAATTCAGATTAATAACTTTAGAGTTTCATTCTTTTTTAATTTCATTTTTAATTTGATATAGTTGATTTAATATGATTTTATCAATAAAAATTAATTTTGCTTCTTTAATAAGTAATGAATCACAAAACACTGATAAGGAAAACCTGTGTTAAAACATGTAAATGATCTAACTTAAAAACTTATAATAAACCTTTATTTTAAGAAAATATTTAAAGAATTACTTTAAGTAAATATTAAACGATTCTTTTTGATTTAATCAAGTGCTGCTTGCTTGCAATAATAACTTGGATAAAAAGGATGTATTAAGTCTACAAGAACAGCGATTAATTTGTTTTTAAATATTCTAAGTGGTTTATTTAACAATGAAATTAAAAAAATCTATATAAGAAATAATAATTTTTAGAATTACACAAATAACAATATATCATTTAAATGATAAATAATAAAATTATGGAAACTATATTGAAATAATTAGAAATAATTCAAAGTAATATTCATAGACTATAAAATACAGAACTAAAAATGATATTATGTTTCTAATGGGTAGTATAAAGGGAGTTATAATGCCATATTAAGATGAAAATATTTCAATACATTTTCAAAGAAAAATTGAAGTTTACTAAAAATATAATTCGATTGTTTTAGCTTATAATTTTCCTTATTTTGTTCTAAAAACGTTAGATACCAGTAAATTCTAACATACCTCAAGTATACAAATAGTATTTATCATAGCAGTCATGCATCTTTTTGACTAATATTGCATTTGCATGAAGATATATGTTATGATTACTCACCCTGAAAATGTTCGATACGTTAATAACTGACTTAATGATGACACGAACTGCACTGAGAAGCAGCTTTTAATAGATATTGTAGTTTGAGCTTTCGAAAGTGATGCCGAATGTAAGACGATAGAATTGATTCTGAGGCAGCATGAAAAAAGTTAAAAAAAAAGTTTCAAAACACTACTTTGAATCTATTTTTTTATTTATTAATTTAATTTTATCACTGCTATTATTTTAAAAGCATAGATATGGTTTATATATTACCAAACCTTTAACAAAGTATTAGTTTTATATTCTTTTTCTCCTATCTTTTATTAATTTGTTTTCATTTTTAAATCTTTGATAGGCGCCTGTATTATTATCTAGCAAGGGAAATTCCAAAACACATGTTATCAGTTAATATTCACTTTAATCTCACACCCGTTTCTCGCAGAAAGCTTGAATCAGATAACTTGGTTTCATATCTGAGTTTAAAATTTGAAGATCACTCTTAACTATATTTATAATAAAAAAATTAATTTAAAAAGGAGTTTAAATTCCCCTTGTAGTATGACTATAATACGAAAGTGAAATTAAGCGCAGAAAGAAAATAAAATATGAAATTATTAAAAAATCATGAATTATTCTATCATAATTTTTGGAAGCAAAATTTATTTGAAGATAGATCTTACCATAATAAGCTTTCATGAAGGAACCAATTCACAAAATCAAACAATTTGAGCACTTAACAAGTGCAATTTATTTTTCTTTACAAGACTCTTACCAAATGAAATGCGTTTAAAATGCAATAAGAAATGCACTAAGCAAATTTGGTTAGTATCACGTCTTTTTTTAAAAAAATTTCGTCGATAAAAGGCATATTTTTTGACCAAGAGCAAATACTAATTTTTTTTAAAATCTCTTGAATCTTTGAATCTTTTTTTATTATTATTTTACTTGCTTTTTACACCATTTACGAGATGTAAGATATTTTACCTTTTTTTTTTTTGGCTTTTTGAAACTATGTAATTTAGTTAAAGGAGGTAATTAATGTTTTTAAGATAATTGCTTGCAATATGTTGGGAAGATGCTCAAGATGTAAGTTCTATTTTGGGGAACAAAATGTTCTTCATTAGCAAAGTTGAACTCTACACGAAAGGGCCATTTCTTCATTGCAATTGATATAGATTTTACTTATATATATTGATTTATATTATATATATATAATATTTATCATACTCTAATTGAGAGAAAAAATTATAAGTAAATAGATAATTTAATAAAATAGAAAATTGAAATTTTGGAAATTAAGAGATGGATGTTGTAGTATATGTAATCATTGCGGATTGAAAAATACTTAAAAAAGTGGGTTCTAACTAGTTTCAAAAACATATTAAAATAGAATAAACACATCTATAAAATAATTAATAATTCACATATATTAAATCATTCTTAGAAAATGCAAATATTAATAATTCTAATTTTCAGATGAAAACATTGAATATAAAGCTTTAAAACGACATCATTATCATTTCTTATTTGTTTTTGTATGATAGAATTAAAACAACTAAGCATTAAAATATAACATTTATCTTGATACAAATAAGCCTGTATTACGAAAAATAACCATTAAACACACAAGATCATATAATATTTTCAACAGTTTAAAAATTCCAAAAAGTAAAGATATATAAACAAAAGTTGATCAGGTACTTAAAGATGGTACTCCTGATTTAAACACAATAAAACATAATAATTCAAATAACTGTAAATTTTTATTATTAAAATCATGCATACAAGAAACAACCCAATAAAATACAGCAAAGTTATACATTAATTATTGCATCCATATTAACTTCTTATTGATACTTTTAATTTAATGATTAAAATATTTTTCTAATATTGAGAGACATATAAAATCTTTGATTATTAAGTAAATAAATTAAAAAAATATAAAATAATAAATATAAAAGAAGTTGAATTTTTTTTAAAAATGTTAGTACTTACATTTCACTGGATCTCTTGGTGAACATCACATAGTTGCAGTTGCATCCTCCTAATTTTCCAGAGATTCTGAGTGCTCTGCAAACTTTGCTGCATTCCATTGTCCTTTTCTCAGCGTTGATGCCAAGTAAAATAAAAGAACTCGAGAAGCAAATAAATAAATAAAGGTAACTATTACTCATTTTTACCATTTTGAGTAATTTGCGATACGGGATAGATCAATCTCGGGCGACCGCTTTAACCAGTTTAAGAGAGAGAATCAAAATGAATGTATGTTTATATACAACAGTGGCACGGGTGGAATTGTGCGTGGATGTCTCTTTCTGTGCGGAAAAGAGTTTTAAAACGCCTACATTAAAACGTGCCCAATTGTGACGTCATCTCCACGATCGACCAATAGGAAGATGCGAGATTTGAAATTGTGGAAGAAAATGTTGTCTTTCAGAATACTCCTCCATAAAAATATGGGAGGGGCAACTTGTAGCATCCCAACTTCTCCGATTTACAATAAGAGCACCTATTTCAGCACTCATACCACCGCGTTTTTCCCCACGAGCCCTTAAGGGGTTGTATACTAAATAGGGTTTTTCATTATTCTCAAATAAAAACACTTAAGTAAATTTTGTTTTTTTAATCTATAATTATATAAATTAAATAACAAGGAGGAAAAATTTCAAGAATAAACATTTTTGAAATCCTTTTTATTATTTTGTAATTTTTATATAAATTATGTTTGTATTATAATTTATTTGATGATGATGATGATAATTAATAATAATATCCAGCCTGTGTGTGTGTGTGATAATTAAAGTATAATTGTGAAAATCGGTAAAATAATTACAATAAATTTGAACCGCTTAATCGATATTAAAATGCTAATGGATGTTACAATTTCAATTTCTATTGAATTCATAAACAATAATAATTTAATATTAATTATGATTGTGTGAAAACGTTTTAACTTTTATATATATTTAACAATTTTTTGCATTATCATTAAAACAAGTCTTACTTTTTATCGCATTTCTAATGTTTAAATTTTAAAAAAGAACCAAATCGAATTTTCGTAGTGTCTTTGTTTTTAAATATTTCTTAACTAATATTTTAGAGATTTGAAACTAAATAAAAGAAATTTTTGTAACTTACATGCAAATGGTGAAACATGTAAAATAAAACTTTTTTAATATTGATCAAGTGTGATTTTTTAATACAATCATTGAAGCATATATAAAAACATCAAAATTCCATAAAATGTAAAACAGTATATTAATGGTTATAGTTAATGTGTTACTCTCAAAAATTTTATTAAAATTCATTACGGTTGAAATTTTTTTTATCTAAAATTAGTTTCAAAGCTTCAAATAAATGTGTTTCTTATTTTTAAAAAAAATTTGCAATTTTGCATTTAATGTCAATTTTATACGAAGATGTTAATTGAACATTAACAACGTCGTAGAATTTAATAATTGCCAATTGGCTAAGCTTTTTTTCTCTCTCTAAATAATAAGACTCAAAAATCATCACTGGCTCGTTACAAATGTTGCCTCTCTCTGAGTTGTAATCCGTTTCACTCACAGTTAAACATTATTTTAATGGTATTAAATATTATTTTAGGCAAAAGTTAAATTTCTTTCTTAGCATTATGATAATGCTAACAGCACCACCACATATCAATATAATTTTCTACTCAATACCTAAATATCACAAGAAATTGAATACTATTCAACGAATTTCTATCCTCTCTCTTATCCATCTATCTGTCTATATCAGTGTTTCTCAAAGTTTGAATACTTGTGACCCAATACCCAATCATAATTTTCATCGCGCCCCCCCTGCACATAAGTATAATGTATTGAATTCAAAAATACTATACATTGACGCTAAAGCTGCAATACGACTTTAACCTCTCTTAAGTGTCATCGGTGTATTTTAACGTCTCAGTCAGCCAAAACGTTAACTGTCCCGGACGTATATATACGTCTTTCCGAAGTACAATCTTTTCTCTGTACTGCTATCCATAAAAATATTTCGAAGGCTTTGGAATGCAATAATAGGACCTTGACAGTGTTTGCGAAGGATTTACTTATTTCACACAAATGATTTGATTATTTATTACTTTTCTCTCCACCAATACACCACATGCATTTCGCATATGTGTTACGAAACGGTGGCATTGGGAAGCTAATCGCGTAAGTTTTAATCAGCAGTTAAGGGATAAATTGTAAACCGTACAAATTATCAAGATAAGTGTTAATTGTTGTATATATTTTTATATATGACAATCCCATGGGGTCACTGGTAATTATTAAACTTGTTCTTACTAGTATTGTTAAATTAATTATAAATGTATCAGAGTACTGCACTATGTATTTTATTAGTGTTTTACAGCAGTATAAATTTGTATTTCATTTTTTACTATGCCAGAATGTATTTCGTTCGCTAACTTTCTGTAAATTAATAATTTGTTTTAAAATATTCTCTTGTTTTCGATTTTTCAGTATGCTCGCTTCCCTCTCCTAGAGTTATCACGCCCACAGTTTGAGAAGCGCTGGTCTATATATATCTCATAAATATACATCTTTCTATATATAGAGAGAGAAAGCTGGTTGGGTGGCGTAGTTGTTTGGCAATGGCCTTGTGCGCTCATGTTTTCAGGTTCGATCCCGGCCTAAATCAGGGGTATTTCAAGATGCACAAAATCAACAGCGTCCATGTCGTAGGATTATGTGGCATGTAAAAGATCCTTTGAGTGCCTGTTTGGGTGCTCTCACAAAATTAAATTCCTACAACTGTTTCGTATCATTAGCGTCCAGGTGCCTCCTTACGGAGGCCTTGCCTCAAGGACGTCAAAATTACTTGCGACGATTAGTATACCAGGTATATGATGGCGCACTAAAAAAAAAGATATCAGCTCCCGGGAAATGTACTAGGTCGGCAATGGTAAAACACCAGTACGCAGCCCCATTAAAAATGAAATAGAAAAACAGGGTTAAAAATTTTTTTTTAAGCATGCTGCAAGAAAACTCTACAAAAATATCCTTACAAACATATTCTTACGGAATATTATTCTTATAATTTTGGTTTTTACATCATAAGATTAAAATAGCATAATTATAATTTGATATATATATATATATACATATATACAGTCAGACCTCTATTTAATGAAGTCGCTAAATCCCGAAAAAGAGTTCATTATATGGAAAATTTGTTATATAGAGGTTCATCTTTCAATTTTCTTTACAGACCACATAAAAAAAAAATTTTAAATTCAAAAACACTAAATTTTAAAAAAAAGTAATTATTCACATATTTTTGTAAATTAATATATATTTATTTTGTATAACTTACCTATGAAAAAAAAAGAAGGAAAAATTACAAGGAAAGTTTCTTGACAGCTTCATCTACTTCCTGATGACTTAAATTTTTTTCTTTGATGCTCAAGCACTTACGTTTTAACATTTTTGAGCTGCAAGAAACGAAGTTACCAGTACGGCTGATCAACACTACAAATGAACGGAGACTAGTTCAAGGACACGAGACTCCTCTGAGGGTGAAAGGGGATATTGAAGATGTTTCCAGTGCACTGGACAATGGGAGAAGGTTGCACTTCTTGGATGAAATGCCTAGAATTCTATTGCTCTAGGTGAGTTAGGCACCTAACAAAAACAGTTCATGGTACATGACTACCATAAAATGTGTTAAAAGAGACTACAACTTGAAATGTCCAGAAATACTTCAAAAATAGGGATAAAAAAATTGAATCACAAGAGAAAAAGTTCGTTATATAGGAAATGCACTTCGCTATTGGGAGATTATTTTACGAAGAAAATCTTGAAATGTTCTTGGTTCCAGGAAAAGTTCACTACATAGAAAAATTTGGAACATAGAGGTGCGTAATATGAGGGTTTGACTATATATATTTGTTAAAATGTCGGTTCAGAGATAGCATACCTGCCTCGTAAGCCGAAGCTTACGGGTTCAATCTCGGCTGTAGTTGACAGATTATCTGGATGCAAAAATCGCAGGCAATCATGCCATTTGATTATCTAGCATATAAAATATCCCTCGAGTACCAATTTGGCTCTGGTTCTCTCGGCAAATTTAAATTAGGGCAATATTTAGAATCTAACGAGAGCTTGAATTGAATAAATTCAAGCTTCAAAAATTTGGTAGTGTGGAAGCCGCCACTAGATCATACCACCAATGAAATAAATCTCTTTCAAACTTGGGTATTAGCCGGGTCTTTGATTAGTTGTCAAAATGTAGTTCAATAGAGAAAAAAATAATAATATTGGTATTAACTGACCTTTATATTTTTCAAACTTTGCATTCAGATCACTGAATCTAGCAATAACTGATTTATTGTTCTTTGATTTGAGTGTGATTTAAGTATATACGTTTGAATGCTTATTTAGGAATGTAACTTTTTTACTTATTTCTTTTGTTTTTCAAACAGAGTATACTAAAATTACTTATATATCTAATTTGGTTTTTTTGTGAATGTGTCACATTATAAAGCAACACGAGAGCCATTGTTGACGGACCTCATAATTTTGATCTCGGTAATATGACGAGGAAGGTACCTAAGATGACAACCCATTATTCAACTTTACTCGCCATGACAACATGAGGACATTGAGCCTTGTTATATTCAACCTGCATCTCGGACCCTCTACACATCAGGTTTTCAGAGGCGCAAGGACTGAAGCTCACGACTCGCCGGGCACGAGTCCGTAATCATGACACACACACACACACACACACACACACACACACACACACACACACA
>BMAV01026452.1:0-15520 GCA_019973955.1 Trichonephila inaurata madagascariensis | reverse complement strand
TTACACCAAATTAAAACAACAAGAAAAAAGTAGCACATATCTCAGCTGAACAAAAAACCATATTTGTGGCCAAATTTTAAGTCCTGTAGATCTAATAGCTGATAAAAAGGTCTTTTTATTTATTTATAGCTCCCCGTAACTCTCTTGTGCAGAGGCGGTGTAAGGCATGGGCGGTGTGGGCCACTGCCACAGCCTCGTGGTGCATAGGGCCTCGCGCCTCAAAGCCGAAATAAATTAAACAAAAAAATAAGGAAAATTTAAAAGTGCAAGCCACAGGGTTTCTTATTATTAATAAATTCAAAAGTTCTCAACTCCATTTTTCACCATAAGATATCGGAAAAATTGATATATCGATTTTTTTAAAAGTATTCTATTTATCGGTGCATGGAAGCATATGAATAAATAATTCGTGAACATATTATTTTCCACTTTCTTTTATTAAAAATTTCTCACCTTCGTCATTTACGCCCATTCGTTTATATTTGGTCTGGCAACATTAGCTGGAGTTAAGCTGCTGTCGCTTTTCACGATCTGGCCTTTTAGGAAACCCCAAAAATGGAAATTGAGCAGAAAAACAACAACCCACAACTTATGAGTCCCTCTTAGGTTCCCCAGCCACGTTGCTTGAGTCAGTTTTCGTCAGTACGCAGATAAAATCTCAATAGTTGATAAGCAGATCAGGTTTGTTGGGCCTATATAGAGGAACACCTGTAGGCCTATTTTTCCAAATGGGAAGTTCTATCTTTTCTTCTGAACAAAAATTTTTAGCTTTTTGGCGTTTTTTATTTGAAATAGGATACTATGGGTAAATAATATCTTTATTTGACTTTCAAATTAGGTTCAAATTTTTATTCAAAATTGTAAAAATATAACATTTGCTTACATAGTATATTACTCCTGGAAACTTATGTCTATTTTTGTATTTAATGGACTAGAACTTTTAAGATTGACACGGATTTAATCAGTATAACACTTAAGTTGCATAGGTAGATAGGAACAATTAATTTAATATACTGGAAATTTAGATGCTATCTCCTGCAATCTCCAAAGTTATATATTTTTTTTCAGCGTTGGTCGTTAGTATTGCTATGACTATTTGTTAGCCTTCTTATTTCTCTCTGTAAGGCTGGCACAGAGCCTCAGATGTATTTTGTAACTGTGTAGTCGAGTATTAATAAAGCATTTTTCTCACAGAATGGACCACTACTTTACCGTTGCATCAAAGGGAAACATTTGTAAAGCTGGAAGTTGAAAAATATCAAAAACATAATCTCCCTTCTCCAACCCAGCACAATGGCGCTATATGACAATGTTTACAGCATTCAGTTGGATCATTGACAATAGATGGAAAAAATGTGTAGCTGTGTGATGAATCTATACGCGTCTCTCACCTAATCCCTCTTAGGGGAGATCTTTGGGCTAGCATTCGTGTTTAATTCACAGCCATCCCTATGCAGATTAGTTCGACTATATAAAGTCAGAGTTTTGGTAATTCTAGAGAAGGAGGTAGGAAGCAGCAACATTCGCTACGCAGGTGAGATGGAATAAGGTTACTTTCGCATACAAAGATTAAGAATGGTGTTTCGCCAGTATTGATTTAATAGATTTGAAGTTAGGAATCAACGATATAGATTAGGTTGATCTAAATGCTGGTCCCGCATTTTTACTTAAATAATCATTGCTTTCTCCGTGCAAATCACATTCACTTAGAGAATAGATTGTTGTTAGTTAAGTTGTTTGACTAAATAAATAATTGTGATTATGGAAATCTCTGGTTCATCTTCCCCATTTCCTCACCCTTAGGTAAAATAGAGACGGAGAAACTTCAGATGTAAGTCGCTCACAACTGGCTGGCGCATTCCTCTTTTCAAAACTTCTCCAAATTCACATTCAAAACCTAGTTCCATGAATGACCTGGAGGCTTTGAAAACTAGGCAAATAGTTGCGGAGAATGGGTTTATCTGGCTGCATCTGGATCCTAATGGTTTTGAAAGCCTTCGCATTTTATCACTTATAGGTTGGATTTCAAAAGTGTGTCCATGAGGAAGGAGGATAGACTTCTAGTTTATGCACGCAAAAGGTAAGTGCAGGGGAAATTTTGGCACCAATCGGGACTTTCGGTGGATGCTCTTGGCTTTGGAACCGCAATGATGGCAATGCTGTTAGAAATTCTTCTGGAGCACCACTAATAGCCTCATCAATTACAGAGATTAGTAATTAAATCATGATTAAGAGAAACTTCATTTGGTCGCAGCCACCATAGCTTATGGACACAGGAATTGACACACAGAGTTCAAAAATTCTGTCTGGCCCCAGCTAAGCTTTATATCTTTGGTACAACATGCTTTAGAGCCTCCACATCTACAGTGGGTCCCTTCTCATGTAGGTCTTCTCGGGAACGAAGTTGCGGACAAACTTGCGAAGGCGGCTACCAGCAATCTTGTGGATCCGCAAGACCACATGGTCATACATCGACTGAGGGCTAAAGACATCCGGGGCCTAAGGAGGTGTATATAGAACCTGCATTAGTCCCTCCTGTACACCCATATGAGTACTCAAAGACACCCCGGATCCGCCATATCGTCAAAGTTCCAGATCATATCAAGCAGCATTCGCACGATTTTCGACTAGTCACCTGGGGTGCACATGAGTTTTGAGGTGGCAAGTAAAGATTCCCATTTGCCCCAAATGTAACATCAGTCCATTTTCTCCTCAGAACATTCTATGGCCATACAGGAGTTTTTCCTGTGAGGAGGCTGTTGCATCACCTGTTGTTCTTAGACTTTGTACAGATTTATGGACTTATTGATTTAGTCTGAAGTGAAACTTATAGACCAAGATAGGATTAGTCCACACTACTACCACAAAGTGCTGATACAAGAAAGTCTTCTTAGAGTTCTGGATTGCTGATGGATTGATTGAATATTAACGTCGCACTGTTCAGCTACGAGGGCTTTTAGTGACGGACCACGTAATTTTTGAATCATGGTCAGTGGCGTGGACGACACCACAGGCTGGCACCCCTCTCCTAACTACCACACCCACACCAACTTGGGAGGACGTTCAGCTCTCGACATATTTAACGTGCATCGCTGCCTACGGCGGGTCTTTAGTGAGTACTGGGCTCAGACTCGTGACAAGGCAAGCCACGATCCAATACCTATACCACTCGGCTACCGCGGCCTGCACAAGAATTCTGGAAGCTTCGTACGACTTTGGCTAGAATTGGTATCTAAATACTTGATCCTACAATGCAGGAACACATAAATCGCGTGATAATAAACAACACACCATTATATAGCCACGATATTCAAAGTAGATTGATCGCAATTATATCAAACATAGTTACAAGTGAAGTGATTGGCAGTAGGATAAAAGAGATAGGAAATATTATTATTCTTTTACTCGACTGTAGTAGAAGATTGAACAAAATGTTAGTTATCACAAGATGTTATGTGTACATCACGACTGGAAATTACCAGAAGGAAACTTTATCCCTGCTTCTTGCTTTCCTTCGCTGAACGACTGGAAAATATTTACCCATACATGCTGGAAGAGCTAGAAAAAATGGTTTAGGTATTTAAGAACTGGCCTTGGACAAGGATACGACACAAATATAGTAAAGGTATAAACAATTAGGGATTCCAAAACTCAAATGTTAAATAAACAGATCTAGAATTATTTTCACGCACTTTTGCGAGTGGTTATAACTCCAGATCTATTGGTATTGATAGAAGCAGCTAATTAAATCCTTGGCAACAAAAACATTTTGGATTTTATTCAGAAGATTTTTTTGCTGTTTTCCTAGGATTCAGCAAATGCAGAAGGTACTTATCAAAAGAGATAAATTAAAAACTTTCTATTAAGCCTTTATCAGGCACAAGGGGAAAGAAGAATCCAGGAGATGAAAGGCCGTATTATTAAAAATTTGATGATGTTGAATGCATAGAAAACATAAAAAAACCAAATGGAACAATCCGACACACTCAATGATTGCAATTTCGTTTTAAATGAAATGTTTAGTTTGGAATTTATCATATCATTACATGTATGGTATGAGTTATTAATGTGTGCAATACCATAAGCAAATTATAGCAATCCATGCGGCCATTTGTGCATTGATACCGAACATTTGCGTACATTTTGTAGCTGGATCAAAGAATCTACAAACTGGATTGGAACAGCCTTGTTTGACGCTCGTAAGTTTATTGGAGTCAGTTATGATTTGCCAAAAGATTTTAAAAATAAAAGGGGTAGCCAAAAGAAAGAATGTTTTGATTATGAAGGCGGTGATCTGGCTTGTAAGAATCTATCAAAAGCCAGTATGAAACAGACTTTTAATATGATGATTAATTCTATGATAAGCAATATGGACTCAAGATTTTTTTTTTTAATCAACATTTTAAAAATTTTGGTTTTCTGTAGGACTTTAAATAGTTAAAAAATATTTCAAAAGAGCAAATACTGAAAAACTGTCAAGATTTACACAAAGTTCTGCAAGTATGTAAGAGCAGTGACTTCTAACCTTACGCATTATATGTGTAGAACTACAAAATATGATCCCAAATTTACCCAACATCATTACAGACGTGAAAAATCATGCTCAAATATGTCATAGTGAATGATTTGAAAAAAAATTCCAAATATTTACTTTGTTTTATTCGAATTTTATTAACAATACCACAGTAAGTATCGCTTCCGCTAAGGAAAAGGCTTTTTCGGAAATCAAACTGATAAAATTAATATAAGAATACAGTAGGTCAGTAAAAAGACTTTCAGCTTTGGCTGTTTTATCTATTGAAGCAGATATAGCATTTAAGATAATAAGATCCAATCATTAAGGATTTTGGCAAAACTAAAAGTAGAAAATTTCTGTTTCTTCATTTTTTTCGTTATTGTTTAATGTGCCAAAGAAATATGAGTAAAGAGTTTGGCTTTTTTCAAAATGAATACAAATTGGTTTTTTATTTTGTAAACCTTTTTCTTACGCTATAAAAGGGCCTCGGGTAATTTATATTGTCCACATTAAGTTCCAGTCTCTCGCCGCCACTGCTCTTGTGGGTCGATTTTTGAAAACACCTTCCTAAGCTGATCTCTGCTCAGCAAAAGTAGCACATTGTTACACTTTTTGTGTAATGAACGCTTTAAATAGTATAAATAATTTATATCCGGGGAAGTGTAATACGTTAATACAGCCTCACACTCAGCCTGTTCAAGCTCTCGAAGCCCCTGGCGTAGACAAAACAAAAGGGCAAAGTTTTGCTTCACACATAAAAGATAGATATATGCTGTCGCGGGCTATTTTGCAAATGGTCGAATTTTTTCCTACTTTCTTGACAATTATCATTATATTTTGGACACTTCACAAAATATCTTTATAAATTATAGCCTATGTGTTATTCTGATGTATAAGCTATGTTATTGTAAAGTTTCATTAAAATCCATTCAGTCGTTTTTGCGTGAAAGAGTACCAAACATCCATATAAACTTTTACGTTTGTAAAATTAGTAAGGATGCAATAATAATTAAACAGTGTTAGTGGCCTTGAAGCATTGATTTGGGAGATTCAACAAGTATTCCGGCCGTATTCTTTGGGGGCAACTGTCAGGCTGCGCGAAGATGTGCCACTCAGAACATCCACAGGGACATATGGTTACTTCATTAAGAGTATATGCTGGTGTTTACTTCATTAAAGTGTTACAAAAATATTTTATTTTTTAGGTTTTATTTTTAAATTCATTGCTTAGCTTGAGTTATACACTTAAGATTCAGTTTTTTAAAATGAAGTCATATAGTAAATAATATAAATTAATAGATGAAATAAATCATAGACATATATAAATGGGTTATCTTTTGAAATAACTTGCTAAAAAAATAATGCAGTATTTTTCTTTCCATGAAATGTCGAAGTTAGGTGAGATTCTTTTCTCAAACTACGTTAATTTTAACTAAACCAATGTGATTTGTGATTGCGTGTGTGAAAGATTGCATTAGTGAAAAAAAATCACTGTGATATTGTAGAATTTGCTGAATTATGTAATGGAGAGTATTAACAGAGGTGTTTTTAAAATGTAGATGTTCTGCAAATAAAAAAAAATTCTCTACGATTGTTATGTATAGAAAAAAAAACCAATAGCTGTACAATTTTGAAATCTTAAATAAATGGGCTAAATTTTGAGGAACTTGGGGTTATATATTTTTTTTGTTTTTTATGGAGAGTCAAAGTTGGGTAACATCTTTTTCTCAAACTCCAATACAACTTTTTACTCCGATTAATATTGCGGCTATGTAAGAAGATGTTAGTGAAAAGTCAGTGTAAAATTGTGAAATTTGTGGTCACAGTAGCTAATGATATGATGGAAGGTTTCAATTTTCCCCATTTTCTAAAATGTGCTCGTCCTCACTTAACCAAGTGCTAGGGAATTATTATTATTTTTTTCTTTTTCCATGACCAGACATGACTCCCCCTTTCAAACCATGCTCGCTTATCGTCGAGTTTCGGGACACCCTGTATATTAAATACTCAAAAATATTTTGTTTGGTTACATATTTCTCATCAATTTCTCAGACTGACATTTTATTGACATCCAAAATGGATTTTAACTAAAAATGTTAGCATTTTGCATGATATATATATAGGTATAAATTTTTAAGAAGCAAAATACGCATGCATATATATGTGTGTGTGTGAATGAAAAATATAAAATGCATATCTTAAAACATGATATAAAATAAACAATAAAAGCAAAAATCAGCAAAACAAAATGTTAAATATTTAAAAGGGAGAAAAGTAATACACACACACAAATAAACAAAAATTGAAAAGGAAACCCACAGAGTCAAATAGCAATATCGTACTTAGAATCGAATAAGTGACGTTAAACCAGCTTGATAATACCAACTTTCCCCCCTTTGTGACTTGGTAGATCAGTAAGGAACAATCTGAACAGAATATAAACCAAAAAGTTAAATAAAAAGAGTACACCGAGAAAAACTTAAATAAATGAATGAGAATTTATAACCTCAATGTATATATATATAACACTACACGAAATGGTATTATGTATTCCATGTTGAATGGAGAAGCATTCTTTTCTTTAATTTAATCCATTTTTATTCTTCTTTTAGGCATTTTTAATAATTAACAACAAACGCATAGCTACAGCCATTAAAACAGTAGCATAGCAATACAGAAAACAGCAGCACATTCTCACAAGAAGAAGACATCGACGCTCATTGACTACACCAACTACACTTTTTTGTCCCTTACTAGCTTCTCCTCCTAATCTGTAAAAAACAAAACCCGCGCACGCGAGGGTGGCTGGCATACATTTATTGGCTCGTATCGCTTGTTGGCTTCTATTGGAGAAGGTTTAACCGCATTTATGATATTTACATTTATATTTCTTATGATTTAAAATCCTACAGTCGGACCCCGATTTAACAAATTTTTCTCTTTCCCTGATTAAAATGAAAGCAAAGCAAAGAAAAAAAAAAAAAACTTTGTCTAGTAAATAATAACCCTGAATTAACCAATTATTTCAGAAATTTTTTGAAGTGATAACTTCTATTGGCAAGTTTAGCTAGAGGGTGATCTTGAATGAACATCACGCTCGGGTTTGTAAAGTTCATTCGGCTTTCTTCGACTTTAGTCGGAAATCGTGCTCGGGCAAGGTCGTCCGCGACATACACACCCCTAAAAAGAAAAGAAGGTACGTTTCCTCTTTCCCCCTCCACTCCGAAACGACATGAAACTCGGTAGTTTGTCCCCCCCTCCCAATACGCCATAAAAGTAAAGTTCCTAGCTTCGATCTAAAAGGTTCGATCCCACCACCTCTTTCTACGAATGCGGAATTCTTTCTAATCCTAGTTGAAGCATGAAAATGAAACATGAAATATTTTTAAAAAATAGGCTTAGAGAGAGAGAAATCCTACACTAAAATTAAACAAAATGTAGAAAAAAAGGACAAATTTTTATAGAACGAAGTACATAGTATAATTATCATTAGCAACACTTCAGTGAATTTAAGAATAAAAATCTATTTTTGTAAGCGAATCAGAATAGCAATGAACAAATAGTTCTTTTAATCACATTACTTAAATATACTTTGAGTCTAAAAAGAAAATTAAAACAATAAAAATTTAAAATAAAAAAATTAAGTATACAGGTATTAAGAAAAAGTTACATTAAATAATTTAAATACAAGGAAACAAAATTTAATTAAGAAGACTTACCTTGCAGTAGCACCGGATATATTTGTATAAAACTGCCATAGAAGGACAAAAGAGCTAGTATAAGCTAGAGATTATATGATATAAATCTTCTGATTAAATACCTTTTTAAAGGTTTTGACCTAGATTCCTCTCTTTCCAATCAACAACCCATCTTACTATCCCTTTGCTTAAATTAATTCATGGATAGAATTGATTATTGTTAAATTACAACCAAAATTCATAAAACCGGATCGGGTCTTCTGAACAAATTACCTATGATTTTAAGTGGGAATTTTAAAGTAGATTAAAAGACAAATTAAAACCTTTAGTTGATTTTTTAAAATCAAAATTCCATTTAAATATGTCAAATGATCTAAATAAAAGTACACGTGGAAGTACGGAACAACGCTTGATAGTTTTTTTTTGATAAATATTTAAATAAAATTTTGAATCTAAAGTATTTATAACTTATTTCAGCTACCATAAACCTATTGTTTCCTTCTTAGAATACAATTAATTTCCAAATATGATTGTATATATATTTCACACAAAAATATTACTTTATAAGTACAGACATATGAATAAATGATTTTATATGACAATACTAATATTCTCTTGTTTTTTATTCCCTCTCACCTAACACTAACCCCTGAAGTAGCATTACAAATTTTGAAGTTATCGCTTCTATCGTGTGGTCTTAAGCACACACGCTTTTTTTTAATTAGTTTGTATTAGAAAACGTTTTTTTTTTCTTCAAATGACATTCTTTTTGTCCAGAACGGAAAAAAACTTTTCTTGTAAGCAGCAACGAGAAAGGGTGAAGACCATTATTAGACTTTACAAGTTCAGAGGAGTCCTGAGTGTAAGCCTATCGTGCGAGTCTTGAGTTGGACAGGAAGTTTCCTCTTTCTTTTTACATTCCAACCCAGAACGCAGAGGATATTTTAAGATTTTAACGATTATGTTACATGTGAGGACGGACTGACTGTGTGTGCAACTGAAGTTGAGGAAAATTGTTGATTTGTCAGAGGCAATGAATAGCGATTCTGATGCAGACATTGATAGCTAAACTCCTATCAAAACTGTTACATTTTCCGGAAATTAAAAACATACCACTTTCTTATACAGCAGGATCTAAATGATGCAGTATTTTCTTCTCTGCATAGAATCGAAAAAGAACTCTTTCAAGTCGGGAATCAAAATGATTTTCAAACATTTCTTAGTCGGTATTTTATCATTTCCAAATTTCTTCCTTCCTAAATGCAGACACCCCAGGGGGGGCCCTTTGGCCTTTCTCAAGAAGCCTTTTCCAGGCCACCTTCTTCCTGCCAGTTTTTCCCCAACCTAGTTCTTTAGGAGATCTTTTTTCCATCATCCATCGGATTTTGGCCCCCCTTCTTCGGTGCCAATTGTTGAGCATTGAAGGCTTTTTAGTGGTGCGGTTTCGTTCATTCTGAAACTGCCCCCATTTAATTGTTGTATTTTTTATGAAGTTAAAAAGTCAATTCCTTTTTAGATCGAAGAACTCTAAAATTTTATCTTCGCCATGCCATTTTCCTGAATTTCCAAAAAAAGGATTTTAAAAATTTCCGTAGATCTTTTCATGTTTCATCTGTTCGAGACATGGACCAAGTTTCCATGCATAAGTTAGTACGATCTAAAAGACTTTTTTAAAAAGAACCTTTGTTTTTTTTTTGATTAAGTTTTATTTATATATTTTCGTATTCCATTAAGAATCTATTAGCATTGTAATTTTTTTGGATTTCATGTACAATCTTTTTTTTGTTAATTTTGAACCTAATAAATGAAGCTGTCAAAAAATTTTAAAAACTATACCTTTTATTTTAAAATGGATTGTTAAAACATGATTTAGAGCAAGGCATGTACTTGGTCTTATTCTCATTGATTTTCAGTCCCATCCTGAGGGCTTCTTTCTCTAAAGTTTAGAAGGACTGTCTTAGTGCGGTGGGTTCCAATTAATTCACTAATAGTATTTTTAGCTGTTGCATAAAAACTGTGTAATTTCTAACTGTGGATATATTTTGTGCAATTGTTTATTATAGAGTTTCCAAAACATAAGTGCACAAAATTTGTATTTTTTTGAACCCCGATATAACAAGCAAAATGTTCGATCCCGATGAATTCGTTAAATCGGGATTCGACTGTTACGATTGTGTGTGTGCATAAATTGCACCTTACCAAAGTTCTTCGAATTAGTCTTTATTATATTATCCTTAACTGACTTGATTTTAATTCAAGTCACGATGTAAAACTTCGCGAGGCGACACTATTGGCGACAGACCGCGTAATTTTGAACCACGGTCAAGTGATGAGGGCGATAAGTAAGCTGCTTCCATCTTCCACACTACGGTAACGGGAGGACTTTTATCCCCGAGAGATGTAAGGAACATCAACTCCTCTACACGGGAGATCTTAGTGAAAATAGATTTCAATCCCATGATTCTAGAACGGGGTCATGAGTTCCTGACCATAACCACAGATCATCAAAAACATTACGTAATCTTATCACATCATAAGACCTTGTTAGATCTTAAACAAACAAAACTGCGTTCTTTTAACTTGAAAAGATGTTCTCCTATGGCCGGGGTGGGCATTAAATCGATCGCGATCGACCAGTGGACCGCCAAGACATTTTGGGGTGACCGCCTTCACATAAGATCTTAGACGCGTATACTAAAAGAAATGCATGTGGTTATCAAAATAATGGGAATACCCGTAAAAGAATAACTTTTGGAACCTAATGGACGAAGTAAAATATTCTACTTTAAAAAAAAAAGCTGCAATTCGTTTGTCATCGTTCTTTCGCTCTACCTACCTGTGTGAATCTGCATTTTCAACGATGGATATAATTAAGACTACATAGCATTCTCGTTTCACAGACGACTACTTAGAATCCATTGCAAGGTTAGAAGTTAGTAATAATATACCGAGATATATATTCAAGATTGAGGCAGACAATATCCAGACTTAGTCTTCTACTGATTGCGAGATTATAACTTCAAAAACTAGCTTTTAATGAAGGATTTTTTTATGTATTTAGAATTGTTTGATAATAAATGCATCATTTGATATTAGTATATTTATGGCTATTATTATTATGTTTGTATTTTTAGTTTTACTTACAGCGTAGTTTAAAAAGAGTTTTTTTATTATTATGTAGGTAAGTTATTCTGTTATATACATATTCTCTATTTATTATTGTTATAATATAAATATTGTTAAGTTTTTTTTTTTTTGCTCATCACATCTACGTCACAGGGTGGACCGCAACATCTTGAAAAAATTAGAAGTAGACCGCGCCATGTAAAAGTCTGCCCACCCCTGTCCTATGGCTATTTAAAGGGAATAATGACACTCTCTTTACATTTCTGACCTCTAACAGGTAAAAATAATCAATATTTTAATAATTTAAATGACCACCTGGAAGTCTATAACGAGTTTTCTTCTTCTTTTTTACATGTTTTTTCTCTAAAAAACTCTTTTTTCTGAGATAATTACAATGTTATAAATTGAGCAGTCATGAACATTACTTGTTCTTTTAGGCCTTACCAACAAGCGAAAGGTTACGAAGGGCTCCGAACTTCAATTAGTTGTCTAAGCAACTCAATTACAAAACAGGAGAGTTGAGCAATTATTCAATTTCCGACATGCCACTGAAAGCTTCTTCATCGGGATTTATGACTCTCCTATTTTCTCGCTCTCACATCGTGAAGAAGCTTTCTCCATGCCGAAACGTACTCATCGCATTCATTATGTAGGTAGCAAGTCGATAATGGGTTTTTAGCTGGAAAAAAAGAGAATAGAGAAAAATCAAAGATAAGAGTTTGAATCAGCAGTTAGTTGATCTTTTATAAGAAAAAAGTTTTTAAAGCTTAGAAGTATATTCATTTTTTTTCTGTGAAGTGAATATTTTAACTATTTTGCTCAACGTATATTATCGCTTTTAAGATTATTACCGCGTATATTACCCTTTATAATGTGTCTGCCCATGTTTATGTTGTCATTCTCACTTCGTTTCGGCAAATCTATCTAGAAAATATTTCAAGCTGTCTTCATCTATTATTAAAGGAATGGAACACGCAAATTCTGAAAATTAGTCGAGGTCGACATCTGAGTCGCGACATTCCGTTCTCCACATTAATATTGTTATGTTAATCGGAATTCGAGGATTTTATGCAAATAAGTCGCAAAGAACATGATAGTTCTTTAACAGCGATGAGAATTTATTGTCGAAAATCAATCCTTGAAATACAGAGTTCAACAGCAGTATTCGCAGAATAGATCTCAGAAGGTCTTCAGACTTTCAACAGAGATAAGACACAACTATCAATGTCTAAAATACAAGTATGTGAAAGATGATTCACAAGCACCGCTCGTCCTACTCAACAGCCGAGCTAATCGCTAGTCGACTCTTTACGGTCAAGGCAAGACTACTAATTGCTAGTCAAAACAATACTGACTCAGTTTTGGTTCCTCTCTCTGTATTTAAAGGCCTTGCGGATTCTTCGAGTGATCCACTTGGTTTATAGGCCGGAAATTGGGACTTTCCAAAATTTCCAGAAGAATCCATAGGGTTCCGATTCGCCAAAAATGGTCACCAAAAAATGATTGTCAAGTTGCCAAATTGGTCGCCAAAAATGATGCCAACTTAATTTTATCGCCAAGTTCCCATTGAATCGCCATTATAACGTAAATGACGGCGTTCTTTGGGAATATTACAACTTTAACATAAAATCAATCTAACATAGAGTAACATAAATGCATTACAAATCCAAATACAAATTATTTACACTATTTTTACATAAAATTAAAGTTGCACTATAAAGCAACAGGAAGGCTGTTAGTGATGGACCTCATAGTTTTGAACATCAATTATATGCAGAGGACGACATCTCAGATGGCATCTTCCTTTCCTAACTTCCACACCATATCAATGAAAGGACATTGAGCCTCGACTGATTTAACGTGCATCGACCCTTTCCCCACGTCGGGTCTTTAGTGGCGTTTTTTGGTTTTCTATTGGTTATGGGGTGTGTTATTTATACATAGGTTAACTATTATAGTGATAAAAGGATTTTTTGTCATAAAAAGAGATGTTTTTGAAAATTTGCCACTTTTCTTCATTCTTTGCCAAAAAATTGCATTTAAATTATTTTTTAGTATAATAATATTCTTAAAGCAATTTTAAATGTATATTCTATAAGGGCACTATAAATAATAAAAAATTATTACGAATGTAGTAGTCACCTAAACAGATTAATCTCTCATTTACTTCTAGAATCCGTTCATAAGATAACTGATAGAGTCACTGCTCTGCTAAGATTCATTGATCCTTGCAGAAAATCTCTCTTATTTTAGAATGAATGAATCCCTTACTAAGAATATCTGCTCCGAATGAATACGTCAGAAGACATGATTTGCTATGTAATATCATAATTAAAAGAGGAATTTACAATGAACAATGAGCTAATAGAAACAAAGAGAAATAATAAGGTATTTGTCTTATGAAATGAGAAAATGAAACACGTGTCTACTTTTGAGTATCTTTAAGGGAATTATACTTCTATAATTGTATTTTTTTTATCATTTTATTTCGTCTTATAAAGTCCTCCGTTATAATATTCAGTTGAAAATATGTGTTCAACAAATTTTAATTCAAACATTTTTCTTAGTAAACTTTAAATTGTTTGATTTTGGAATTCAATTTTTAAACTTCACGGGTGTAAAAACCAATAACGGCTTCACTTCATTTAATTTTAATCTGATTTGAAATCTGTAAGACACACAGATGTAAGCTTTCTGTGCAGGCGAAAGAAAGAGACGGAGGGGGAGGAAAATCCTCGTACGATATTTTTGGGGGCAGTAGAATTTTAGTCATGATTGATACTGAAGAAAAAAAAATTGTGATGAACGGCCACATTAAAAAGATGAGGATAGTTTTAACATTGGGGAAATATTGTGAGTGAGTGAATATTAACGTCTCACTGTTCAACGACACGAGGGCTTTGGGGGGGCCCACGAAATTTTTGAACCATGGTCAAGGACATGGACGATCCCCGAGCTGGCACCTCCCTTTTTTAACTACCACACCAACAGGAGGCTTTTCCTCTCGACAGATTTAGGGCACCCCGCCCCACACGGCGGGTTTTTAGTGGTATGGGCTCGACCCGGACAAAGCCAGCCACGATCCGATCCCTTCCACTCGGCTAGGCGGCCAGGGGGGAATTTGTGATAGAACATTGTTTACTAATGTTGCACGTCGGACCCGCACGAGTTATTGGGATGCCCTTTAAATTTTGAGTTTGGGAAAGGGGATTTTCCCATTCCACACAAATAAAATATAAAGGGTTTTGAGATTTTAAAATCCTCCCCTACATAATGTGTCTTTTTTAGCACTGGCGTACACATTTAGCGTCGGCTCATAAGACGAAGACTTCCCGACAATACTCGTCAAGTTTGATGTACAAAGTGAGCACAAAGCCTAGATGGCACATTGCAATCTTCCAAAAGAGACCGGCTATTCTTCTCTCATGCCCCAGGCGAAACAATTGTCTCGCCGATTCTGAATTTTGTTTAAAAACCCCCTTCCTCCGACCCTCAGATAACGTTCGGGCATCACGATCTATACACAGGTGGCAACTGTGAACAGTACCGATTGTTGGATCTGTCTCGCACTTGTGGACCGAGGATTATTTGAATGAAAAGGAATGCCGGCGTGTTAAAGACATACCTTCAGGGAAAAGTGACAGGACGTTTTATGGACCATCCAGTTGGTATACTAGGTACGGCGAAAGAGTTGGTTTCAGTGGCGCCCGGCCTAATGTCTTCAAGAACCAATGGAGTTGGGACTAAGACGAGGATTTCTGTATGCATACCCGCTAGGCTCGTTAATCAGAGATTATTGGGGGCGTGAAAGACGCCCACTCAGCTGGTTTAAAGGGTCGGCTTGCAAGTTGAAGAGGGCCCCTTTAATCTTCTGCAACCCTTTCCCCATCGTTTTTCTTCTTCAAGACACTGATAGAGGTAGGATGAGGACCTCAAGCACCAAAGGAGAGAAACTACGATGACTCTATAAGATGGAGTGTCGGAGTCTGTGGAGCAACCGCTTGAGTGAATAGACTTTGGATGATAACAGCGAAAGAGGTTGCGGGGACAGCCGCACCCGAGATCCAGTCATTTCAAGATCTGAAAATTTAAACGGGACTAGAACTTTTCTTTAGCAAAATGCTATAAAGTGTAACAATTTACAAATGAATATAATGTTTTGTTTAATTAATTTAGTATA
>BMAV01026451.1:51251-67422 GCA_019973955.1 Trichonephila inaurata madagascariensis | reverse complement strand
CCCGCCCTTGTGTGCGCCACTGGCTGTCATACATTGTTGCATATTTGGATCAACACATGTTTGTAAATTTGTGCTTTTTTGTCTTATTTATTATACTATTTTTTAAAATTTCACCTCCTAAAACTTGCACAAAAATGTTTTAGTTGCGACAAAATCCCCTAAAAAGCCTCCAAGTAACATTTTTCACATAGTGTCTCTTCCTAAATAGGTTGGCCACATCTGTTCTAAGATATGGGGAAAATAAATGTGCTTACTTTTATTTAGTTTCGTTTATAAGTTTATAATAAGTACCATAATGTGTTCAAGTATATAAAAGAATAACTTGTTTCTTAAATAGTCCTATTTAAATTTAATTCCATCTTATGTTTTAAGGCTACACAGTACCCTTTTACAAAAAAATGTTTTGGAGGCAGTTACAGTAAATATAATTTTTGTTTTATATTTAGATTACATTATTATGCTGATTCTGTAAGGTAAAAGTCAGTTTGACCAGACATTATTTTACAATTTCAAAAAAATGACGAATTTTATAAGTTTTTTCGAAATTTTATAAAATACTCAATTTCGGAATTTTTAAAAATCATTTTTAAGTTATTTATATTTCCTAGATTGGATTTGAAAATCTATTCCCTTGTTGATTTTTAATAATTATTTTTTTCTAGAAAAACTGGGAAAAAACACGAAATTTTTTAAAATATCAACTTAAGCATTTTTTTTAAAAAATAACTAGAGATCTCAGCCCTCAATCCATACTAACTTTTATAGAACATAAGTTTGAGAGTTTATACAAAAAGTTTCAAGGTTCTATCTTGAACAGAAAAAAAGCCTTAGGGATTAAAAAACACAAAACTGAAAGTCTGAGAAAAACGCATTTAAAGTTTGTAAAGGCATAAGCCAAAATTTTATAATGCCCGTAAAGCTCTAATTTTTAATATGTTATTTTCCAATGTATGTTCTACATTAAAACTCTGTTTTAATGAAATATGACTGAAAATAATATTTTTAATTCGAAATATATCTTTGCATAATATTGATAGCATTTGTTTTAAGACGACAGTTTATTCAGCTTAATCTTAACTTAATATTTTCACAAAAGTTTTGAAACACAAATCACTTATGTACAAAATAATAATGATACTAACTTAAGCTAAAAATAGCCAGGTTTTGGTCATAAAATTAAATTTTTTTTTCAGCTTTAAATTGGGGCAGTTTAAGAAGTTTTAGCTCTTGTCGTACGACTTTGAAATGTTAAAATATAGTACTACAATATGTTTAGTATAATGTAGTTTTGTACATCAAGGAAATATTCAGTTACACCTTCAACATTTGAATTCAGAATACTTGTATTCGGAAGTCTAATTGCAGTATCAGCTCACGACTGATTTTTAGAAACATCATTTTCAGTAGTATTCCATCTCTTAGAAATATTGTTTCTCACAGCAACCTGAGAACGCTTTGGCAATGGCACTTTCTCTACTGGAAAAAATTAATGGTAAAGCTTTTAAGTTATATAAACTATTTTTAAAGCAAAAATTGGCCATGAAATTAATTTTAATTAAATAATTACGAGAACTCAAAAAAACTCAAAACATAATCAAGTAGAAATAATTGTATTATTGAAAATTAGATTTAATAAGCATTTCACACTAAAAGAGTTGACTATGCTCAAAAATATTTTTAATTAATTAAATTTAAGTGTGGAAAAATGCTTTGAAATGAAACCAAAACCATAGCTCATAAAACTTCAAATATCTTATAAACTAATTTGCTAACAGATCTGAAATTTAGCTGCAAGCTTCTCAATGATATAAGTTACTAGAAATTGCAAAAAAAAAGTTATTAGGAAATTTGTAGGTTACTGTGTAGCCTTAATTAAAAGTAATGTATAGTCGTACATGTAGCTACTGCCTTATCAGCGGTATCAATGATACGGGGCCACAACACGTGTAATATTCTGACACTTTCAAATAAGTTTTATTAATGCGTCACTTTTATTTATTTTCCAAAAAAAGGGCCCTTAAGGAATTTCAATACAGCGCCCACTCAGGACTAGTTACGCCAGTGGTCGAATTTATATATACTTTCTTTTCTTATGTAAACTTATTTTATCGCCTAAAAAAATCATGTTTATTTCCTTTTCATCTCTACGTTATTTCATAATGAATCTGAGTCTTGTTTTTTCTTTAGAGAATTAAAATAGTATAATTTTTTCTGTAGTAAATCTAGATTTGCATGTGATTAGGGATTAATCTAAATTAATGTATAATTATGCATCTTTGTATTTCAAAAGATCTGGATCATTTCATGAAAATCTCAAAATTCTCCGTTTTGATTCCTTTTCAGGAGCCGGTCCCCTCGGCGCCGCCTCCGCTCTCCTTTGGAGGGGGGCGACTTCTCCGGCCGAGTAGCTCCCCGCAACCGCAAGCAGGTCCACCGCATGTTCACCAACAGCCGGGAACGGTGGCGCCAGCACCACGTAAACGGTGCCTTCGCCGACCTGCGCCGACTCGTGCCCACGCATCCCCCGGACAAGAAGCTCAGCAAGAACGAAATCCTGAGACTCGCCATCCGCTACATCAAGTTGCTCTCCTCCATCTTAGAGTACCAGAGCAGGGACGAGCTGAAGCTGGAAGACGATTCGCCCCAGCCGCCCCAGGGCGCCATCAAGCCCGAACCCCCGGCCCTCGACGAGATGTCGGAAGCCAGCTCTCCCGCATCCAGCCTCAGCAGTGTGTCCAGCCACACCGACGGGGCCGAGGAAAGGGTGTTCTGAATCTCAAGTTGATGAATATCCTGCGTATGAGTATAATGAACGTACACCATGACCCTTTCAAAGTCTATGAGGGTTCAGACTTTGTGGAAGTAATGTACGGCTTAGAAAATTGATAGATGGGCAGTCTTTATGGAGAAAGACACACGAATGGATTATTGTACTTTAATTGCATTAAGGTATATATATATTATTCGACTGATATATACATATATTGTATATATTTTGCATTGTCATCTTTGCTTTCTTTCTACGATCAACAACTTCTCTTAGTAACAACTGACTGGCACTTCGGAGGTAAAGACTGGATACACACGAGAACATCATTATGTACTATGTTTATTTATGTACGCGAAATTTATTTTGCATTCCCTTCGTTTTGAGGATTTTCTATTCTAGGGAAACATTAAGGATCGAATGATGCGGGGCTTAGTTAATCATCTTGGTATTTGTTATATTTTCTTTGAGCGTTATGAGATCATTTTATAGAGTGACACTTATGAGCACTGTTAAGTACTCGTATATAGTAATAATGTACTTCTATTTTAATTTTTTTTTATAAAGTTATACATTAGCTGCTTCTGGAAAACTGTTTGACATTCATAAGTTCTATGGTGTTCGAATGTTCAAAATTAGAAATCCATTTATCTTTCTCTCTCCACTTCTACTCACCAAATTTCTTTTTATTTATCTTGTTAACAGTTTTTAATCGAGTTCACCACTTCACTCTAATGTTGTAGTTCATTACTATAGTTATTTTTTTTTCATTTTTTTTATGTCTGAAATTTATATTTAAACTAAATTAATTAATCTTTCTCATGAACTAGAAATTAATTTTCCACATTTTCCACTTTTAATATGAAATTTATATTAAAAGAAATCTGAAACATAAAATTAAAGATCGTCTTTTACTCTTTATCAGATTATCCGTGCTCGTTTGTATTCATTCTTGCCTCTGCTGATGGAAAATGTCATTTGAATATATGTATACAGCTCCGTGTATAAAATTGCAATTGTATTTTTATGTGAAAAATGGGAAAAAAAGATGCATTTACCACATCTCATAGACTTCAAATGAGCAAAACCAAAGCAAATGAGAATTTAAAAACATCATGTGCTGTGAAAGGAAAACTGGTCATCGATAAAGAAAAAATAAACAAATATGCGTCATTGTAGAAGTCATATTGTACATACTATCGAATTCCAATTTACTTTATCGACTCCTAATGGAAACTCATATCTGTGTTATGTACATTTAGACTGCAATGTATTAAATATAATGTTTTATATAAAACTGCTTATTATTTGTATCATTCGCAATCACAATGTCAATACAAAATTATGCACTTTTACAATGATATTTGTACAAAAAATTCTAACAATTTCTTAGACGGAAACCACTTGTATAAATCTATTAATTCTAACTTTAAAATAATTAAGATTTAATCCTTTTATTAGTCGAGACATTAAAATTACCCAAAATTTTGGGAACTTAACATCCAAAATAAGATTTTTCAACATTTTATTATCCAATCAACTATATTTGGAGAGAAAAATTATAAGAAAATATGTAGAGAAGCATTTTACTTTAAATTTATATCTTAGAGAAAATATTCTCTTTTTCAAATAAAGAGAAAAATATATTTTAGGCTTTTTTTGTTACCTAAATAAGAGATATAAATCTTAATGTATTTTGACTATCGTAAAACACACATTAATTTTCGAGAAAAATTATGAGATATTTTTTAAAGCATTAGAAATGATTTAAAAATAAAAAGTTATTAAATCTAAGCTTTTCTTTCTCAAAAAATTGCTAATTCCATTTATTTATTTAACTTTATAGTTTCTTCAACTAATATTTTTATTTTTTAAGAATGTACACAAACTCACACTTAACATATTTTTCAAAAGTCATATTAAGTATTTATTACATACCCCCTATTTATTTTTTTCTTCCCATCTTGTCATTAATCAGGATTTTTATTCGATTTAAAAAATCGTGCATTCATAATAATCATTCACATCTTTCTTATTTATAAATTTTTCAATCGATAATTTTCGCTTCATTTGAATTTTAATGTGCATTCTCAATATAAAACACATATTTGACAAGTAGTTATTCTTAAAAAAACTTTTGTCAAATGTGAACTGCTTATTTTGTTTCATTATTATTATTTCATTATTTAAAATGTTAGATTCATTTCTTCAATTATAAACGATAAAAAAAAATTCCTCTTGAATATTTGAGATTGATTTAACTGGTTTTTCTTTAAAATGTTAGATTCATTTCTTCAATTATAAACGATAAAAAAAAATTCCTCTTGAATATTTGAGATTGATTTAACTGGTTTTTCTCTGTTTTAATAAAATGACGTTTAATAATAATATATTAACATTTTCTTCCCAAATAAATGCAGCTAGTAAAATAAAATATTTTTTCTTGGTAGTTTATATATTTAATATTTTAATTGGCTATTCCAAACATTTCATTTAGTTATAAGTTTTTATTTACATCAGCGTCTCTCAAACTGTGGGGCGACCCCTCCTAGGGGGCGTGATAACTTTATGAGGGGGGCGCGACTCTATTGAAAAGTCGAAAACAAAATATTATTTTACAAAAATTATTAATATGCTGAAAGCTATAGTAAACAAGATGCATTCAGACATAATAAAATATAAAATACACATTAGCACTGATATAATACTTTTATAAATGTATCAGTACTGCAGAATGTATTTTATAATTAATTTAAAACTCCTAAGTTTAAAATAAGCTTAATAACTACTAGTGATTACATGGGTTTGTCATATATTGAATTATACACAAACATTAACACTTATCTTGATAATTTTTTGTACGGTTTATAATTAATCCGTTAACTGCCGATTAAAAGTTACTCTTTAGCTTCCGAATGTCACCGTTTTCCGTGTAAGCGCTCGTATGTTATGTATTGGGGGGGGGAAAAAAAAAGGAATAAAAATAAGTAAAACCTTTCTCTGAAATAAGTAAATCTTTCACAAACACTGGCAAAGTTCTTTTATTGTATTCCAAAACCTTTGGAATAACCCTCTGAACATTCGTCTCTCAGACAGAGATGATTTGCTTTGATGCCTGTAGAAAACTCTGTGGTGTGATTTTTGGGTTGGGCTGCCTTGACATCTTTAGTTGGACACTACCCAGTGAGAGGATCACGGGGTGGTACACGGCGATTTTTGTTCAACTCACGATGTGTGCGCTTTTTTTCTTATCTATCACTGTCTATCAGAACGGATATTCATATAGATTTTTCGTGTTTGGTATTATTATTTTCAATTACTTTTAGATGAATATAAATAATTTTTAATCAGTTTTTCTAAAAATACTAGTCACAATTCTAGTGATAAAAATATATTTTTGTGCTTGGTTTAAGACCATAGATCTTATTTGAGCCATACTCAATTTCATGAGCTATAAGGATATTTAAAACAGTCCTTAAGGTAATAAAATTTTAAAAAAACTTACGTACTATCTGTCAAACGAAGCTTCTCAGTACGGCAAAAAATTGATGTTCCGGCCAGAGAGATAATTTTATGGATAGCAGTGCACAGAGAAGATCGTACTTCGGAAAAACGTATATATACGTTTGGGGCACTTAATGCTTTGACTAAGCGAGGCGTTTATATACACCGGTGGCACTTAAGAGGTTAAAGTAGTTATGTAGATTTAACGTCAAAGTATAGTATTATTGAATTCAATACATTGTTATTATATGGAAAGGGGCGCGCGCGTGATGAAAATTGTGATTGAATATTGGGTCGCAAATATTGCAAGTTTGAGAAGTACCGATTTGCACATTTAATTCCTTAACAAATGAATTAAAGGTTTAAACATTTCCTAAATATTTTTTTTCTGTACGAAACATCGTTTTCTTGAATATAAGAAGGATTTGTTTATTCTTTCTCGTAGACTTTTTATAACGCGAATAAATTTGGTTAAAAGCAGTTTTGTCTGTTTGATGAAATAGAAAAATACCAAGATTCTATTGGCTTTATGATTTTTATATAATTTGTGTTGTATTCTTACTAATAAACTTTACGTGTAAAATAATACCTCAGAGGACTATCTTCATTTTGAGATTTTATTTCTATAAAATTTCTCTATGTATTTAAGGCAGGATATATTTAATATATTAAGAAAAAATACATAAAAATATGTTTAAAATATATTTAAAAATATATAAATATATATATAAAGATATATTTAAAAAATATATAAAAATATATTTAAAAAATATATAAAAATATATTTAAAGTATATTTAAAAAATGTATAAAAATACATATTTAAGAAATTCATTAAAGCAGAAAGTTTTGTTTCAAATAATGCTTTTCATTTGAACAATGATGGTAATTTTACTTAAAAAATTGCTAAAATTATAAAAATATATTTAAAAAATATATAAAAATATATTTAAGAAATTCAAAAAGAGTTTTAAAGCAGAAAGCTTTGTTTCAAATAATTCTTTTCATTCAAACAATAATGATAATTTTGCTTAAAAAATTGCTAAAATTATTTTAAAAAAATTAATTTTACAAAAGCAAAAATTAAAATATATTTAAATATCTGATTAATAGTTTACAAAAAAATATTTTACTTTAAAAATTGAAACAACGCTTAAACTATTTCCAAGAAATCAGTTATTTAAATAAGCACATAAAAGATACCACTTAGTAATTTATTATTTATACAAATTTTTCTGAAAAATTTACATTCCTGACATAAGTTCTGAATCATATAATGAAGCTACTCTCTAATAATGTTATTAATTTTTATTCTCTTGCCTGTAGATAAGACATCAAGATATATCAGGACAAAATGGAAGAAACCATATTATTGCTTAAGAGAAGTACTATTTACTGCAAAAACTCGCTTAAAACGTTAAATAAATTTCAACAAATTATAAACACCAAAAGTTACATTCAAAAAAATCAAAACATGTAATCTCTTTGGGAAGAAAAAAAAACATACTAAATTCGTTTTAATTAAGAATATTTTTTAACAATCATGATTAACTTATACAAATATGTTATACTGCTTGCTTAAAATGTTTAAATGTTGGATAGATTTTATAACTGAACAATTTTATTTTTTGATGAAAGGAATTCCTCGTTTTTGAAATCCGTTTTGTAACATTAGTACAATAGGCCTCCTGTGATTAATTAATTTACTATAAATATTAAAAGTTTTTTGTTTCTAATTGGCTGCGGAATGGTGTTTTACCATTGCAGACCTAGTACTTTCCCGGAAGCCGGTATCTCTTTTTAGTGCGGCATCCTATAGGCGAATACCAATCACCATAAGTAATTTTTAACTCCCAGTTTCCTCCCTAGAGGGAGGTACATGAGCTCTGACGATGCGAACCTGTACTAAGATTTAATTTCGCCGAGAGCACTCAAGCCAAACAGACACTCTAGGGATCTTTTACATGCCGTATAATTAAACGACATGGCCGCTGCCCATTTTCTGCATCATGAAAATCCACCGACTTTTTCCGGGGTCGAGCCCGCAACTTTTGGTGCAGAAGGCCAGTGACAAACCAACCACACCACCCAGCCGGCTAAACATTAAAAGTTTGTTTTCTCGTTTCTTGTATGTTGCTGCATAATACTGCTCAAAAGCATTTCAAATCAGTAGTTCCTCTAAAGATAGTAAATATTTGCTGAAGAGATAATAACGGAAAATATCAAGAATAAAAAACCATATTTTAACTTGCTGCTAATCGCATTCACTTCCCCATTCAGGTAATATTTTACAGATTTCTAGGTATTGATTCATTCGTGAGTTAATTTCTATCAATGTTGCAGTGATCATGCACACAACTAATGACAAATATTGCGCATGTGCAAGTAGTTGTCATATAAGTCCATGGCACTCAAACCAATAATTTTGGATTTTATTATAAAAAACTGTATTAAACTGTGTACTAAATTCAACTCACAAAAAATAGGTTTTATGCATTTTTAACCCAGTTATAGGGTAATTTCGATTTCCTTTCGTCAATGATCCCAAGATCCATGTTTACGTTCTACTATCATAAAAACAAAGCTGCCATGTACTTTGATAATTTTTTTTCTTTTGGCAGACTCTTATTTTTATTTCAGGTATTAATTTATCAAATGCAGGATGCTAGCAAAGAGTTTTTACTGAATTACAGACTGAAATCAGTATTAGTTGCTTAAAATTAGTTTGGAATTGCTAGTGTATATATTTTTGTTCTAAATTTATTCAAATACTTTTTGATTTTACTAAAAAAAATATCTGGACAAATAATTGAATTTATCAAAAAGTACGTCGGAAGCATTTAAGGTATCAGACTACGTTCGGAACCGTGATTTTGCAAAAGCGTATAAATGGATAATATTTATGATATTTAGTGTCACTTAGATTAGAAAATGTATATAAAATTGTTTAAAAAGAATAGTATTACAATAAAAAATTATTTAAGTACAATATTTTGACAAAAAATAACATAGAATGACCCATTTTCAAAATATTCACCTTTTGTGAAAAATGTTTCTATTATAATAATATTTTGCCTGTATATAGCTCAGACCTCTCTGTACAGAGGCTCAAATAGAATTTTTGAAATATATAACTTAGAAGTGGGTTTATCCATGTTTTACGACAACAGAGGGGAGAAATTTTAAGAAAAAAACACCGATAATTATATATTTCAATGGGTTGTAACTCTGAAAATAATGTGAATTTTTCAAAAATCATAGTTGAGCCTCTGTACAGAGGTCTGAGATATATACAGGCAAAATATTATTATAATTGAAGCATTTTTCACAAAAGGAGAACATTTTGAAAAAAGGTTATTCTAAGTTCATTTTTTGCCGAAATATTGTGTTTTAATAATTTTTTTTGTCACAATGTATTAAAACCATTTTATACATGTATTCTAATCTAAGTGACACTAAGTATGAAATTTATCCATTTATGCGCTTTATTAAAATCACGGTTCCGAACGTAGTCGGATACCTTAAGAAACACTAACAATTTCTGTATCAGATCATATGTTTATCCTTAACAATTTCATATGTTAATCAATATATGTAAGTTACAAAATTTATAGGATGCCTTTTTTTAACTCTAAATTTTGTGACATAAGTAATGACAAATTCTTTTGTTGCTGTATATAGCAAAGATTTTTTAAAAGAAATTATATATTTTAAATACAGCATTTTAACGATAGTCAAACAAGTTGTTGATCCATGTTTATTTTTCTCTATGAAACAGTCAAGATCCTAATCGTATTGAAACATTCTATTTTCTTTGAATATTTTTCGCTTGGAAGACATGAGGGTTAATAAAAAATTAGTTTCATTCATAAAATAGTCACTACTCCACTGCTATTTATCACTAACCATTACAAGTACGAAAAGAAAAGGCATATCGCAATTCGTGCAAGCACAGCATGGATAGCAAAATTGATCTATAGTCGAACCTCTGTATAACGAAACTATATTGCGAATTTAGGAAAAAAATCAAGGGCTTGGGGGGGGGGGGATTCCGGAACCCTAGGACACCTTCCTTGTGTGCGCTTTTGCATATGACAGAATCACACTATTAAGTGACAAATAGAAAGTGATTTTAGTTGCTATCTTCCCTTTTCTTTTCTATATAGGATGTTGGACTAATTTTGTTCGTTTGTGTGTGTTACTGTTTATTCATTCATTAAATTTAATTATTCTAATAAAATAGCGTAATAAAAAAAGGAATCACATTTTCAGAAATTAGGCCATCCCTGGTGGGATTCGAACCCATGATCTTTGGATTAGAAGTCCAATGCACTATCCATTGCACTACTGGGACACAACGAGCGATTTTCCTTCCTATATATCCTGTTGGACTATTATTTTTGTTTGTTACTATTTATACATTTTTTTAATTTAATGAATGAATTAATATTTGGAAAAACAGTATTGACATCAAGTGCCATCCACTACAAGTTTAAAAAAAAGATGATGAATGGATGAATAGAAAGTATTTTATTAACGATGGAAAATTTCAACAAGATATATATATATAGGAAGAGAGTGAACTACTAGTAGGAATTGAAAAAGGAAAAAAAATCCATATGTCTTTTGTATACATCTTTTTTTTTTGTATGACCACGAACTATGCAGTCAAATGCATCGTTAATACATTAACAAGGAGATGGGTTCTCAGAATTTTAGGCATTCTCTGTTTGCAAAACCCCGTAGTGTCAAACCGTAGAAATGTGGACACGTACGTCTGTAATTCCAGATAACTCAGAGAAACGGAAGTAACATTTCCTCTTTGCTTGAGGAGGAAGTGATTGCTTTTCGTTAAAGCTATTTTGTACTTCTGTTTTGAGATTGTGTCAACGATAGAGGACATTCTTACCACAGAATAATTGTCGACAAAAACAAGAGAAGATGCCATTCTGTGGGTTTCTGCGAAATCTCTTTGAAAAGCGTCACTCCAAAAATACATGATTTCTCTGTTATAAAGATGTCTGGGAAATAAACACCTTGATTGTTAAAGAATTATCAACTAAACCAGGGGTGGGAAAATATTGGCCCGCAAAGACAGAAAATTTGCCTTGAACCGAGATTTCTTTCCCATACGCCAGTAGTCAAACTGTGTTCCACAAGGCATACTCAGGGACTCCACGAGTCACATTAAAAATATCGTAAAGAAACTTATAAATATGTATGAAAAATAATTATTTCTATGAAGTTTGTATAATTACAAGTATCTAAAACTCATCCTATTCATTAAAACTGAAAATTATATTTATATATAATAAACTTCCTTTTTCAACTTTTTAAAAACTTTTGTTATAACATAATAAAAGAATATCAAAATGTTTTATCTTTATATATATGCTTCCTACTGGATTGTGAATATTCTATTGTGTACTATCTTGGGTTCTACGAGATAACTGTATATACTCATTAATTAACGTAGTGTCTTGCATAACTAAATATTTTTCTAATAAAAAAAATGCGCCATTTTGCAATTTTGGAAAAAAAACCCACCTGTAATGAAGGAAAGGAAATAGCATATCAACAGACTTGATGTTAAAATCTAAATTTAAGCAAGAACAACTTCTAAATTTTAGGCTGCAAAATACACAGTATTTCTCACACACCTATAAACATTTTAATACCATTCAGAACATTGTGTTTAAATGAAATACATTTCTCAACGTAAGTGTGGTTACAGAAACAAAGTATAAAAACAAATTAAAATTAGAATATGTAATGCGATTGCCGACAGTTTGTGTAAAAAATACTAGCATATGTATCGCAGTTACTAAACATAATGCATGGGTAGATTACACTTGAATCTCTCTCTCTCTCTTCTCTCTCTCTCTCTCTAAAATTAATATTGTTAATGAGTTAATTATATTTGAAAAGTAGATTAGAGTTTTTTAATAATAAATGCAATAACTTTTTTAATTGACTTTACACAAAGTACTTATAACATTTTGATCTACTAAAAGATTTGTTTTATATACTTTAACACATTATTTACATATTATTATACATATTGTAGGGGGTTCCACGAAAACAATTTCTAGTTCTAGGGGTTCCATGAAAGCACCTTCAAGTTCTAGGGGTTCTGTGAGTTGAAAAATTTTGAAGACCACTGCTTTATATATAACAAGAAAAAATAAAGAAAAAATAAAGAAAATTATAGAAAAGTGTGATAGGTACATTTATTTCATTAAACTGGTTCTAAAATTAAAAGTGCTGGCATCTATAGATTATAAGAAATTCACACAATAAATAAAATGAACAAAACTACTGCTATTTTATTCCACTTATATTTATTGATTTTTTGGGTACAATTTATACCCTTTCTGAGATGCAAAATTAACTAATGAATGTAATTATTTTTAAAAAAATGTGGCCCTCCGGTACATTTCATTTCTACAATGGGGCCCTCGAGCCAAAACAATTGACTCCCCCCTCCCCCGAAATAAACCAAATCATGAAATATCCATGCTAAGTTACGATAGTTATAGAATACACATTTGTGATGCTGCTATGCAGTAACAGCAATGCACAAACAGCATATCAATTGTTGAGCTGAATTATTTATAAACAAGTAATAAAAAAAATTTCTACGCCAATTCCTACTTAGATCAACAAAGAAAAATTTTATCTCAGCGACTTTTTATTAAATAGTTACAATTAATATAAACACGTATATACATGTGACAGAATCTCAACATTAAGTGGTAATTAGTTTTCATTTATAATTGAAGTATCGTATTGTCACCCAAAACAATCGTGTATATAACATTTCAGTTCAACTGAATGCTTTAAAACATGAGAAAAAAACCTTTTTAAGTTTTGTCACAAGTCGCCAAGATGGCTGTGTATTTGTAATTCTTTAAATAATTGGTTATATTTATTTAATTTTTATTAATTATAATTAAATCACATTGTATTGTCATCCAAAATAATCATGTATATAAAATTTCAGCTCAATTGAGCGCTTTAAAATGTATTTTATTAACGACTGAAAATTCCACCAAGATAAATAAATAAATAAATATATAAAGAGTGAACTAACAGAGTAGGAATTGAAAAACAAAATAAATATTAGAGGCTAAAGAGATATTTATAAAATATCGCTCAAATTTTCTGCAGTTAACTTTCTAGAAGTAAAAGCATATTTATTACTTCAGAACTGTAGTTTATTTTTTCATTACATTTTGTTTAATGGCTTACTGACTGACAATTTATTTATTGTAAATCTTTGCGCGTTTTTTTCTTGTAGTGTCGATAGATAATTCTTTATTTGTGGCTGGAAGATCGAAACTTTGAATTTCAGTCCCTCTAAGGTAGAAACAATTTTTTTATGTTCAGACTGTGACAACATTTACAGAATAGTTATAGACATGTGGTAACATGTAAACAATATGGTAACATGTAACAATGTGGTAATATGTAAACAATATGGTAACATGTAAAAAATAGTTTATGAAACTGATTGTGTGTTTACGAGCTTGTGTAAAATGTCTTTTTTGCCGATTAAAAAACAAAATATTAAGATGCAAAATACTGTTGAATTCAACAAGATTTTTCAATTCTGTCATCAAACTAATTTAACATCCACCGATTAATTTAGTGATTAAATTAAATATATAATTTCGTTTCAAGACTGTAATGAAATTTGAACTTGATTAAGATGCAACGCATTAAAGTTTTTGCATCAAATGAAGGTTAGATGAAGAAATCTTCTGTTATATTAAACAGTATTCGAAACTAGAACAAGAAAAGATATCATTAGCATTAGGGGGAGCTTCCTTATTCCTTAGCAGAGGAAATTCCCACCGATATATAATTTTTCGATTAGCGCATTGAAAATTAAAATGATAAGCCCATGAAAAAAATACACTTTACTTTTCAATATTTAATTGGTTATGTATACAAGTTAATTCTCTACTTATTATGAAAGTAAATAAGAAATGTAATTTTAAAGAAATTCAATTAGTTGTGGCATGTTTCCCCATAATGGGGAAGGAGCCACCAGTTATGGAGTAAGATGCAACAACACCACAGTAAATAAAAAAATAAGATAAATATTACAAAATTAAATATGAAGTAAAAATAATATATAGAAAAACAAGACAAAAATTAAATTCTTTCATAATTAGCTTGCTAAAAATAATAACAGTACAGATTCGAATGATAGCCTACACAACATTTCAATGATTATCAATGCAATCTTCGTGCAACCATTTGTTGCAGTCGATGCTCTGAATTCAGTCACACTTGGGACCTTTTTTTAGCATAAAAGTACACTTTATACACAGCACCCAAATCGTCATTATTATCCTCATCAAAACTGTTACCACTAGTATCTAGAGAAATTTCTTCGCTTGAGGATGACAAACTGACACGTCTCTTTTTCTTCTGTTTCTTCGAAAGTTTCTTGTTATTTATTTTGAATTTTCTCGCCTTTTCTAGCTTTCTTCAGGCCTTTTCCCGCATAGTTGCTCTCCTCTCTGATTCAGCTAAGACTTCCGATGTTAGTTTTCTTACGCCCGATTGGTTTGCGTTTTCTGACGAGAGGAATAGGGTAGTGTTCCCGTGTTTTGTGCTGGTGGAGGCAACCGATAGGAATAGACCAATTATCATTAATAGCATTTAAGTATTATTAATTATTATAATAATTATTAATTGCATTTATACTTTATACAATAGTATACAGTGTTACAAAATTTTAAAAAAATTAAGTTCATTTCATTTATTTCTGAATCATGTGGCGTCTTCCCTCAAGTATAGGGGGCAGATACCACACGCGCTTATTTCCTTATTTGCTACAGTGTTATGGCCACCTCTACATGCATCGTACGAGTAATATAATGCGTAGCTCACTCATATTGTTAATATCTTATTTAAAATAACCAGTACGTTTATAAATCTTAAATATGATAAACGGAATATTACAAAAGTTGTACTCACCACTTTAAATGCTCACAAGATCGAAAAATAAGGCTAATTAAAGACGATTAATTCAGATAAATTCACATGCAACACTCAATGTCGGACCGGATTCTTCGCACAAGTGGCTCAAAATTGCCATCTATCGACGCATAAAAGTACTATTAACAAACTGGTGTCTTCACCCGAATTACCTTACAGATAAATGATATTGTATTGTTTATTCATTTTGACATTTTCTTTTTCAACCAGGGAATCTCAAAATATGGTGGGAAAGTTGAAATTGGAAAAGAATTCGCCAACTCATGTACCACATTTTCCCCTTTTGCGTGATGAAAAAGACGAGGGGAACTATAAATAGTTTTTTCTATAAAACTCTTGCATGAAATCGGTTAAATAACACCAAAAACAATTCTTATAATGAAAATAAGGTTTTTGTAAAGTTACAAAGCTGCCGAGTTATTCTGCCTTTTCGTTTTTTAATTAGTACACGGAGAAAAAAGACTTACTCAAAAATGAACTCGTGTACATTCTCAATTTAAAATGAGTATATTCGTGTCAGATTTGAACGCACGCCTTTCTTGAATTTGATACAGTACATGTACTCAAAACCCCCTAAAAACACTCTCAGAAAAATTAAAAAGATATTCAGGATTACAGAAGCTGTTTTAATATTCTGGCTAGATATTTTAAAAATTGGGGATCAACAGCAAACTTAGTTCTCTTAAATCTACCGAACTATATTTCGTATCTACCATGCTACACGCGGAGGAACACATGAGTATTAAAATGAGTATATTCTTTGTTGTTATTTCTGATTTTTTCTTGTTTGTAAACCGAAAAGTACGTGACTTGTTTTTAATCTAAGTTTAATATGCTGGTATAATTATTAAATACACTCTCTATATGATTGACAGCCAATTTAGCTATG
>BMAV01026451.1:22711-49804 GCA_019973955.1 Trichonephila inaurata madagascariensis | reverse complement strand
TGTGTAAGTACCGATTTATCTTATAACATAGTGCAGAAAGGCAGTGGCATAACAGAGAACATTTGGGCCCCCCTGCTAAGTCAGGTTTGGGATCTCCAAGTTGGATTTTACAAAAGGTAGGTACTTGGCGACTGTCAGGCTTTTTGGGCCCCGTAGGACCCAGGGCACCCTGCAATATGGGGGTGTATGTTATGCCACTGCAGAAAGTCTATACTTTCAAGACCATAAAACTTTGCTTTGATTGAAAACTATTGTGATATTTCTAAAAAATCTTATTAATCTGGTAATTTTTATAATAAACTTACAAGTTCAGTCAAACTAAGTTTTAATTCACAACATATTGATCTTCTGGTTTATAACACACCTTTAATGTGACCATAGTGTTTTGTTTATTTAGATGAAAATAAATGAGATATATATCAGATTTTTGATATTTAACCTGATTAAGTATATTTTACGCTTTTATTTATTTTATCAGTGATTACATACATATGGTCACTTCAGGGAACACGGTATCATATGTGAGAGATTACGTTTTCCCCTTTCTGAGTCCTGTGATCATACTGGTGTTATCTGGATTTGGAATGATTATAAACCATGAATTTTGAAATGGAGTTAGGCTTAATAGCAAAAATCAACTAGTTCTGAACAGATTAAAGGAAGAGAAAATTTAGGTACTTACATATTATCGCAACAATGCCAACGTTCAAAATAGATGGCAACCCTGTTTTTCCATATGTTGTTCATGCTCAATTGACATGACCATGTGCTTCATTTCATACAATCTCACCAAAACAGTTGCGATAATATGCAAGTACCAAAAATTAATCCAGCTTTGGTACAAAAACTTCTGTATGCAGGTATGTTATACATGAACAGAAACACGCAAGAAATCTGCCATAATATGTAAGTACCGATTTATCTTATAACATAGTGCAGAAAGGCAGTGGTGTAACAGAGGACATTTGGGCCCCCAAGTTGGATTTTACAAAGTACTTGGCGACTGTCTGGCTTTGGGCTCCCTAGGACCCAGGACACCCTGCAATATGGGGGTGTATGTTACGCCACTGCAGAAAGTCTATGCTTTCATGACCATAAAACTTTGCTTTGATTGAAAACTATTGTGAAATTTCTAAAAAATCTTATTAATCTGGTATTTTTTACAATAAACTTACAAGCTCAGTCAATGTAAGTTTTAATTCACAACATATTGATCTTCTGGTTTATAACACATCTTTAATGTGACCATAGTGTTTTTATTTGGATGAAAATAAATGAGATATATATCTGATTTTTGATGTTTAACTCTTTTATTTATTTATCCGTGATTCCATTTTTGTGGTCACTTCAGGGAACACGGTATCAAATGTAAGATTACGTTTTCCCCTTTCTGAGTCCTGTGATCATACTGGTGTTCCTTGTATTTTATTACAGCAAAGATTTTATAAGAATTTACATACAGGAAGCACCGTAATAATAAAACAAATAATTATTTTAGATATTAAATTTTTTCAGATAGACGAAGATTTCTGTGTTTTTATTTCTACTGCATTAGTTGGAAAAATATACTTATTGACATAAATACTTTTTTTAACAGATTAAAGCATAGATGAAAAAAGTTTCTTTTTAGGTAATGGGATGTTGAAAACTAATTTGCAAAGCTGACCCTTAATTTTTTCAGTGGGAAAAAAAGTGAAAGACTTGTATCTCAGAAAATTATCATAATATTTATTCATATTCAATTATACTTGTCCGCTATTAATATCAAGTTCTTCGGAATTACAAAAGCAGAAAAACAAGATAGGTAGTAGAAAGTATCCTTAAAAGAATTTTTTTTTACATTACAGGTTGGAGGGGAAAGGAGACAGCTCGTTTTTGAGTATTGAAATTAATGTTCTAATTTGATATCGGTACACTACATACCAAGTGTTGTGGACAATTGTCAAGCTAGGCGATAACATTACAATATGGTTACCAATACCTTTAAATTTGATTTTGTGGTTGCCATCCATTGTTTTTTTCTTTTATTATATTTTTTAATTTTATTCTCTTTTATAATTTTATTTTATTATAGTATATTAAAATGAATTTTTTACTGATTTATATTTATGGCAGTATCCTTATTAATTTCATACAATTTTAAGTAGATTTTTTTCACAAACAAACATTTCCATGCTTCCCGTTTTAGTTTTCTGTCATTTATTCATAAATGGACATTTCAAATATTATTGGTGTTTACTAAATCTTTTATTAAAAGAACATTAGGGCTCCGCTTTCAATTTTTATGGACAAAAAGGATTACTAAATTTGCACTTTGTTTTCTATCTTTTTTCTTCTAGATTGAGATTTTGCTTATTTTGGCCATTATCAAATGTATGCATGGCAGCAAAATGAAAATAGCTTACAGGCAGGTTAAATAATTTGACAGCTATGTTTTATTGCAGATGTTTACAATGTAAATTTGCATGGCCCCACGATAGTAAATCTATCGGAAATAATTCTTTTTTCACTGGCAGCAAATTGTAATTTTACTTCAACTTTATTTTTAATTAATGCATTTTTAAGTGTTCCTTGGTCAAAATTCACAAATAAAACTTGAAATTTTTGATTTATTGAAAATTATTCAAATTATTTTCAATATATTCAAATCCCACAAATATATAAAAAAACATTTAAAGAATCAGATTTATAATATTTCACCATTAATCTTTTCACATCCTGATATTGATTTCTTTTTTTTGGTTTAAAATTTTTTTAGTTTTTAACAGTTATTATTTTTCCATTTTTCTTCTGTTTCTTTTCCCAACATTTTTAAATACCTTGTGTTCTATTTCTTTAAATCCTGGTACTCATATTTTTCTACAATAGCACTTACATTTTTGCTTTTTTTAAAATTAATGTAATTCCTCTTTTGTCAGGAATAGGCTATTCTTTTAAATTACTTACATGTTGAGTTCTTAGTGTGAGACCACCTTCTTGGATTGAAAACTACTAGATTCCAAAATCTTATTTGCAGTGATTTCAAAACCGGGCCTAAAAAACATTTTGTGCGTAAAGAAATGATAACAAATTAGCTCCCTAATGTATATATTGTTTCAACGAAGGGTTATTTTTTGAACAGTAGTTTTTATAAACGCTAACTTCAGCCAGTCATGGTGGCCATGGTAGCTTAGTGGTCAAGATAACAGACTCGTGGCTGGTATGTCATGAGTTCGAATCTGTCGAGAGCTCAAACGTCCTCTTGCTGGTGTGGTAGTTAGGAGAGGAGGGGTGCCAGCACAGGTGTCATCCTCATCACTTTACCATGGTCGAAGATTACAAGGTCTGTCGCCAAAAGCCCTTGTGTAGCTGAACAGTGCTACGTTGATACTCTCACTCAGCAAGACATGCCTTCATGTTTACTAGTTAAAAAATTGTATTTTTTAAAACCTTTTACCTTGTTTCTGAATTATAAATGCTTTATTTTTAATTTGCATTAGTTTCATTTCTACTTGTAAGCTAAATCTTCATTTTTAATATTACAATTCATAATTTTAAATTTTGCACATAGTTCCGATTTTTTTTTTATAGATAAAAATTAATTTACAAATTTCATACATTTTACACTTTCTGCCAAAGACCATTTGATTCCCATTGCAGTCTTTGTCGTCATATTCAAAACAGTCGTATGGGGGAGCATGGTACTAAATTTGTTATGCTAAATTTTATAAATTGTCAATTAGAATACTATATAATTATGAACAACATTTGCGGAGATTTTACTCTAACGAGGAAACTTTTAAGATTCCTCTCAGAACCAGCTATCTATAAATTTTTCAGTATATAATTTAGATGACTCATGTATCCTAACATGTAATTTATTTGAAACACTGAAAGACATTTTCACTTATATTTAGTAAGACATGCTATTGATTTGATAAAAATAAAAAAAGTCTGTTTAATTATATGTTCCTTTAGGCATTAGAACTTTCTATATTTAAAATGATAATTTGATATATATTACATTAAAACATAAGCTAAGCTATGCTATACAAATAAGAATAGAGTTGACTATAATATGGATTATATAGAGAGAGATAGTATTTATAAAAAAAATTCAATAAAAAATAACTTATGGATGAAGGCATGTTGTTTTAAAAATCACACTTATATCCTTGTTTTTTTTTTCAATGTCTGATATGTATGTGTACAATTTCCAGAATAAATATTTTAAAGATATGATTTGTTTTATTTTTCTTGTTTACAGTGAATAATTAAAAAAAAATGCTTTACACTAGTAAAATGGCTAGATTACGGTTCCACTGGTCCTTAGATGATATTTTTTCTTCTAAATGGATGCTGAAAACTTCTCTAAAAACTCTTTCCAGTTGGTTAAAAATTTGTGCATTTTAAATGTTTTGTGAATGTAAAAATCTGTTTTAATTGTTTTTATATTCTTCTAAGGACTAAACTTTTTAAATATTTTAATTTTTGATTTAAAAAAAAACATTAACTTAAAAACTACAATATTTGTTTTCTTTGGTGATAGAATATAAAATCAGTTAATATAAAAGTGAGCTTGATTTGTAACATATATTACAATGCATTTTTATTTCCATCTGGATGGATTAAAAGGGAGTCCCAGTAGCTCGGTTGATGAGTGTTGAGAGCAGAGGTTGTGTATGTATTGATTTAAACAAAACAATTGATACAAAAAATACTTACTCACCTGGGAGGCCTAATGAGACTTATTTTAGTTGGGTTTCTAAGTCTTAGAAGTTTTTTTTTCTTTTCATGTTACATAATATGTAAAGAAACTATTCCTTTCTTATTGTGTTTAGAAATTTTTAATATGAAAAGTCTGTTATTCATCGTAATGTTTCCAAGATACTTATTGAGACTGATTTTAAATAAAAGCTAATTTTCTGTTTGTATAGGATTTTAAAGAGACAATATATTGCTTCTAGAAATATAAATATAACTTTTAATGAGCCAAATTACTTACACATTTGTTCAACTATTGCATGGAATCAATTTTTGTTATTTTCAAAGATTTAAATTTGAGGTATAAGTTCAAAAATAATATAGTTTAAGATCACATAGTAGTTACATTTTTAAAACGAAAAATTATATTTTTGTTGGAACTTGCGTATCGCCTCAAAATTATTGGCGACATTATATAAAACGAAGTACATGGTTGTTAATTCAGCGCGTACGAGACATGGCGAATTATCTTGAACGTTGGCACTTTTGCGATGATACGCAAGTAAACTTTTTGTAACACAATAAATGCAAAAAGAATTTAGATTTTCGAAGTTAAGAGGTAAAAACTTCATAAAATGTAAATTAAATAACATATAAGATGGAAAAAATGAAATTTACAACTTAAGTATCACATATTTAGATCCCTTTAAATTTGATTTGATGTATATTTTTATGTTAAAAATTAGTATTGGATACAACAGTATCTAAAATAAATAACATACAAACTCATATTTGATCCATAAATACTCATAAATGAGTGCATTACTCATTCACTTAGCTGTTATATTCTCAAATTTGATCCAGTAACAGTTTCAAAAATGAGTATGTGATGTTTACAATTTTGAGTACGTAGTCGTTGCCAAAGATGAGAATGGGCTATTCTCAAATTTGAGTATGGTTGCGGAGCTATTTTGAGTATGTGACGTATTCAAAAGTGAGTATTTTGTGCTCAGTTCTGATAACCGATTTTTCGCAGTGCATACTTCACTTCAGTTAGAAATTTAAATAGTATAAAGTAAGTAGATCTATATCATCTGTCATTAAATTGGTAAATCTGCAAAAATTCAATATTAGGTAAGCACACAAGGGAGGGGTCCGGAACCCCCCCAAAACCCTTGATTTTTTTTCCGATTGATTATAATTTTAAGTATATAGTACGTAAAATTTAAGTATTTGTTATTAATGATTAATTTTATTAATTAATGCTAATTATTTATTCAATAATTAGTTTTTTACTGTGTTTTGTTCCCGAAAATCGACAAAATCAAGAGGAGCTTGATACAAGATTGGTGAACTTTCAACCCCCCCCCGGAACCTCCCCCTTGAAAAATTCCTGTGTGCGCTACTGGTAAGCAGGGGTCTACCCCAAACCGAAAAACTTGGCAAGGGGTCTATGAAACAAAAAAGTTTGGGAACATCTGTTGTATAGGATCTGTGCGTTTATTTTTTTTACTCAAAATGACAAACATTGAGTATTTCCGGTGTAGCGATCTCCCCTCAGAGAAAGGGGACACTTGTTAAGAACTCTCACAGTTGTAAAACGGGTAAAAGTAATGCTAGTTTTTTTTTTTTTTTAACTTTTTTAGGGTGGTGGGGGTTAAAACAGCAGTAAATTTTGACCATGGGAGAGTTCTTATATCTAGAAAAAGATCATTGGTGTGGAATGCTTTCGACCCTTGGAACGTTTAGAACTGTAAGATGTTTTGGGGAATGCCATTCCACACTTTCGCGTGAATTGCCGTTACAGTTCTGAATGCATGAGCACGTTTTAAATCTTCCTTATACTATGACGTATTATTGTAGTTATGATGAAGAAATGCGATATATTTAATAGATACAGTATTTAACAGATATAGTACAACAGTACTTTCGGATGAAGAAATTCTGTTCGTGATTATGATGAGGAAGAATCAAATGATGAAGCAAGTATGATTCCTTCACTGAAATCGATCCAGATTTAGAAGAGGGAGACACAGTTAGAAATGAATGTTTATATGTATAGACAAATAAACATTTGGGAAGAACGTGACTTTAAAGGAGACAACTGGTACACATCCACTTTCAGAGATGAATTTTCGAAAAGAAAAAAAAAACCCTATTGCTCTGGAACAATAAGAGAAAATAAAAAAATTCCAAAGTAAGATATAGACGGTATACAGCTCTTCAATGAAATAACTTCATTCAAAGATATTTTTCCTGGTAAAAAACAGCTAACTGAGATATTAGAAATCATAATGAAAAATGAACTTATTTCTTTTTTTCCCAATTTCGCTCTAGCATTAAAAATTTTTTTATCCTAGCCTGTTTCTGTAGCTTTATGAAAGAAGTTTCAGTAATTTAAAAATCATTAAAAATTACTTGAGAAATAATATGACACAAGAAAGGCTTTCAGATTTGGCCACAGTCTCAATTGTGAATCTGAAATCTCAGAAAAAACTGATTTAACCGAAACTATTAACAAATTTGCTTCTCAGAAAGCCAGAACAGTTATTTTATAGTTACAGTAAAATCTGGCGTATAACGCATGCCCCTAAACATATTCGCCGTATAACACGCACACACGTTTTTACTAAGAGACCTGAAATGCATGTGCGCAATGGATCTTGTGTTTTAAAGTCTTTTATTCGAATATTATTCAAAAGCTTTTGTAAAAAATAGCGTACTTTCAGAATCACAACCCTTTAATAAGCTAATAAGAAATGTTATTTCTTTCACAGAAACAGTATTTCGATATACGTTAAAGTCTGATCTTTTTCTATGCTCATCTTTTTGCATTTTTAAAGCTCTCATTTTTATATTCGGCGTATAACGCGCAACCGTAAATTTCGATCTTATTTTTCGAGTTAAAAGTGTGTGTGCGCGTTATACACCGGATTTTATATATATATATACCTTATAGTTTACTACTTAGTCTTAGTAGGACTGATTTATATACTTTTCGTTTCACGAGATTTGTGCCTTAGAGTATTTATTTTTTTTATTAGATTGTACTTTTTGAGTAAATTCTGTTGTTTTGCATTTTTATAATTATAAAATGTTTATTTTTATTTTAAAGGTTATATTTTTGTTAGTTTATTATTTTGTTAAAGCATTTTGTCGCCATTATAACTCATTACCTGGCCAAAAAATGAAGTTCTGCAAATTTTATTTGAGTTATTATTAATGTGTTTTACTTTTTATTCCTATACAAGTAGATGATTTTTTAACGTCAACGTTAAGTATTAGTCAAAACACCTCTCCTCTCTTTTATACATTCCCAACAGATCAGAAGTGAATTACTCATAATTGTCACAGAAAAACATGTGTGTTTGTTGATAATTAGATGTGTGGCTTGTAACTCAGAGAGCTTATTATATTGGAAGATTACAGGAAAAATTTTGCTCTCATTTCTTGGTCTGTTATTGTTTTTGTCGGTGACAATACATAATGCTAATCAGATGTCTCATTAAAAACCATTTGGCTGTAGGAAAAAACGAAAAAAGCACTGGATTACGTTTATACATTAACAGATAATAAAGATTATATTGATATTTGTCTTGCCTCCAGCAAAAAAGTGGATGTTTAATTGATGAGGGTGTAAATGAAGGTATTTTTGAATCTGCTCCGATTTCCCAGTTTACATATTCCCATTGGAAACAACCTCAAATGCGAATCTATGCTAATGGAAATGCAGTGCTGTTGTAATTATAGCGTCCAAATATTCAACATACGAGCTTGTTATTAAATTCACAGGATTTTGCCAAGCACAAAAGGAAAAAAATCAACATTTCTCTGTTAAATCTTGTAAAAGCATACAATGAGGGAATGGGAGATGATTTTTTAGGTCATATCAACCTGTTTAGAACCACAAACGATAATGGAATCTATTTAGCAATGCGTCAAATATGGCAGTTGTTGCTAGATGGATTTTACATTCACATTGGCATAATATACAAAAGCAAAACAATCATAATTTCTGAAGAATAATTGTGTTTTGAATGAAATCTAAAATCAATTCTACTTTTGGACCTCATGCAAAAAGCTCTTAAATTTTTTTATACTTAGATAATCAAATGTACATTATTTTATGCATTCAACACAAAGATGTAGTTGAGCTGTATGTAAGAACATTAAAAAGTTTTTTGAGTGCAAGAACAGATTACATAAGCAATGCTTTCCCAAATATTATGGACAATAGGAATAACTTCGGGACATAAAAGCCAAAAAACAATATATATTTTTTTTTGCCTTTATTCCTTATTTTAAAGAATTTAGGTGCCTATGATCCATTTATGGAACATGCTATATATCATACATTTTTTTTATTAATTCTTATATCTGAGTTTTAATTAATACCTTGTGTTACCTTTCTGTCATAGAGCAGTGTTAATATTTTACTGTGTTTTATTTAGTTTATCATTGCTTAATAAGTAATATTTTTATTCATTTGATGAAACAATCTTCAAAAGAGGGAACTGATATCAAAACACTTTAGATTTGATACATGCAAAAGTTAACTTTATCGTAATATATAGAAATTATATTTATCAATGAAATTGATTGTCAAATTCTTTAATAAGATAACATAACATTAGTAAAAAGAGCATTAATACTCTTGCTTTAATTCTTTTTGGAAAGAAAGAAAGCATTATGAAATTTTTTAAAATCCAAGGAAATTAATTGATAAAATTTACTACATTCAATAAAAGTTAAGAAGCCGAGAACAAAGCAAAACATTTCCTATTGCAAAGTATTTGATAATTTCAAAATTATCAAGACACTTTTTATACCCAAGTTTGTACTATCATCTAAATTTCCGTAAAGAAATTATAATTTTTAAAGCTTCTTAATTCAAGCAATTAATTTAGGATGAAACTATCTTTTACTACTTAAACAGGCTAATAGTTTGCTGTACAGTCAATGAAAGTTGCTTACTTCCGAAATACTTTTTTGATAATCTAATAGCAACCATCCAAATTATTGTACTCACTGATATCTGATCAGTAGCCATATTCTTGGATTTTCCCTTTTATTTTCATTCTTAAATTGTAGGACAGTTCACCCCTGATAACTGAACATAAAGACAACTAAAAGGAAAAGTTCTCAATCAACCATTCTAAAAAACATATAAACACATATTTATAAATTTCCACTTTATTAATTGCACTCCAAAGCACATTCAGTGAATGACATTACATAACAATATGTACAAAAAACTTTTAAATAATCACTTTTCAGTCAATGCTAAAAAATACAGATGCATAAGATTCACATCAAAATATACAGTTTTTAGTTAGTTTCAATGCAACTAAAATCACATATAAAAGTTCTTATCATTCAATATTAATCCAGATTCATGAATATACACAAACCAAGTATCACAAATATGGAAGACCGTATTTTACAAAAGTTTCAGGTGATGTATTCTAAAATTTAAATTTTTCTCCCGGTACAAAAAATAAAATAAAGACGGTATGTTTCATAACAGAAAATGATTAATAAATTCTACTTTTTATATTACATATAATGAGTAGTCTTACCCTGAAAATTTTTTTACAAAGATATTCTTATTGCATGCAATTATTTATGCCATGCAAGTATATGAACGGGGGAAAGTATTTATAAATATTAGATTTATTATTTTAAATAAGCAAAATTCATAAATTAAATTTTTTTCAATACACTTTTTTAAAAACCAATATGCTTAACATTTATAGTAAAATTCCTAAACTGTGAAGAGAAAATGTAACAAATCCCATTACCTCACAAAAACTTCCTCATACTGTGTGAAAAAATCAATTATATGAAAGAAAATTATAGTAGGACATATTACAATGATAAAATTATTCAAAAATAGAAAATAAATACATCTGAAAATGTACACAATTCAATAAAATATAGACTTTTCTTACAAAAAAGTAATGAAAGACAAAATTTACTTTGTTTGTAAGATGTGAGGTATATGAAGGCAAAACATTAATATATAAATTACACAAATATCACTTCAACATTTACAACTTTCATAAATAGTAGGTACACAATGTATTAGCAAGGAAAAGTTTAAAAACAAAAAACATATCCAGCTTGTGTATAAAAACACACAAATCTGATCTAAATTAAAACATTAAGTTATATACAATATGAAATAGCCTTAAAGTAAATGATTTACATTCAGGTGGGTTTTTTTTTAATAGCAAGGCATATTCAAATTTTTAAATCAAACAAGACACAAGCAAACTAAAAACAGTAAGAAATTCTTGAAAATGATACAATCCATGAATAATAAAAAAATTCAATATGATTCAGAATTACAAGTTATTGACATATTTTACAGGATTTACTTACCTTTTAAAAAAGAGCAAAGAAAAAAATAATTATAAATAAATTAATAAGTAATAGAATGAAACAAAATTAAATTATTAAAAATACATTAAGATACTGTCTTTTTATACCTTTCCGATTTTTGCAGCAATTGTTTCTTTAAAAATTTAAACTGATAAAATCAGTTCATCATATCAACATTAAAATAAACCATTATGAAGAATTCTTTCATAGTTTTCCATATGACAGCGATCTACAATCCTATTATTGTAGCGGATCAGTCAACGCCTGATAATTTTACCATGGCCCACCGGGGGGACGTTGATTGTTTATATTTTAGATTGTTTTGATTTAATAATTTTAATTTAATTGTATTTAAACAAGGCTTCAGAATAAAATAGTTATGCCAAAAAATAAATATAAAATGATTTAGCATGGAATATAAAATGATTTTCATAAAAAGACACACAAACCCAAGATTAACACACCACAGTAAATAAAAGGGAAATAATCCAATGTTCTTTTGCAGCCCAGTACTATTTGATCTACAGACCGGTCCCTCACCCGAGGGTTAAGGACTACTGTCATATAGTATCAGTGTATTTTCATTATTTTATTACATTAGGATAACCCAAATAAAAAAATTCAAAATTTCTTTATATAAAAATTATTGTGTTGATTTAAAAAAAATAAGTATTTAAAAATATTCTTTTGTATTAACATTTATACCAAGATCGGATTATTTTTATAATACTATATTATTTCAAATTAAAAATCATACAAAACCACATATTGATACATAAATGGAGAATTTTCTTCTCCACATATAAATTCTTAAGATAATTTTTAATTAAATAAAATATTAGCAATCATATTCAGAGTTACTTCTGTCTGAAACATGTTTTTTTGTGATTAAAAACTCAAGAGCATAATTTTTAAAACAATCTAAGCAAAAATTTTAAAACAAGTTTTTAAATCAGAATAGAAAATTCATCCAAAAATATGACTACATCATATATTGCCTACTTTTAAGAGTCATGGGGGATACTTTTTCATATAACGGCCCAAGGTCGCAAGAAGTCCTTGTGAGTTATTGTCAATAAAATCTGCTTGGGGAGTTTTGAGTTTGAGAAATGGAAAAGTACCAAAAATAGTAACTAGCAGTTCTTTACAGAATAGCTTAAAAAATACAAATATACAAAATAAATTAAAATTTACAACACAGTCTTAGTAAATTAAACCATCAAAAATGGTTAAGTTACAACATAATTTAATGAATGTTAAATAACTAAAAAAATAAGGAGCTAGAAGAAATTTATGAAGTCATCATGAAATTACTTTGATAATAAAGATAAAAAAAACTACACATTTTATACATAAATTTGATTGTTCAATCAAAAATCTCTTAATTTATATAAATTTTTATTCATTTTTTTTTCAAGAATAAAGCAGCAACCAAAATGCACATACCTTATCAGCCTTATATGATTTGGTTATCAGGCCCATATTATTTGACCATATTATACTTGATAGCTTATTACAGAAATGAAATAATTTACAATAAGAACATATTGCCATTAGTACACAGGATACATTGAATCTTAAAACTGACAAGATATAACTTTTTTATTGACCTCTCTACAGTAAAAAAATTCCTCACAGCAAAAATCTACAACAAATTATTATAAATTAATTATGACAAGTGATTTTTGGTTTAGCAATATCTCCTTTTTTATAAGCAACAGTGTGACATCTTTTTGATAAGAAAATAGAACATTCAATAACTTTCTTTATTCTTTCTCATACCCTAGACATGCCCCTCCTCCCAGCTTTGTATTTGGATAATGCCATTTTAATTTTCTAAATTATTTTTAAAATTTTGATTTGAATTTTTATTTAGAATTAGATAATTTAGATTGATTTTGTATTATATAGTTGCAACTTCATTTGGCGAATTTCTCTATTTAGCAAACTCTTTTCTAGAAGTTTGCTAAGTAGAGAAATTCACAAAATAGAGTTGCAACTATATAATCAACGAATTCATGAATTTTCTTTTAGGATTTCATTAAATAGAATTACAACTGTAATTTTACAACTCTGTGTTTTCTTTGGCACAATGGAAATCTTACCAATTTCTTGACTAAGTCTTAAAAATATATTTGGTTGGGATATTTTTTCAACAATTTTTAATGATGCAATTAACTCATTTAAATTTATACAAAAAACCGAACAAATCACTATTCCCTCTTTAATCACAATTTTTTAAAAAAATATGTATATATTCATTTACTATCTTGTAAAAATTTCACAGTAAAATATAAGTAATACTTAAAGTATTCAAGTAAAACAATTACATAAAATAATAAATTATAGTTTAAAAAAAACTAAAAAAATCCCTTTTATAATTTATCGAAATTTGTCATTTAATCTTTTAGTAGCCAAATCTGGAATTAGTCGCCAGATGTGGGATGGAATCGGAAAAGGAGAAATCGTTAATCCTGATGATCTTGATCAGGACGATGGAACAAAATCATTTTATTGTATTGTCATCGGTCCTGGACAAGTGAGCAAAATTTCAAATTAATCTGACCTTTTATAATGGGTAAAAATTGAGATCAAAGATTCTGTTACATACAAGTGAAGCTTATAAAAGGGTGTTAAAAATGATTCTTTGATACAATTTGATTAAAATGTGTCAAATAAAGTTTGGAATTGATTTTTATTTTATTCATTATTGCAATAGATTGCATAATATGACAACTTCCAAATAATGAAGATGTTATTTTATTTCAAAATGATTTTACAATTTTATATCACCTGTTTGGACTAAATTTTTCCTTATATGGCTGTCTGCTATTATCTTAGTAATATATATTTTTGAAACTTAATCTTTTCATATTTTGCTTTTGAACACATTTCATATTCTTTCATGATAAACAGTACCATGGTAATGGAATTACAAACATTCACGAATAATTATTTTGTGCTAATGTAACTTTTTAGGCTACACGAGTAAAATCCTGCTCTGACCCTTTTTACCAAACAATAAAATACTCTGCCAATCTATTTTGATTAATGTAATGAATTTGGGAATTAATTTGATGTCTGTAAGCAACTTGTTTTGAGCATGATTTAGAAATTGTACCAAATAGATATTTGGAGGATAGTCCAATGTAATCACCCAATCTTGGCCAAATTTTACATCTGTCAGAAAAATCTGTAATGTACCAATATCAAATTAATTCTGGGTATTGTTCAAAATTTAAGGATCAACAGAACTTACACATATACCCTTGTGGAAAATAGGAGCACTTCATGTAACACCAATTTGGCTGCGGTGATGTTAATACATAAGTACCAAATAGTATTCAACCATAACTTTAGAAATTCATTTCATAACATTTGCAGTAAGTAAGTGAATAAAAAATACAAAATATGGAACAGATATAAAATTTAAAGTCAAACTCAATGAATCAACAATTATTTGACATCAATTTCTATTATCCAGTTAAAGGTAACATAAGTAGAAGTAGCCAGAATTTGGTGCCAATTGCTTAAAAAACATTGCTAAACTAAAAAAAAAAAATCTTTATATTGTAACTCTACCAGCAAAACAGTACTTCAGTGTAATAACCTTATGCATGATGTAAAATTATGATTTTCATTAACTCAAGTATATACATCCTATATATAAAATTCTTCATAAATTAAAATTTTTTAATAGTTTGACCATTTTACATCTTGATTCTTTTGTTTTGCAATTCTTTTAAATGGTGACGATTTTTATGGATTTGAACAGCACCACTCTGAGAAAAACGCCTATCACATAAATCACATTTATAGGGTTTTTCACCAGTATGAACTCTCAAATGGATTCTTAAATCATGAGTCCATGTATATTTTTTTCCACAGATAATACATACATGTAAAGTAAATTTTCCATTTTCTTTTTTTCTCTTCTTGTCATCTACAGACTCGTAAATTTTAAGTTCTAATGTATCAGGATTTTGAGGAGATTCTGGTACAGGAAGTTCCTTCAATTCTTGTGAGGTTGTTTCTTCTAAGACTCTATCATCATTGGCATCTTTTTTATCACTTATAAATTTCATAGAAGAAGCATTGATGACTTTTTTCACATGAATAGCCATGTGCCTCTTGAGATTGCCAATTTGAGAAAAACCCCGCTTGCAAATTTCACAAACAAATGGAGTTTCTCGGGTGTGAACACGAGTGTGGTTACGAAGGGTAGCTGGATCAGCAAATGAATTGCTACATTTGGGGCACTTGTAGGGACGATTACCGCGATGTATTGTCATGTGACGTTGTAAGCTCCGAATCTGTCTAAATGACCGGGAACATTCTTCACAAGAATATGGCATCTCTTTCATATGTTGTTTCATATGAGTGATTAATGATTGAAATTGAGAAAAGCACTTTCGGCAAATGTAACAAGACATATCAGTGTTTCCTGCATAACAATGTTTCGAGGGCCGTATTTCTTCCCAATTAACACAACTGGGATAATTACATTCACATTCTGAGCAATTAGGTTGAGTCACCATGTGAGTGCTAAAATGCATTACAAATAACATTGATGAAGAACGAGTTTCATTGCATGCTAGGCATATTAGATGGTTGTCCTCTCTTTTAATACTGTGGGTAAAAGCATGGTTCCCAACCGATTCCCAAAACACATGTTTTTTGCAGGAATTGCAAAATAATTTTCGATTACAAGGTTCACCATCATGGCAGTTTTCCAATGAATCTCTAAATTTTGCTTGCTTTAGAATTTTTCTTTTTGTGACAGATTTCACAAATGACTCTTCAATATTTTCTTCAAGTGATGATTCAAATGAGCTACACTGATCATTGTTACTCTCATGATCTGAACTATTTTGACTCGATAAAACTCCCAAGTCACGGAAATGCCCTCTGAAATTACCTTTTCTTTTTGCACTTGTCTCTGGATTTAAAACAGACTTTTCAGTTTTTGTTTGAAAGTGATTAAAATTATTTGATTTACATACCTTGCAACTGCAATTTTTATCTTCTGAGCAAGACTTTTTATGCACCTCCAGAGCTAGTTTGGTAAACTTTCGACCACAATCATTGCAAGGGTAAAATTCAGGTCGCTGTAATTGAACAGTATTTTTTTGTTGACTCTCATCATTTTCGGAATTCGTCATCCCCATATCAAAAATCGGCGATTATGTGTTTAATACTGTACAATATAGAGTGCCAACAATATATTATCCAGACAGGAAATAATGGAATAAAGAAATTTTACAAGAAACAAAGCAAAAAAGTTGAAAACTAATTATATCTTTAAAAAGATTACGAAAATTACAATGTCAAAATGAATTGAGACTTGATGTGAAAAAGTAAATGCAATTGAACACTCTTCTCAGACGGCAAGGATTCAAAATGGATCTGAAAAAGACAATACCTTGATTAAATATATTACGACAATTTATACATAAATATCCCTTAATCAGGTTGAATTTTTCTCATATCACGCATGAATTTCATAGTAAATATGCTTTGGCAATATTACAATGGTTTAATATACGGCGAAGTAAAACAGCAATAGATCAGAGAATAAAGCGGAAACTTTTCGCGATTTTAGTTTACGTATTCTTCCCGCGCGTTCGTGAACATAATTCCTCAAATTTTGTCAGAAACTTAACTTTGATTGTGAAAAATTATTTTAAATATTGATTATTCTTTGGCTTAATTAACTTGAATAGAAAGACTGGAGTAACTAACTCGGATGTTAAAAGGCTCGTGTAATCGCATTGCCGGTTCTCTCTCTCTCGCGTGTTGACCAAATCGAAAACTTCAATTGAACAACAACGAGCATCTTCTTCATTAAATTTTTTGTAGAGGGCGCAATTAAATTCATTTATAAAATTTAATTAAAATCACATATCTTTACAGCTAATATTTGTTGAAAAGTCTCCAATGTTTTTCATAAAATTAATAAGTAACCTAGAATGGTGAATGTAACTAATAAACAACTCTGTAAGACTTATTTGTTTCATATTTAAAAAACAAAACATCACAATGCAAGAAAAAAATAAAATAAACATTTATTTATATACATGACCTCTTTTTATTTTATTCTGGAGTGAACTTATATCTAGATTCTATATATTTGAAAGTCCTCCTGGTAACTTCATACTATTAAGGCTCATTCACACCAAGGCGTACAAACGTCGAGTGTTAAGCGTCTAGCCAATCAGACTTCTCGGGCGAGAGGAAGACTGATTGGCTAGATACTTAAGGTATGTGACTACCCCAAACTCCTCGGTTTGGAGAAAATTTTCGAAATTTTTTTTATATTTTAATATTATAGCCCATACGCTTAAGATTCCAAAAATACTTTCTTTTACGATATTTAGAAGCTAAGTTATAGCTTATTTAGTAAACCGGAAATGGAATTTTCAAAACCGAAAATGGGTGTTTAAAGAGACAAAAATGTAAACAAATAGTTTGAACGTCTTTTTCGTGACTTTTAAGCAATATAAATATTTAATATTTATTATAAATATAGATCAACGTATTCTTTATTTATTAATACTTTTTTAATCTGGCAACTGTTTTTTTTTTAATTCAAGCTTGTTTTACTGAGTGGCAATAATATTATCGTTTATAGAGAGAGTTTGTTAACATTGTTCTCATTCTAAAGCGTTCTTCTTAATTATTACTTACTTTTGATATTTTTAAAGTTTATTCATTCATTTTCATTTAATTTTAACGTTTTATTTGATTGTGATTAATTTCAAAATGCCAAAAGTTAGATCGAAAGTGTCCAGAAAGAGAAAGTTTTATGGTAATAGGTTTACCAAGTTAGCACAAAACAGTAATAATACGTCTGCAAGTGAGGCGAAATTGAGCAGTTTTGATGTGCCTGAACCTGAATTTCATGGTTCTACAGGGAATATAATTATTAATTTCCAAGTTTTGATGGGAATTATCGTGCTAATTTGATATCGGGGGTAGTAGCGCCAAGCTGTTGTTTATGTTCGCCAAGATGGGCGATAATATTACAATACGGTTAGCTTAATATTTTCATCGTCTGTCGATGTGGTTGCCATGGGGATAACGTATATTAGAAATAACTTTTATTCGTTTTTTCTGCTATAACCCTTTATAATTTCAGACGATATCTTTAAAAATTTAACCATTTTCAGTTTAATTTTTCTATTTGCGTCTTCTGTTTAATTATGGGCTACTTTCGAATATGGATATTTCTAAAATGAGTGAGTTCTAGAATATTTTTTTCTTAAAAGAATAAGTGTTGTGCATTTAATTATCGCTATAAATAGTTTATTTTCGTTTTAAAAATGTTTTTTTTACGTTCTTTGTTCGATGATACTCGTTGAAGGAACTTGCAGTGCAAGTTTCATATTGCAAGCTTTCACTACTTTGTAATTGATATTCTAAATTAATTTTAACATACATTATGTAATTATTTTATTCATAATGAAAAAAAAATGCAATTATTGCTATGTGTAATCGTCATATAATATTCGTTATTTATAATTGTTTCTTTTAGCATTTATTTATAACTATTACATATTTTGTTATTTATTTATAATAGTTATTATTTAATTATAATTATTCTTATTTATAGTTATGTATTACGAGATCTCTTATGCATTATTTTTATTTTTTTAAAATTCGACGATTATTCTTTTTAGTAATTACTATTAAAATTATATTATATGATTATTATTTCTAATAACCGTTATAAAATCGTACTATATGAATATTATATATAATTACGATAAAATAATATTATAAGATTATTATATGCTGCTTATGACACTATTATTAGTTCATGTTACTTTTTATTACATAATACTATTATTCATTATTTATTGATTGATCTAGGTTATTCTCAATCTCTTCCTGTATTTTTTATTTGAAATGTATTTCAAAACAATTCTTTTAAATTATTGTATATCATTAAATTACTGCTACGCCACCATATTGGATTTCATTCCAGCAACAAGCAGCACTTGACGCTATTACCCCCGTTATCAAATTAGTTCCAAATTCTCTCTCAATACTTTATTGGTATTTGGATTGAGATTGATTGGCAGAGGTTTCACAGCTGGTAAGAAGTTGTTATGCACTTTAAATTTGCCATGCATTTCTAAAAATACCTTCAGAGCTCATGAACTCAAACTGCTGGAAGCAGTACAGTTATGTTCGGAAGAAAATATATGAAAGCTGCATCTAAAGAAGTGCGAAATTTTTAAATAAGTACAACTTGTGGTGTTTCGGTAGATGGCACATGGCAGAGGAGAGGCCATATGTCACTTAATGGCTGCGTTTCAGTTATTTCCATTGATACTGGAAAAATATTAGATCTGGAAGTAATGACACAGTATTGCAAAATGTGTGAAATCTGAGCATGAATGTTCAAATTACAAAGGATCCTCTGGAAACATGGAAGCTGTTGGAGCTTTCAGAATTTTTGAAAGGTCACTAATAAAACGAGATCTGCGATACACCGAGTACTATGGTGATGGTGATTCCAAGGGCTTTTTACAAGTGAAAGATATATATGGTGAAAACAGTGCCACAAAACTTGAATGTATAGGACTTACAAAAAAGAGTAGGCTCACGTTTAAGGAAACTAAAAAAGAACACCAAAGGACTTGGTGGAAAGGGGAAATTAACTGATAAATTTATTGATAAACTGCAGAACTATTATGGGATTGCCATCCGAAGCAATGTTGGATACCTCGAAAAAATGCAATCTGCTGTAATAGCTGCCTTCTTTCACTGCTGCTCTAGCAATCAAAATCCCATGCATGGGCAATGTCCAACAGGGAAAGATAGCTGGTGCAAGTATAAACAAGCATTATGTGATGGTAAATTATATGTAGACAAAACAGCAGGCCTTTCAAATTCAGTGATTAAAGTGATAAAGCCTACTTATTTAGCACTTTGTGATAAGGAGTTGCTAAAAAAATGCCTTCATGGCATGACTCAAAACAATAATGAAAGCTTTAATAATGTATTGTGGTCTGTTTTGCCGAAAGAAATTTTTGTTCATAAAAAAACTTTGTTTTTGGGTTCACACATTGCTGTCATCTTATATAATTCTGGTTATTTAGGGCTGTTGCCTGTATTTAATTATTTAGGTATAGAAATTGATCCAATGACAATTAAAAATTATATGGGAATTGACGCAGAGAGAATTCAAAAATCGAAACGCCAGTCATTACCTTCAACAAAACTCACCAGAAAAAAGCCAAAAAAAAGTCCAAATTAGCTAAAAATGTAGCTAAAGAAGGCTTAAGCTATAAATATGGGGAGTTTTGTAAGTAAAAAATTATTTAGAGTTAAAGTTATTAAATGTGTTTTACGAGAAACTGTTATTCAATATTTTTCTTCATGATAAAGCTTACTACACAAAATATTTTTAAGATACTAAATCTAAATTTTCAGAACATGTTTTATGTAGTTCTATCTGTGTTATGAATCAAAATCTAATCTCTGTGTATATATTTATGTACTTAATTGCTTTTTATTAAAAAAAAAAGCATTAATTTTTTAAAAAATTGAGTTTTTGCATAAAATTTGGCATATTTAAAAAACTTCCAAAAGCATTACAAATTTTTTGATTCCTATCACAGATAAAGATGTTATTTATGTACTGTATAAATATTATTTGAATATATTTATTAGAATTTTGTGTACAAGATTTGTCGTAACTGCAATTTTTCACCAAAATTTCGCTAAAAATGACAATTGTTATAGTATACAAAACTCCAGAAAACAACAAAAGGGTAAAATAAATGGCCAAATCAGTTTTACATGAAGCTAAAAAGAGCTTGAGCTATAAATATGGAGAGTTTAAAAAGTGTACAATTTGTAGAAATTTTTTTATTTTGTATTAAAATCTTTAAATGCATTTTCTGAGAAACTTTTTCAATTTTCTTCATGGCGCAGTTCACTACAGAATTTCTTTTTAAGATATTGACTTGAAATTTTCAGAAAATGTTTTATTTAGTTTTATCTGTTATCTGGACTATAATCTAATCTCTGTGTATATATTTATTTTATTGCACTTTTTGTGAGAAAATAACATTAGTGTTTTGTAAAAAATTGAGTTTTTGCGTAAAAATTGACATATTTCAAAAACTTTTAGAAGTATTTATAAATTTTATAGCTATCAACACAGATAATAATGGCATTTATGTACTGTATAAATATTATAAGAATATATTAATTAGAATTTTCAATACAATCCTTACCGCAACTGCAATTTTTCACAAATTTCACTCAAAATTCCCAAAATTAATTTTAACTTTGTAAAAACTGTATTGAAATTCTTACTTTTATGTCCCATTTCAAATAAAAAAATGTTTATTTAATTGAAATTTTATATATTTCAAAAAAAGTCCTCCGAAAGTAGTCACATAGCTTAACACTCGACGTTTGTATGCCTTGGTGTGAATGCGGCTTTAAGGCATACAAATATTATTCATTAAACATTACTGTTTAAAAAGTATTTACTTATATATACTATTTTTAGGTATAATGGTAATAAACAGTCAGTCATCTGTAGTCAGTCATATTTATCCGAAAAGCGCAATTATTTTTCAGCTTGCAAAATTTTTCCTGTATTACAAATTTAAACATACTTTTCTTAAGACTGAATAGCCATAACACGATGAACAGAATAAAGCAGATTTACTGAGATATGTTAATCAATATGTTATCTCATTCAAATAGGATGGACAGCTGGGAAAATGTAAGGATATGTATCTTATTTGATGAACAGTTGAAAACATAATAATGAGGCATTACTATAAAATGTGTGGAGTTTTAGGTTATGTAATTAATAAAACTTAATATTTTTAAGATAAGGATTTGATCAATTAAAAAAAATATATAAATTTAAACACCAATTTCTCATATAGAATAACATATCTTAATTTACAAATAACAAGTGATGTTAGCATAAATGCACCAGTTTATTATACTCAGTTATCTTCAAAACTAAAAATAAATTCAATTATGACTCAAGAATAAAGTTATACAATAATATAAATATCCTACCTATCTTTATATTCAGTGGTATCGCTGATGTTATGTAATTATGATGCACTACATTTCATGTATAAAAACACGTGGTAAGGTATAGCACTATTTCACAAGACGGTCAAACGCGGAGAAAATCGTCCTTTCCACTGCGATTCTAACCAGAGGACTGGTGTCGGCAAATCTTTTAAAACGGAGGCTGGGATTATCCAGCGCCAAGTCCTTCTTTTCTAGCCAAAAGTGGATCGCCAAGGCGTATCTTTGGGAGGAACTGGTTTGCAGTAACCGTATGCGATACGTTTCTCCTCGCAGTAAAAGCTCCGCGTAGTGATACACTGCATTTCTGCTAATTGTTTAAAGACCGTAGCACACGTACACGTTTCAAGCAATTTTTCGTGCAATTTTTACTCAGTTGCCATGGCAACCGCTTTAGAACAATTTTTTGCTTGCGAGCTCAAAAAGTTCCAAATAAAATTGCTTGAAATTCCAGCCAATGGGGTTCTTCGGCGCCCTACGTCATAAACAAGATGGCGGCTCCGGTTTCGTCTAACACACTTCAGTTATGCCGTATAATATTTTAATGGTGTATAATATTTTATAACGGCGTATAATATTATAATAGAATGGTGCTCTATTTTTAGTTTACACCCATCAACAATTGCGCAAGCGAAATGAAAGAAATAATTTTGGATGTTCATTTTCCGTAGCAGAAAAATCGGCGAGTAATTTTTCAATGTGGAGATAGAGCGCGGCTGACGTCAGAGCGTGTCGTTTTGTTTACGGCAACCCTTCCCCCTCAGATGCGGCCAAAAATTGGACGAAAAAATTGCATGAAAAATGTACGTGTGATACGGCCTAAGCACGTAGCGTTGGGGGAAGGAAAATCTTTAGAAAATAGGGATTTTTGAATAGGGGAAAAAGGGATTTGTGTGGACAGGAAGAATCAGACCATTGAATCCCAGGAAGAATCAGAGAAGTAATGCTATAGCAGTAAAGCGAATATGTTAGAATATGAGAGGAAAGGAATAAAACTTGATATTTCTTGATGTAACAAGGTTTCTTTTAGTTTTTAAAGAAGCTTAAATGTTTATGTGGTTTGAAATAGTATTAGTTCTATTGATTTTGAAAGAACATTTTTAAACATTTGATGCCTATTTGGAATGATATTTTTTCATTATCATACAAAATAAGCAAAAAAAAAAAAAAATGTGTGTAAATTTATTCCAAATAAATAAATTTTTGCTATGGTGTTTTTTACAAAAGTTTCTATAACAGAACAAAGGTCTTAAAAGTAATTAATTAAAAAATGCTTCAAAACAAAGTTGCAGCTAAAGCTTCTAAATTGCTTAAAAACTAAATAAATTACCATTTGTAACAGTTCATAGCATAAAATTCGATATTTTTTTCTTTTTAAACATTGTAATTAGTGTGTGTGTGTGTTCATATAAAATTTTAAATTTCTTGCATTTGTATTTTCATAAAAGAAAATATTCTATTCAAATGCTTCAATATAATGTACTAATGCTTGCAATAAATCCATAATTTTCAACAATCCTAGTTAGTGTAAAAAGTTGAAAACATTCATCTTCCTTATAAATACGAAATAACAGGAAAAATAATGCTGGAGAGTAGATATTGCAAAATTCTAATGGAGATGTACTCCTGTAGAAAATTTACATTTGAAAAACATATTTTTGAGTGAGTAGGAAATTAGAGTAGATTATACATATTTTTTTGGAGAGGATTTACTTATGATATAAAATTAGATATTTTAATATACATTTTTGTTTAATTAATAGGGTTTGTTGTTTTAAAGCATTTCTTTTGAAATTTTAGGAGGTAAATTATTAGCCTACAAATGAATAAACAAGTTAAAGACAAGATTTTTTTCCCCCCAAAAAAGCAATTCAGTATATGAAACTAGTTATCCAGTTTTAAAATGTAATCTGCAGTCTCTTTTGTATATAACTTCCTTCAATACTAGTCTAAAATGTTTATTGAAGACGTAAGAAACAATAACATTTTTCTCTAGGAAAGTAGGTTGCATAAGATTCTAATGATGTACTTCTAGAAATTTACATAAAATTATGTTTGAGAAGTTTTTTTCCCTTAAAGTTATAATATGTACATTCTGTTTTCTTGAGTTGTACTTATAAAAAACATGTTTTTTACAAAAAGTTTTGTGTTCTTATACGAAATTAAAAAGATTAAATCCTTGTAAAAGTATTTTTGGAATTTCATGAGATAAACTACTTGCCTTCAAATAAATAAAGGATATTAAATTTCTGAGACTTGTTTCTTCCCAAAGTACAATGAAAAGTAACCAAGATTAGTATCTAAAGTAACTATTTCAAGTTAAAAATCATTGATACTTTTCTCAATTTCATTCAGAGTGCTAATTTAAAATATTTCTCCCTGATAGAAATTTAATATAACTAGTATGTACTAATATCTGACCTAATAACAAATATTTAAAAAAAAGAATGAAAAGAAAAATTTGGTTTATTAATAATTTGTGCAATTGGTTAAACACAAAAGTGAGGTATTTAAAAGAAATCAAATTATCAATGTTTGATTAGAAAATTTGGCAACATGTGATTTCAGTACCTGGAAATACTATATTAACTCTGATATAGAGCAGTGGTTTTCAAAATTTCAACTCACAAAACCCCTAGAACTTGAAGGTGCTTTCCTTGAACCCTTAGAACTAGAAAGTGTTTTCGTTGAACCCCATTCCATATATATACTTCGAAGAATATATCCCAAAAATAACATTTAAAGTAAATCAACACATGTTATAGGTACTTAATGTTAAGGCAATTAAAAAAAAGTCTAATCTAAGTTTTCTTTAATATAGTTTACTCATTGATAATATTAATTTGATTCAAGTGTCACGTACCCATGCATTATATTTAGTAACTGGGATATATGCTAGTGTTTTTTACACAAACTTTCAAAATTTAGGTCTATTGAGATTAAAAGCAATCACATTAAATGTGTTCCAAATTTCATTTGTTTTTGTAGCCACTTCTTACGTTGAGAAATATATTTCACTTGAATCTGATGTTTTGAATGGCATTAAAATGTTTATTGCTGTGTGAGAAATCCTGTGTATTTTGCAACCTAAAATTTAACAGCTTTTCTTAGATTTTAACATCAACTCTGTGGATAATTTGTTCCTTTTCCCTCATTATAGTGGCCATGGTAGCCTAGTGGTCAAGGTATTGAATCGTAGCTTGCATGTCACGAGTTCAAGCCAAGTACCACTAAAGACCAGCTGTGTAGGGGTATGATGCACATTAAATCTGTCGAGAGCTTAAAATGTCCTCCCATTGGTGTGGTAGCTAGGAGAGGGGAGTTCCACCTCAGGTGTCGTCCTTGACCATAGTTCAAAATTATGAGGACCGTCGCCAAAAGCCCTCATGTAGCTAAACAGTGCAACGTTAATATTCGCTAACTCCACCATTATAGGTGTTGTTTTCCACAAATGTAAAAAGGTGCATTTTTCATTAGAAAATATTTTGTTTTGCAAGATATTGTGCTGCTTAATGAGTATAAAATTCTCGTGGAACCCGAGATAGTAAACAGAATATTCACAATCTAGTAGGAAGTATATATAAATATAAAACACATTTTAGTATTCTTTTATTATAATAAAAGTTTTAAAAGTGTTTCAAAATAAAGTTATTATATATGAATAAAATTTTCAGTTTTAATGAATAGGATGAGCTTTAGATACTTGTAACTGTACAAACTTCATAGAGAACATGAATCCATTTTGCATACATATTTGTTTCTTCTAGATTTTTTTTTATTGACATTTGGAACCCCAGGGTTCTGTGGAACACAGTTTGAAGACCACTGATATAGAGTAAAAAATATCGCTGAATGATTTCTAATACTTCTGTAGTGATTTTAATGTATTGCCTTTCAAACAAGAGTAAATATAATCTATATTTTTAATTCTTAATAACTTAGTTCACATTCAATTGTGTACTTATGGTAACCTGAAAAACTTTCATGAATAATTCATAAAAGTTATTCCAATGTATTAATTACAATTATTTGTGTAATGTAATCTAGTCAAATGAAAAATTTCATGTAGAAAGGAAAATTTTTATTTCAAACAAAATTTCAACACTATATATACACATATACAATTAACATCCACAATATTAGTACAATTAAAATGAATATTAGTTAAAACAATTATACAAATGCAATGATGTCCATTGAATTGCCACTAACAAATATTCTTTAAAAGACTAAAATAATAAATACATGCAGCCTAATAAAAAACATCAGCTAGTATCTCAATCAAACAAAATTCTTATAAAACACAAATAAAAACAAATTAAAAGAGTACCCTGAAAAAATAAGTCAAGAATGTATATAATCCATATTTTTGTTTGGTTTGAAATTTCCAACAAAGTAACATAACAATAAATATTTTTTACATTCAAATTAATATCTAATGTATAAAAAAAAAAATGGCATTCAGTTATAATTACTAACCTTTCAATTTAGTATAAAGTTGTACAAGATAACAGTTTTCGGCTTCTCACTAGTATTCCAAACATACCTTTTATAAACTGTGACACTCGTCTTGTAAATAGTACACATTTTCTCATTTCAAAATTCTAAACCAGATACTTACAAACATTTGAGTTGTATTACTTTTTAATATACGTATATATGTCAAATGCATTACCTTGCAGTATTTTTCACTCCTTTCATTTAAATATTCTCTATATACTTGAAAATGTAAGGCAGGTTTCGGAACTTCCAAGGTGTAAGTATGAAATGGTGGAAACCAGGATAAAAGAGCAACACACGTGTACACAAAAAGTGAAATATTATCAATTACAGCACATGAAGGTATAGATAATTTTACATCCAAATTTAACTATAGTAACTAGAATCAAGATTTTGGTATAATAGAAATTCACTTAGAAGATCAAATGTCTGCACATTTAACATAATTAG
>BMAV01026450.1:26521-44986 GCA_019973955.1 Trichonephila inaurata madagascariensis | reverse complement strand
TAACAGTAAATCTCATTTCAATATATATATATTTATATATGTGTGTGTGTGTGTGAAATGAATTATGTGGAAGATTTCGCAGCTTCACCGTACATATCAAGTAATAAATTTATTTCGCCAAAATATATTGTTGAAAAATTGCACTACCCTTACACATGCGATTTTTCAAGTCTTATTCAGAAATATTTCTTTCCATAATATTATATCTAAATGGTCGCAATGATAATAAATGATGTAGCACAATGCTTTCTTCGACGAGGTTAAGAGCATCAATATTTAGGTATCATCTAAATCTGGAAGAACCTCAAAGCTCTTTTTCTCGCTATTTCCATCCCTAAGGATCATTTACAAAAGTAATGGTTTTCTAACCCCTTCGAATGGAAGATAGCACGCTAAATGTCTTATTTCTGCAATCTGATGCGGTATTTCTATTTTTAACTTCTGACTGTGCAGAATAATGATTTTTTTATTTTATTTTTTGATAAGTTCGTAAAGAATAAAAACCTAAAAAAAAAATATTTTATTTCAAGAATTATCCTTAATGATCATGTTATAGAGCATTGCGGTGAGAAGTATCATTTGTTCATTTTTGTACCATGTGAGAAATAGAAATAAAAAAGGGAGGTAACGTTTTTGATTTGCATTATTTATTTACTCAAAATCATACTAATTGTCCCCCTTTTAAAATATTGATCTAAATCATTCTAAATCATTTTTTTTCGGAAATAAACTCGTTTTACATCAGAATTGAAATGATAGAGAAAATAGTGTTTTTTAAACACATACACATACACACACACACACATATATATATATATATATATATATAATCTTAGATTTTACTCGGCTCTGTTCACCACTTCATTTCTTAATTTTAGATCTTGAATATTTATCTCTATCTATTTATGTATCTAAATTTTTATACATGTAGATAGATAGATAGATGGATATATAATCGTAGATTTTACACTGCCCCTTTGACCACTTGATTTCGTATATTGGGATCTTGCACATTTATCTCATAACAAATTTTCCCACTAAGAGAATGAAAAACTCGTTGGAAATCAACTTGCATTTCATAATAAAAAGTGAAGTAATTTTCGTTTAAAAATTAGAGCACAGACTTACTCCAGATAAAGTATATGCTTTTTAAACTTTTGAAAGCCTAATTTTTTTTTCAGAACTATTTATTAATAAAGAAAAAAAGGCTTTAATTTATACTACCCAGAAATTAAAATAAAAATCAATCTTGATAGAAAATAGCTTCTGAATAAATAATAACTTAGAAAAGATAGTTATTTTCCTTTTAAGTAACTTGTTTCAGAGATAAAGATAATTCATTATTTAAATTATCTGAACTATATGTATAATTTAGATTTGTAATTCCATACAAAAATATTTTTTGAATATTTATGTAGTAATGGAATTATATTTAGCATTTTTAATGACTTTTTCTGATTAAAGAAACGCATACAACACAAGTGCTAAGAGAAACTTAGAGAAAAGAGTACGTAAATGACAACAATTAAGACAGATATTTCTTCTCATATACTTAAGATTTTGAAAGGCATTCAAATTTTTACTGTTTCAATCAAAAATGTGTTCATCAGCTTGTTTTCAAATAATAGAATTATCGCAACATTTTTGTAAGATTGTAAAATTTGTGGCTATAAAAAGTGACTTCATTTATAAATTCATAAAAATGATTTAGTAGATAAAAATTATATATTAGAAAATTATATCTTGTAATTATTTGAATTTATGAATTTGAAGTTTTATTTCCCCTCATATTGCCTTTAAGGGAAACAATAAGGAGCTAATTATAAGAGCCAAATAATGAAATAAGAAAATTATTTGAATACATTTTCTTTATTTGTATAATACTGCAGAAGAGGTAATAGCCAGTGATTTTGTGTGATCGAGAAAGTAGTCATGATCTAAGAAACTTTTAATAAAACAATGAATTATTGAAAATCCGTTTTTGGAAAAAATAATTATTTGGATATTTTTCAATACAAAAATATTTAACACTGAAACAATGTTTGAAATATTCTTTAAACATCCTTCAGGAAAAAAAATCATCAAAAAAAAAAAAAAAAAAAATTTTTTTTTTCGTGTATCTTTTGATTTAGTTTTCTTTTTATTAACAAACGCGCAAGGAAAGTTCATTATTACGAGAAAAAGTCGTCACTGACAATCGTTTTAGCAATAATATTTCTTCTAAAGCAATCAATATCTAACATTTTGAATAATATTTTTAGAATGAAAATTCATTAGATATGTGTATTTATTTCGCATACTTTAATATATGTCTGTCTTTTTATTTCAATTATTTCTATTTAGATCTTATCCCTGCTTCATGAGTTAAAACGTATATAATTTACAGCTATTAGAAAAAAGGTGAACTATTCCTTTGCTAGAAATGTAATCGGTTTTTTGTAGACATTGGCAGGTCTCAGACGACATATGAGTATTGTATTTTATTTTCTCATTTCTGTAGAAAAATCACTTCCATTTGGAAAGAAAATTTGTTTTGAAAAATCATTGATCTATGATTTTAATTTATTTAAAACTATTTTTTTAAAAAATTTCCATATGGAAAAATAAGTAGAATTTAGTTTATTTTAGAAACATATTAAATTTTTTTTTCTGTATTTCAAACGAAATGTACTTAGCCTCTTTGGACGTATTCACATATTTTTGAATATATCGGAATTCCTGAACAGAGATAAATATAATTGATATTTGTTTAAATTCTAACAGAAAGAAATACTGAAAACTTTGTTATAATATGTTTCTATATTTTTACTGAACATCAGCTCAAATTTTGTGAGTCAGCAAATTAATTTTATTGTTACAAGTTTGTATCGTGAATAGAATTCAAAAATAAAAATTAACAAAAAAACAAGTAAATGCACAAATAAGAATTATCTTTTTTTTTCTTTTTTTTTAATTCTATAATATTTTACGGAGAAAAAAAGAAAATTCCACAACTTGTGATTTTAAGTGATATTAGAAAAAAAATATTTCTGAATTATTACTTTAAAAAAATCCACGAGCAGCTACTCTTATATAAGGGTATAAGAAGATTTCAAATAATTGGAAATATATATAAATGGTGCTTTATCTTTTAAAAGTTTGTTATTCCTTTATTATTTTTTTAACATTTTACTATAGTTAGTATTTTTAACCGTCTTTCTGCAACATATGAATTCCGTATGAGAATTACCACTGATCTTAAGAACTAATCAAGAAATCTGCCATATTTTTGAATTTTTTGCAAAAGAGGACTAATGGAAGTGTCGTGTTTCATTTTTTAAGATTATTTGTCTTTTATTGAAACAAATGGTAGTTCAGCTGTAAAATGCACAGGAAATACAATTAGTGGGTTAGGATATCCATTTGTTTTGTCCCCAAGTAGTTTTTGAGAGGCATTGTAATTATTCTGCTAATTTACTTCATTGTGACTTTGTACATCTTCTAACCGATTACCTTCTTATGCTCTTCTCAGAAGTATCAATTATTTTGGATAGTAATTCTCAGTGATGGTTTCATTTAGTTTTAGCAGCTAATAATATAAGGCAGTACTTCTCAAAGTTTCAATATTTGCGACCCAATATTTAATCAAAATTTTCATCTCGCGCCCCCTTCCCTCCATACAATAAATATGCATTGAATTCAATAATACAATACTTTGACGCTAAAGCTACAATAAGTCCTTTAGTGCCACCGGCGTATATAAACGTCTCACTCAGACAAAGCGTTAATTGCTCCGGATGTCTATATATGTCTTTCCGAAGTACGATCTTTCATGTGCATTTCTATGCATAAAATTATTACGAATGCTTTGAAATGCAATAAAAGAATCTTGACTGTTTGCGACTGTTTACTTATTTTTCAGAGGATTTACTTATTTATTCCTTTTATATCCCCCCATACATCACATACGCTCCTACATGGAAAACGGTGGCATGGGAGAGCGAATCGCGTAACTTTTAATCGCCAAATAAGGGATTAATTATAAACCGTACAATTGTCTTTATATGTGTTAATTTTTATATATAATTTTATATGTGGTAACCCCATGGGGTCACTGGTATTTATTAAATTTGATCTTCTTAATATTGTTAAATTATTTATGAAAAGCACCTTGCATTGCATTTATAAGTGTATTATATCAGTGCTAATGTCTATTTCATTTTTTTATTATATAAAAATGTATTTTGTTTGTTTACTTTCTGTAAATTAATAATTTTTTCAAATAATATTTTGTTTTCGACTTTTCAATATGCTCACGCACCACTCGTAGAATTATCACGCCTCCCTAGGGGGCGTGACCAACAATTTGAGAAACGCTCATATAGAGTGTTCTAAATGTATGACTACACTTTTAAAAATTACATATATGACTAAAAATAAACAAATAAAGTTTTTATTCTAATAAAATTATTCTTTTCAAATAAGTTCTAATGTTCCACAAAGAAATGATTAAAGTTTCTGTTTAATGAAATGCAAATTATATAGAGCAAAGACCCTGTTTTTAAACATTCTTATTTCAGTATGGCGTCAAATCAAGAAAAAGGGCCAGTTGTAGCATGGTTTATCAAATATAAATCTGCAACATGTACAGTGCAAACGGGATGCCATTACACTAGAGTTGAAAGTGAGGAAAAGTTTCCCGTATGATGGATGGAAAAAGGTAATACACTAATCTTAGAACACTACACACATAAAACCTTTGTACTTCTTGTAAGAATACGTGAAGAGTATTATTTAACAATCTTCAATAAGTGTCATCGATGACATGAAAAGTCGAATTAGAGGTCGTCCAGATGGTTGTTTTTGTAATGTTTCATGGAATGTGCCTGGAAATCTCATATTAACTCGCTATTTTGCGTGCAACTAATGGTTGAAAAAAATACTATTTATATTTTTTATGAAACCATAAATCCGTAAGAGATGATCTTTTATTATTTTTTTTAATGAATTTTTAAATGTGTAATCATAATTTTTCGACACCTATCATATTAAACTCTTACACGCCGCACTATGATTGGAAGGTAACATGAACGAAATTTTGATAAAAATCAAATTAAAATTGAAATATAAAATCTATGAAAAAAAATTCAATTTTTTTTTCTTAAGATTTTTAGCATGTTCTGAAAATGAAACATTGGCGGGTACCATTTAGTTTTTTTTACATATTTTTCAAAAGTATGACCAATGGCATTTTAATTTAAAAATCAATTACTATATACATTTTTAAGAAGTAGTATCTAAACCAGAGATGGCACTAAACGGGGTTTCATCTTTCTCCGTTGTAGGGGGGGCGGGCATGATATCTGACAAACAATTGATATGGGCCTTAAAAATCTAAAAATTAAAATGGGAGGAAAGAACTAAAAATATACGAGTGAACGAGAAAAATTTATCGGTTTTTCCCTGCAGAATTTTTTAAATGTACTCCAATAGGGGGGAGGTTTCCTAATCTATCAAATTATTGACAATGTCAATGTCATTCAAAGTTTTGTCTTCCATCAAGCGCATGCAGCTGGAGTGTTGAGAGAAAGCAACTGAATGCTCATTATCAGGAGACTATTTATAACAAATGGACAAAGCGTCTTGAAGTGTTTACATTTCAGTGGCGTAATGTACACACTCGCATCACGGAAGCGGCAAGACTGTAGGTACCCACCACCTGACTAACGCTAACTACGTATTTACTCAATTTATAAAATATTAAAGGCGAAACCTGACTTTCAGGTGGGAGGGGGTTCAAACATTATCCGTTACCCCACTGGTAAATACAATCACTTCCAAAAGTAAAGCACGAAGATGTAAAATGCAAAAAAGTCAACAAATACTACTTTGATGGACACACAATTTTGCAGTAAAGTAGCATATATATTTATACATAAAACAAAATCAATAATTATATACAGAAATGAAAACAATATTAAATTTTTGTAAGTTATCAGATACTGTCATACTAGAGACTTGAACAGAATTATGTATAAAGTGCAAATAAACAGCATAAAATGAAAAAAAAAGGACATTAATAGGGTATGTGTCTTCTGTATGAAAGGCTTACACCCCCTCTTCTGTATGCAAAGCTTACCCCTTCTGACCATGCTTTGAATTAGGGGGTCATCCACCGCAGAATTAAGCAATCGCCATTCTTCTTGTAGAGCAGTTTCCAGCTCAATAAGAGTGGCTGGAGGTGGGTAACGTGAAGATACAGTACGGCCGAGAGTATCCCAAAGATTTTCAATGAGATTAAGATCGGGCGAATATACTGGCAACGCTATACACGCAATCCCTTCACTCTCCAGGTATTCATCGACGATGTCAGCTCTATGGGGAGGTGCATTATCGTCCATTAAACAAAAGTAGGGCCAACTGCTGCAGCGTACAATCTCCCAATGGGTTCTAGGACTTCATCTCGATACCTGACAGCCGTCACAGAGCCCCATTTATAGATGTGCAGGTAGGTGCGGTACACTAATCAAATCCCTGCCCACACCATAATGCTTCCGCTTCGGAATGCGTGATGTTCGGTGATGTTTTGGGGCTGATTGCGTGTTCCTTGTTTGCGCCATATCCTTATACGCTTGCCATCTGGCTCCAGAGCAAATCTTTACTCATCAGTAAACATGATATTGCCCGAGTCAGACACAGTCTAATTACCATGTTCACGGCACCATTTTAATCTTGCCTCTCTTGATTGGACGGATAGAGGAACACAAACTCGAGGTACCCGGATATACAGTCCATTCATATGTCATATGCGCCATACAGTAGCTGCAGATATAGCATTACCAATGGACGCTGTAACCATAGATGTCACACGTGTGGAGGTCGCTCTGCGATTCCGCTTGGCTACAATAGCAATATATCGATCTTCCGCGGAGGTTTTAACACTTGGGAGACCACCTATGGGTCTTTGGACAAATGTCTGTGTGGTTTGGAATTGTTTCCATAAACGTAAAAGTACAGAATGATGAACGCCGAAGAAAAGAGCAACACCTTAGATCGATTGTCCTGCTTCAATGCGCCTCACAGCTCACCAGCGCTCAGAATCTACCATTCGTTTTCTGGAAGTCATAGAAACACATATGTCTTGAAGACAAATTGTACGAAAGTTTTAAACACCTTCTATCTGCACTTACAATCAATTTCTGCCACCCTTCATAAAACTGGCTTCTTATAAGACTGCCCTTTTTCCATATTTCTTGACATGAAAGCATGATTGTCTGTTAACTAACATATTTGCATACTTCCATCTACCTCTGCAGCGAATTGCATCCTCTTTAATTCTGATTGGCTTCCGGAAATTAGCCTTTTCCTCTCCGTGCTTAACTTGTTGAAGTGACTGTATATAGAAAATATTACACTGGCGCCAAAGCCATTGCAATTCGTACACCGCATAAAAGAGGATCACACATAAAAAATAGCACAAAAACAGGTTCTACTGTATATATTAATAAATAAATATATATTTGATACGCGTATTCGTAAAGTAATACTTCGAATTCTTCATCTTGAAGCATTCCTAACATTCCTCTTCATGTTTTACACATGTACTCACAAATTAAATCATATTGAGTATTGCCACCATATAGCATTGACCAACAGCTCAGGACCTTATGTGTCCCATAAATTTCCTTCCATCTACTCAAAATGAGACATACACATGTAACAAAAACTGATTCACCAAGAACGAGTCTGATAGAGACCAAAATTGGAGGGTAGAAATTTTATGTACATAATAGAAACGGATAATATATTTTCAGAAAAAGTGAATTATTTATTTCATAGTTACAAAGTAACGAGCTCATTAAGGTTTTGACACTTCTCTAACTTGGATGCAAGTTGTTACACTACGTGGCATAGAGGGATAATTTACTCTTATGGTCTCTCTAGCGGTATTGCTTGCCAAATTTGTTCCAATTGGCAGGTCAGGTCACCACATTCCCTAGTAGATGCAGTCACCTTCCTATCACATCCAAACATGCTCGATTGGAGAGAGATCTGGCTGTCCGAGAAATTGTTTCACAAGTTGTAAGCCAGTTCATAGCAACACGTGTCATAAGTGGTCTGGCGTAATCTTGCTGATAAAGAAGGACAGGGTACTGCAAAGAGAGAAACGGTAAAAAACCAGTTCCTATATTGTCGTCATCGTATCATTGTGCAGTAATTGGACCTCTAATTTTGACCAAATGTCGTAAAAAACTGACCATAGGTCGCAAGGTAAGAATGTACTAAAGGTCGCAGTGAAAAGAAATGGTACACCAGACCATAACTCCGGGTTGAAACCCTGTGTGGCGTGCAATACTGAAAGCAGGATTGGCACGATGCACTCGGCGTCTCGAGACACGTCTTCGAGGATCTTCAGTATACAGTTGAAGCGGGATTTTATTCACAAAACACTATACATCCCTATTCAGCATGACTCCAACCGATCGAGCATAGCACCACTGTAATCTGGGTCGACAGTGTGCAGGCGTGAGTGGCAGGATAGAGGTCGGTATGAGAGTAAATTTCACTCTATCAGCCGTCTGTTAATGGTCATGGTGGACATTCATGAGCGGGCCACACGTCTGATGGTTGATAACGATGAATCCGGCGCTGTGATAGCTGATCTTAAAATAATTATGTGGTCCTAGAGTGACAGCTATACCAATGATGCTAAATCTGCCATCGCCCCCTCCCCATTCTTGCCAGCATCTTCTAATGGCCATAGCGCTTCAAGATTTATGTGTGTGTAGCAAGCCATTCTCAAATTTGCCCAACCTGCCCTTTTCAATCCAATGATACGACCTCTTTCAAACTCTGACAGCTACTCGTAATGAGCTCGAATCCTGCAACGAGGCATATTTTCAGATGTTGAAAGGTATGCTAAATCGCAATGCAACAGAAATTTGACCATCATATTGAGAATAGCTTCTGAAAGACCAGCTATTGCACAGTTGCTATGAGCCGTAGCTCCCGCTTTTCATTCATTTGATGTCAAATTTTAATCATTTGCGTGTTCGTTACAAGTATGTTTGCATACGAAGTTTCATTAAAATTTTGCAACTTTTTCTTACTGCGTTTTTTTTTGTTTGTTTGTTAAAGAGTGGATTTGGAGTTAAAACACTATGTTACTTACATTTCGACAAAATAAGATTTGCAGGAAACTAAGACCTAGTGATCGCATTTTAAGAGGAAGATGTTAAGGTTGTGGTCTGGGGCAAGCAAAACTGTCTCCTAAATGCCCTTTAAAGCTTCCTATGTTTCTAATATAGCAATTGCTCTAATTTCATTCGATTAAAACTTAAGAATGGAAATTTTTCAAACGCTTAACCTTCAGAAAACTAAATTCTTCTCATGTTTCAAATAAAAAATGTAGTTATAAATGCATATTGATGGACATTTGTTTTTGAAAAACTATAAATTTTTCCAATGAAATTTGCTTGCGATTCATTTGTTTTGGGTGGGGGTTGTATGTTTTTATTAGAATTTGATTTTTGTTCCTCTTACGTTTAAAAAGATCATCAGTTTTAAATATTAATTTTTTTATTAGATTGATACATTTTTTAATAAAAAATAAATAAGATCGCAGTGAATTTAAACTCATCTGAACATGAGAGACAGTAATGTAAATGAAATACACATGTATATTCAAAAAATATTTATTAATGTTAATTAAAAACAAATATAAATATATACAATTCATTTTATTGTTGTTTTTTCTGTAGGAAAAAATATAAAATAATTTGATTGATTCAGTGCTATTCTCAATATGATTTTAACATTTTTTAATTAGCTGTAAAATACATTTATTGTGTTTTATTCCCTAAGGAAAAAATACGTCATTTTAAAAAACTGTATCCGAAAATACTAGTTTTAAAATTGTTCGTTTAATGCATATCTTTCAATATGTATAGTTATAAAATTCTTCGTTTGAAAACCAGCTGTTTATTGCAGAATGAGCTCAATATTATTTTTTTTCATTCTACTGAGAATATTATGACACCTATTACAGTAAACATGTTTTTTAATGAAACATTGATGGAGGAAAATATACTTAGTTATTGTTACAAATGAAAATTTATTATAAAATGTTATATCATTCCAAAATATTTATTTTATAAAATGTTATATCATTCCAAAATATTTATTTTATAAAATGTTATATCATTCCAAAATATTTATTTTATAAAATGCATTTTTGCTTTCCGTTAAATTTTAAAGTATGGGTATTGAAATATTAAGAGTGTTTCGGAATAAAATACTGATGTTGTATATGAAAAAAATATTTAAAGACAAAAAAAGAAAGGAATATCTAATCCGTAAGAAAAAAGGATTCTTTTAAACATTTTATTTCTTTCTCTTTAGATATTTTATGTTGTGAAATGTTTAATTTCAATTTTAATGGGAGTTTTAACGTATTTCCTGTCTACAACATGAGTTGTAAGTTATTGTATAATTAATTGTTTTATGTTGTTTAGAAATCCAACGTTTATTTTTTTTCTATGAAAATGTTACTCTTTTTATAATTATTTTAAACACTACTTATAGTTATATATATATACATTCAAATTCTAATTCGTAATATTTTAATCTTATCCCATAATCGACAGCTGGAATAAAAAAATAGTAAGATTTTTTAATTCCAAATTAAAAGCAAAACAAACAAAATATTGAGGAAATTAAATTTATATGCCTCATAAATTTAAAACTGTAAATAACTGAGAGAACTTTATTTACTAATTTATATAGCTTTATGGTAAAAATCACATAACGTATTGACCTATAATATTTATATTATTATATATTTGCCGTATTATTAAAACTTACTTCTTTAACGAATGTAGACCTAAATAAACGGGAAACACATTTTCACAACGAAAAATTTATGAATTTTCGCGAAAATAAGAGACGGTTTACTTCATGAATCTATTTATTAAATTGTAGTTTCAAATCTTCAAAATATTGCATGTGTGAATAATTAAATTGTTATTTTTTCATGTAAAGAGATGGTTCATTGAGGATGATGCACATTAGGAAGAAACATAACATCTCCTCAATCCTAAAAAAAAAAAAAAAAAAACTCAGAAAAAGAACAGTTTAATTCAAATACATAATTGCTGTTATATTTTTAAATAAATTTAAATCCTTGATTTTATCTGATTTCTATTATACTTGTTTTTTCATGTATAATCTGAGTTTTTATTGCTATATGCAAAACGTGTGTGTTCTTTATATTATATTATAATACTTCTTGTATTATTTTAGATGTGCTTTGTACGCGCTGTCTAACATCAGAAAATGTTCTGCCACTCTTCGAAATTCTGCTTTTGGCCTTCTGTGCAAAATCCTGGACTTTGTGAAACATATATGCACAGACATATATACAAAGGAAATACTATACAGAATTGACTACACTCAAAATATGGATTGTTCATTGCGTTTTTATTCTGGAATGAAAAAAAAATATATATTCATTAAGATATTTTGTTCATGTTGCTAAAAAGTATTGTGAGTAAATGTTGCTTAATTTCTTTACATCGAAATTTACAAATATTTCCAGCTTTACAGACACATGCCGATGCGAAAAGTACCAAATTAATTTATTTGCCGTAACTAAAGATATTTTTAAAAAATTATTTTATCAATATTTTATAGATTTTTATGTATGCTTTTATAATGTAATAAAAAAGGTTTTAAAGATATATAACTTTTAATTCATACTTGAGGTATAAGGTTAATTTGCTTAATTGTACTTAAGTATTTTGTCCAAGACACATTATTAAAGAGAATTTTAGAAACAAGAGTACAAATTGTTGTTAGAAATAGCCTTAATAATTTATGGAAAAACGATTGTCAAATTATTTCAAAGGAGAATTCTGTTAAATGGTTTTTAGAAGCATTTTTAGTTTATAAGTTGTCTTTTATTTTTTTCAAATGTTTTTAACGATTGGAAGACGAATGAAAAAGTGAACAAAACCTTATATTATATTCATGATTGTTTTCAAGGATATTTCAAATATCGATACCCCTATTACTAAAATAACAGAGGGATTATTTTTTCATGTGAGAAGCCTATTTTATAATTTGATATACTAAATCTCTACGTAACATTCCTTTTTTCTTTTCACGAAAACTCATAAAAATGAACTGTCATACAAGCGGGAAATGAAATTAAAATTTAAAAGGAAAATGTTAAAGAAGAATTAAGCATGTTTAAGTTCGTTTATATACTTTCTACTTATGTCAACAACAAAAAAAGGATAAAATTAAAAATTGAAGAAAATGTACAACAAAACTTTATTTTCTTTTGTAAAATTACCAACTTCCATATTTATTTACCATTCTTACCCGAAGTTACAAATCTTTCATGTTGAAGTATTTAATAATAAGCTCAAACACACGAGTGTAAGAAATAATATAATCGGCTTCTACGTTATAATTAAAAAAGATAATCTGGATTTTCTCAATAACCTTCTTTAGTGATAAATATGGTAAAAAAAAAATAACTAACATGCTAAAATATTCTAAGAATTTTTAGAAATTACTTTTTCTTTGTGCTTTCAGTTAATAAATCATAGGTTAACTCTTTAATTATCCAAACGTTTGAAAATTAAGTATGTGTTTTGTTATCATTGTTTTTATTACGTTTTTATGGTTTTTATTCAGTAGTAAATAGTGAAAATTTTAAAGGATATTTAGATAAAACTTATTAATCCTTTGTTCAAAAAAGATATTATTTTAAAAATACTCTGTACTAAATTTTTTGTAAGAAGAATAATATTGAAAATTTTTGTAATCAGTGTACATTTATCAAATCAAATGTTGTTACCACAGTGAACTAAGCAAGTCTGATAGCTGTCTCTAGAGTTGATTTTCTAAGATCATCATGTTTCTTAACACATGCAAAATGCTTAAAAGAGTATATATATATAGATTGAGTGAGAATTTTATTTTATACTGTATATCTAATTATGTATAAATACTTTTGTGTGATGCACATTGTGTCAAACCAAATTTCACCAATTATAACATTCTATACGAATTATTAAATATAAATTTCAATAATTTAAAAGTTATTACTGTATAATCAAAAAGACACAATTCTATAAAGTTTGAAAAGAAAATGATATGTATTTACTTTGTAAAGCTTTTATGTTTTCTTCCTTTCAATTTTTTTTAAAAAAATTATGTTTATGAATAATAAGAATTTATGTATGTAGGATTCGCACAGATCTAGATGCGTGGAATTCGGTACACTTAAGCGAAGAGGGAAAATGCAGTTCGTCTCAATGAGAAATTTGGGGAACACGATTTCTCTGTGTATATTTTTGTACCTTTTCTCAAAATGCAGTTAGATGAAATTTATTCATGTTTTATCATTTTATCTTATATTAAGCGAAATGCTGTATTTAATTTATTTGATAACAAAGTTTTTTTAAATTAATATTAATATTTAATTTCTTCAGATTTTTTTTTCTCGTAAAAATAATTAATCAAAATAATAATTTAATCAAACCTATATTTATTCCATCCAAGATTATATTTTCTGCATTATGGCTCTTAATTTTTCAAATCTAAAGTTTGAAGTTATCTTAAAGGAGTCCTGAAACCATGCTTACTGAATTCATCTCAGTTACGCAACAAGTCTAACACGTCTTGGAGGTATTTTAAATTATGATTAATACTACCTCGGAATGTTTCACTAAGTTCAGCTTTGAAATTAAGATCAGACACCTTCGCTCGTTTTGGTGGGATAAGGCTCTATGGAATGAAATGAATCATTGTTTGTTTCACATATACTGTCAGGAATGATATTGGGCTAAGAGAGAAATTTAATGGGGCATTTATATATTTTAGGGAAAAGTAGTATATTACATAACATTATATAACATTTTTGTGTGTTTTTAATATTTAACATTATTCAGAACTTATAAATGAAATGAACATGGAGTTTAATATTAATAATGATTCTTATTGTGTATAATAATGAATACAGGCTCAAAGTTATAATACATAAAGCCAATTCATTGTTTGCACCTTTTCACAAAAAAAATGTTGCTATTGAAAGAAAGAGCGAATTATTGGTTACTAATTAATTGTATTAATATTACGTTGTAACTGATCGTTGTTTAAAAAGGTAAAATATATTATTTGCCTACATAAATACATATTTTGGGACAGAGTTTTTCATCTATGTAAACAAATTAAAGAAATTGTACATTTTTGTGAAAGAAAAGTAATCGATAGATGCATTTAAATAAAGAATATGACCGTTCCTAATAGCGACATGTGGCTGGCATATTTATGTAATGTCATTGATGTTATCATAAAATGGAACTATAAGAATGGTCTACATATATATTGAGGAACTTTTGTTCCCTCTAGTTTAGTGAATCGCTAGGGAACATGTATAACGTATGTGACTAGTTAGTCCAAATGCTAATACATCGGAATAGTAACTTAAAATGAGTTGATCTTTCTAGTCGCGCTACAACAATTAATCTGTAAGATATTCATCAACAAGCCTAGTGTATTGAACTTGCTTATTAACATTTTTTAGAATTAATTCATCACCAACAGCATTATCATATGGTATAACAGAATTATCACTAACCTTTTCTATAGACTTCACTATCAACAATATTTGATTGATAATATATTGCACCGTATTTTCTCTGAATCAGCACACGTGTTAAGAAGATAACAGAAGCTATAGCTGTCAAATCCATTTAACGAACTATTTCCTAACTTAAATGAACACTTCTGTATTTTCAAATCCAAACAAATAAAAAGGACGGTCTTTCATATATTATTTGATTGTACATACGTCTGAACAACGTAGTAGTTGATATTGCTATCCTTTTTGCAGTGAAATGATCTGAGATGAGCCTTGCCATTTATTATTTTTTTCAGGATGAAATAGAAAAAAAAAGAGACACAGGTTGTAAACTGTGAATGGCCTAGAAGAGCAATTTCAATTAATTGAATTTGTGGATAAAAACTACCAAGAGTCTGTGATGATTAATGAGTAATGGTTACAAGCACCTCTCTTTCGCGGAAAAATTTAATTTTGTTTCGTTGTAGGATTAGAACAAGTGATTGTATGAAAAAAAAATCTTTGAAACAACTTGCCATTTTCACACTTAATAATCGTTTCTTCTATTTCTTTCATTTAAGAAGAAATTCTTAAGGGAAATATATACAAAATATCATTCATCATTATTAAAACCTTTGCTTTGGGAGTAACTGATTCGTGCAGGAGAAGATGGCAAATTAGGTATTTCTTGCTCATGAATTGGAAATATACGTAGTATGATCAAAAAGTTCGGGGATTAGGTGTATAAAACCTAATAGTTCCCCGCAACGAATTCCATTCAACTTCAAAGTGGTGACCTTTGTCCCTTGGGGGACGATACACTTCTGCCAGCGTTCGTATAACTCTGGAAGAACAGATGGAAGCTATTTTTTCCAAACTTCTTTGAGAACTTCTACGATGCTGCTTTCCTTTCATCTGAACACAAAAAACAGCGTCCATGTAAATGTTTTTTTCCTTCGTGAGGATTGGTAAATGTCACACGGGTATAAGTCTGGTAAATAGCGTGAAGTAGAAACATATTAGTGTGAGTTAGGGTGAGGAAGTCTTTTATCTATTGCGATCGATGTGCTGGTGAGTTGTCATGCAGAAGATACCAGCAGTCACTCGGCCGTTTACGACAAATCCATTTCCTCAAATGACGTCTTCAAGAAGTGAGTAGCCTCAGCGATTGTGCTGATTTTTGGATATGATCTTTTCGAACACTTTCCAACACCAACGCAACATTTTCTGCGTTCCGTAAAGTCAAAGGTTGTCCAACACATCCATTGTTTTCAATGGATTCTTGACCCTCTTTAAAACACCGACGTCATTCGTAAACCTTGGATCTCTTCTAGGTAGATTCACCATAAATCTTACTTGGAATTTCCAAAATCTTCATCGGTGTTATACTAAAATTTTAACATAATGTAATGTCCATCACTGTTAAATAAAAGCCACCTTTCTTACATCGCGGAGTAAAGCTAACTAGTTTCAGCAAATAACTGCTGCGCGCGTGGTTTGATCACATGTTATGGACTAAACCAAACTGGCCAGGTAGAGGAGGGTTGGGAGAATCAATTTAAGTGTTTTAACATTAGATACTTGCTTCCATCATGAGCAATGATCGCAGTCACGGAATGAATTCTTAGACCATAACTACATACATTTTGATAAATGCATTGGAATTATAAGTTTAATATAGTACAGGGTTATATAAATTAAATTTAAAAAAATAAGGATTTAAAAACTAATTTTCAAAAGGATTTATAATTATACATTTATATAAAAAATAGTTTTAATTGAATGTTATTATGTAAAGTTCTCAATTTTTTGATGAGGTCCCTGCCAGATGCAGATATGCTATCTATTTCAAGTTAGGTATTGGAAAGCAGAATGAGAGAGTATAAATGCTCGTTTCAATTAGCCTTTTAGGTTGCTTTTAAAGCTTTGTTAGAATGTAATCCAATATAAACACGTAAAGGATCACGAGACACGGAAGAGGTCAGTGTTTCCCAAAGAGAAATTTTCTCTATTTCACGCATAAGCTATTTCCTGTCGATAGTCACCATTTTTGTTTTGCTGTATGAAGTCTTAATTTTAATTGTAAATCAACTCTCTGTATTTTGTAAGTGTTGATTATCATAACAACACCCTGTGTTTATTCATTTTAATAAGAAAAGAATAACTCATTTTTGATGTAAAACCATTGTACACATTTTACAGGAATGAAATAATTAGTCATAATAAGCGTGTAAGAACAATTTCATTCTAACATCATTGTAGATACTATTTCTGTAATTAATGAATAAGTGTTTGTGTTTCACTAAATATTTTAACAGACGTGATATTAGTTACGGTACCGTTTCTAAGCTCTCATAACTAACCTTACCTTGAAATCCGCTTCAAGGTAAACATGCAACTTTTCACTTTTCCACAAAAATCATCCATTGCATCTAATCTTCTTAAATAACCCCTAAAAAAGAGAAAAAAGTCTAGAAGTGCTTGATTTGTACAGCATAAGGGTTTTGAAACACCATTTTACAGTATGCAAAGTACTTCGTTTACGTTGTTTGTAGTGTTTAGTTGCTTAGCTTCTTTTTTTATAAGACATTCATTTTAAATGGTTATAAAACTGGATAATCTAACACTTTTTTGGATATCCGTTCAATTTCAAAATGTCGTTTTTGATTTTAATTCAATTTTGATATCTAATGATATTTTATTATATTAAACTTTAACAATTATATTATTTAATGTTGTATATGTATTAAAATATTAACATTTATTTTCTTATTTTAATTGTTATTAGAATTTGTTAAATTTAGATATTACAGATGTTTGAGATTTACTTCAATGCTATATATATATTTTTTATTGAATGCTATATATTGAATTATCATTTGAGGAAGTAAAAAGGTTTGTTCAATTTTTTCTCTTAAATATATGGTTTAAATAGGCAGGTTTTAAACGATATCCGTTAACATAGTTAACATATGAAAACAAATAAACTTTGAAATATGAGCCTGAATTTTCAGTCTTTAAAAATATAACTTATAAAAGGCCTCATTATGTTTATTTTTATCCTAAGCCTGGCTTGAAACGAAAGTTGTTTTTTTTTCTTTACAATTGTTTGTAATTGCTGAGTTCATTATAAGTCTCTATTTACTCTTTTTCATTGCTGAAAACTTTGATTATTTTCATTTTAAAAGGGTAATGCTAAATTTAGAATCAGTGCCAAAAGAAAACGTCTATCTCTTGGCAATAGTTTTGCAAATAATTATTCTAAAATTAGCAATGCTGTTAACAACAGTGCTTCGAAGATTAAAATTTCTTCTCTTTTCATTAACGAAACTACAGAGTATATAAAAATAAATCAGTAACAAGTAACCAATTAATTCGTATAGGTCATTACAAGCTTGTTTTTATAACTTTCTTACCCAAAGATCTTCCAAGAAGTTTTACTGCTTTATATATATATATGATTAAAGACTCTAGATTTGAATAATGCTTAGTTTTAGTTATTAAGTCTAAGTTTTTTGCTATTTTTGCTCTGAGTTTCTCAGCTAAAGGAAAATGATCTACTTTAGGTAAATGCAAAATTTGTTTATAATTTATGGAAAATTAATAATTAAAAATTTGTGTAATTGTGACAAATTGCGTATAAATTATTGACTATGTGAAATATATCCAAGCTAAGTGAAACTGCATTAATTAACCATGAAAAAAAAATTGTTTATGGTTTCAAAAGTGCGTTAACTGTTTATTCAAAAGGCAACTAATGAGGTGTTAAGGATGCGTTCATCTAAAAATAAAATGATGTAATAAATTTGTATAAAATTGTATGTGTAACAATATATATATATATATATATACAT
>BMAV01026449.1:0-16363 GCA_019973955.1 Trichonephila inaurata madagascariensis | reverse complement strand
TTGCTATAACCACCATTTTTCGGTATAAACTGAAATGACATTTGCAGGAATCACTTCCTACCATTCTGAGTTTTCACGTCTGAAAGTTGTGATTGGCATCATCGGGTCAAGGGTTCAAGACCTAGGGCCACTTTAGATCAAGCATACAGAGGAATTGATCCCCGTTCTAAATCAGTGGAGGCTAAATTTCTTTCTGTGGCGTAGTTTGGAAGATTGGAGGTGGGTTGCCAACTCTAAGTATCGTCCTCGTCACTCGACCCAACTCCGAATTACGTGAACTGACACCAAGACCTCTGTGTTGGATTGCAGTACGACAGTATAACTTCACTCACTTCTATCATTTTGAAAATCTGTCGTTGTAAGTAAGACAATAAATATTCCCTTTTAGAGGGAAATATGTTCTTGTATTTCCTTGCGGATTTTACAAAAATTTTTTAATAAATATCTTTAATAAATACCTTTTTTTAAATACCTTTAAACAAATTTTATTGGTTCTTCAATTTATCATTTAAAATCTTTGAAAAAGAACCTTAATCGCTAATAATAAAGCGTTTGTGTGCATAGAGTCTGGAAGTCAAAAATATAATAATGTAGTTTTTAATATGCTCCGAATCTTCTTTTTATATTTATTTTGTATGTTAATATTTAAAATGCACTTAAAATGGGAGAATATTAGAAAAAAATGTTCTCGGTAATAAGAAAAAAAGTTAAAAATGACTTAGTGTAGATTAAAAAGAATCTTTTAAATTATGTATCATGATTGTGGAATTGGGCTTTAGCTTGTCAAGGTAAAGTACTTACAACGAATTGTATAGTTAAATGTTCTAATAATTCAGTCTTCTGAAAGTGTCTAATTTTTTCTTCTATGATTATTAATCTTATAAGTTAATATTTGTGGGATCTATTTAAAAAAATCAATTAAGAATTTTTTTGTTGCAGTTCGTATTAATGTATTATTTAGGTATAGAAAAAAATGAATTTCTTTAGAAATATGGGAATAACACTGAAAATTTTAGTGAGTATTTTTGAGTCGATAATTCATAACATTAAATTGATACTAATCGTAATCACTTCGAGTCTCTTTCGTACTCTCTCCCGTTCCCTCGATCTTTCAAGCCAGGAGACCGCTGTACTTCGCGGCCTCCTTATCGCTCTTCCTATCGCTCAAGGGACGTCCGAACCACTCCCTTCAAAAATCCAGTCTTTTTTTCTGTCCGGACTCTCGCCCTTTTATATCATCTCTTTCTCCTAGTCATCCACCGCTCATCTCTTTGTCGGCCTCAGTCCCCCTGGTTCTGCTGCCGCCTTTCGGTCTCGGCTTCCTTGATGTCTTACCCCTCTGCCGCGCTAAATCCGGTCTCGTTTCCGCTAGTCCCAAAGAGGCGCCGAGGCTGGGTGCACATTTACATTCTCAGTCGCGACGTCGTCACCGAGTTCTGGGAAAATGAATACACAATGATAAGGCGCCTCTTTTTGACAGTCCGGTCAGCTGGGCAAAAAAGGTGCCGAAACTCGACCACCCAGCTAAGAAATTCCTTCCCAGCAATTAGGGATATGCCTGGAATTTTCGCAGCTTCTGTCGGCAAGGGATCTGTTGGAAAATAGGGGAAAGAGATATGCTTCATCACAATATGTATTAAGTGTGTTATAAATAAATTCACATAAATGAGTAACTATTATAACAGAAAGGAATACTGAGTTAAAAGAAAACTAGTTAATTCTGATTTCAGTGAAATTATTTTGTATATACGTATCCATATTTATGTAGTTAAGAGAAACGGATTAAAAAATTTTATTTGTAGATTAAATCGAAATAATATAGTTGACGCGAATTTTTTTTCATAGCAGAGCTTCCATTTCCGGAGCGAAACATTGCACAACCTTCATTACTGTTCCCAGAATTAAAAAAAAATCATTCATTCGTTCATTTGTCTTGTTTATTGTAAATTTTGATTTCGTTTTCCTGAATAATCATATTGAATCAATTTAACAGATGTGGTTTCAGATTTTTTTTCTCTTGTTTCATACATCAAGAGAAATTTAGTAATACTATTTGGTAACTATATTCCTATAAATAATTCTGTTATTAATGATTTCAATATCGAAAAGGCATTTTATAAAAATTCTTTCGGAATATTTAAAATTTGTGAACTAGGTTAGTAAAAAGTGAGCTATTTCAATGTTTTCTATTTCTTTGATGTAAAGAGAAATAGAAATATTAGTAATATATTGTTTTAGTATGTAAATATATTGCCAAATGAGATTACATATGATTATATTTAAATGTTATGAAAAATATTTGGAAATGACATTTTTGAGTGAAGTTGAAAGACAAAAATTATATTTGACTGAGAAATATAATGGATGTTTTATTTTTATTCTAAATATTGTAGTCTGTTCTTTAGTTTTTTATTAGTGTTAATTTTAGTGATTATAAAGATTATTAATTTCTATATATATATATATATATATAGATTATATTAATAAAATTGATGGAAAGTATTTTTTCTGTGGGATTTGTATAAGTAGAACATTTTTCTTAGATTAAAAATTATGTGAATTCATTCTATATTTTGTAGTGTGCGTACAGATTTATACGTGGGTTTGTTTAAATATAAGCGATTTCCTAATTTTGATACTGAACAAAATACTTTATTAGGATATCCTACTCTCTATATAGTTATCAATTCTATTTTTAATTAATTAATTAATTTATAAATTAATAAATTATTTAATTTAAAACAAATAAAAACCCTTAAGATTTTAGAAAATCTCAAACACACATTGATTTTTAATTAAAATGGGTCAATTTTTGATGAATTCAATTTTTTTGTATGAAAGCAAAACAATCTATCTCATATCTTCATACTTTTTTACTTAATTTAAGTATATATATATTTTTTAAATGTAGATCCGAATGTTTGGGGTTTTATGAAAAAAAAAAAAAAAAAAAACAATCACAAAGAAAAAAAAAAAGTTTTTTAAGAGCGATGCGAATTTTTATTAAAAACCCAATCCTTTAAATACGGATTAGCAGCAAATTACAGAGTAAATATCCGAAGGTCTTAACACCTTCAACAGCATTTAAACCAATAACGTGTTGAAAAAACACGTAAGTAAGGAATTCAAAGCACAGCCGAGCTAATCGCGAGTCCCCTACCCTGGTTTTTCGACCTCCCGCCGGCCCGGGAATCTCCTTTTTAGACGGCGAAACTTCCAGAAAAAAACAGCTCGGCTTGAACTAACTGGGGAAGATCTACCCTTTAAAGATTCAGGGGTTCCGCTTTTGCCAACGGGCCCCCGCCAAGATTTCGCCAAGTTCTCATTTTATCGCCATGATAACATAAGGGCAGTTCTTTTTTAATGGTACAATTTTAAATGAAATAAACAAAAATAGAGTAATATAAATGCACTAAAAACCCCAAAAACAAAAACACATTTACACCAAATTCGTAACAATATATATATTTTAAAATATTAGGGAAAGTTTTTAGGGAGTGCATAAAAAATATCGGGTTAAAAAAAAACGAATCGAAAAAAAAGCCCAAATTAAAAAAAAGTTTACTTACAAAAATTACATCTAAAACCCTCCACTATGGGAAACCTTTAAAAAATTGTAAAAATTTTTTTTTAATGATCTTCGTTCAGTTCAGGCTTTTACAAATGCTCTGTGATACAAAAGAACTAACCGATGAGATTTGATATCCTTCTAATTTTTGAGGGTTTGGAGAATTGATTTCACAGAGTTCGCGCAAAAATGTTAATTTTGATTACGAAGCACGAGATGATCCGATTGGAAGATCTTAAATTAAGGAGGAATTCAAGATAAAGAGTTTATTTTTTACAATTGACCAAGCAACTGTACTGCTTGATTGTAGATTTAATTTAATAGGTACTCATAATAATTTTTGGAGCAATTTTTTATATAATAATTTAATCGAAGTGGGTATCAAATTACGCTTAGTCCCGCCCCAGATGGAGATAATGTTAGTTTCTGCATTGGGCGAAAGCGAGAAATAGCCAATAGAAGCTTTAAACTCTATTTCAAGGTTTTGGAATTTGCGCCTAATTTTGCCATCGCATTAAAATTTTACTTTCTTTTTGACGATAAGTGTAGCAAGCGAGAAAGTTTTCTCAGTTAGGCTGTACACAAAATACAATTCTTCCAGATAGATTAAATGGTTTACATCATGGGTCTATCGAACTTAAAATTGCTGAACAAATTGATTTAAAAGTTACTCAGAAACTTTTCAAGTTTAGAAATGTTTTTCTTTATACTTTAATTTTGTTTATTTTTTTGTTTAATTTTTTGGCAAATATTTAAACATATACTGCTATGTTGCTTTCTTTGCAAGAACTATTCCAAGTTATACTCAAGTAGTATTTGCTGAACTGGTACGCCATATTTTAATAATACTTTTTATGCGTTGTGGAAAGGTTCGGCATTTTTCATTTTGTGTGGCGGCAAAACTGCGACAGCCAGCCTGGTTACAACGACTATGATTCAGGAGCTCTAAGGTGCGCACAATATCGATTCGGTGATAATCGTCCAATTGATACAGAATTTCTGATTTATGACAGATTATGGTTTAGAGATTTGAGAACGTCTGTTTTTTCTTTCTTTTCTTTTTTTTTTTTTTTTTTTTTTGCTGAACACAAAATATTTTGCAGTATTTGCAGAAAATTAATTAGAAGACATTAAAAACAATACAACAATTGCAAATAAGTTTAAAGTAGGGAAAAGTATGTCTAAAATTTATCAAAATATAATGGTTTTGTATACTGAAATTCCAGGACAGCTTTTCTACTTTGGATTTGATATCAGAAGACTCATTTCGCCACGCGGGTAAACTCATACAAATTATGCTGCGATTGTGACATGTACTAATCAATTGGAATACTAGGGTAAAAATAAACCGAAATCCTCATCCAACTGGTTATAAATAATGTATAATTTAGGTACAAAAAAAGTCTCATTTTTAAAAATATATACATAAATAGCACTTTGGAAAGTTTAGTGAGTGTTTTTGAGACGATAATTCATAACGATTAATTTGTATAATACTGATTGAAAAATAATTGTTTTTTTTATTTCTTTATTTTTGGCAGAACTGTTCAATGGTACATAAGTACCCTCGAAATATCAACTCACTTAAAACCGAAATATAATGAATACAAATTTTAAAAAGAAAACCGCGTTATGCACTAAGTTTTCTTGGTTTTTTCTTTTTATGGAATATTTCAATAGGAGACAAAAGGGTATTATTCAAAAAATCCACCATTTGGATATTTTGAAATGGGTTCCGTGGGCAATTCTAACAATTATATTTTTATAGTTTTATCTTTAAAATCAGCATGAAAAGTTATCATTTTTACTTACGCATCAGGAATTCGTAAAAGCGCGCATCAGTTAATATAAAGGCGCAATACATTCAAGCTTCATTTCTTAATTTTTGGGTAGATTCGCCGTACAACGCGCACCAACTTTTTACGAAGGAGGGGTAATTTTTAGTAATAAAACACGAGTAATTTATTCAAAGTATTATCCGAGAACTTTGAAAAAATGATATATTTGTGGAACTATAACCCTTTATGCCCATTAGAGGTATGTCATTTATTCTACAGAAACATGTAGCAATATAACTGTTGTATTAATATATCTGTTTTTATTTCTAAGTTATTTTTATATACTCGGTGTTTAACGCGTTCCTTAAATTTCCGATCATATTTTTTTGTGTTAAAGTGCACATATCTCCGGATTTTTACAATGTCGTTTTACACACATAGGGTTCCCTGACTAAAATTTTAAACTCCTCGGGATCTGTTGCTACAAGATGCTGTCTGTATAACTACAATAAACAAGCTAACGTTCATCAATTGATCAATCCTTTATCAATGTTGCTTTCTGCTGCAATATGAAGGCTATTGGCTATCGCACGCGTGCGCGAGGACATCATGCCTGCACAGTCTGGTATCCAGAATATCTATCTTTGTAGAAGCTCTGAAGCATTACCTCTATAAAGTGAGTGAGTGAGCGAGTGAATAGCTAACGTCGCATTGTTCAGCCACTTGGCAGGTACTTTTGGAGAATTACTCATAATTGTGTGAACCATGGTCAGAAGTGACGAAGACGACACTTGAGGCTGTTCACTCATCCCAACTACCACACCACACAAAACATGAGGACGTTTTACGGGAAACCTCTCAGCTTAGTTTAAGGTGCATCTCTCCCTCCATGACGGGTCTTCATTACGATGTGTTCGATCTCATGAAACGCCAACCATGATTCGATTCCTGACCACTTGGCTACCGCGCCCACATTACCTCTGAAACTGAAGCGCATGTGATCGGCTGCGAACCTATGGTTTGAACAAATAGCAGCCCGAGGTAAGGCTACTTGTACGTTCACGAGGTACATATCTTCTTAAGTCCAGATTAATAAAGGCTCAAATTCAATAATTTCACAACATTTACCTTTTACTAAATTTACAAAAATTGCACAGTTTTTCTCCAAATTAAAATCGTTAAAGAGAGATATTAACAAGCGCCGTTTTTGTAACTATTTACATATAAGAAATTCCAAGTATGAAATTTCGTAAAAACTATTGAATAATTTACGGGTGTCATTCAAATGTTACATGAATGACAAGGTTAAATATCATTGTGCTGGCGCAAGCGTATTAATGGATATTTTTACATTTATCTAATTGAATTTGAATACGACACAATTGTTTTAGAATGCAAGTAAGTATTACTTAAATGTAGTTTTCTTGGGAAGAAAATGAAAAAATACATGTATTCCAAATATTCTGCTTTTAGAAAGTACATTTATACTAATAACGTTTGAATACGTAACTAAAACTTCTATACTACCTTTGACGAACTAAAGTTTTAGGGAAATAAGCAAAATTAAAAGTGGTTTTTATTCATAGTTTTGTTTATACGTGGGAGAAAGTAACAAAAGTAAATTGTTATTAATGTGATGTTTCAGTCGGCTACTTTACATATTTTCTTGGAAATTGTTCTCTTCATCATTGGAGATATGCACTCATGGATAAGAAGAGCGCACCAAGAAACATTTGCAGACTCGAAACGAAAAAGCGGCGGGTACATGTTGGGGACATTTACAAATGATTAGAAGCAGGCGTGAATGCGCAATAAAGTATATATAATAACCGGTAGAGGGCGTTTAACGTCATTTTTCCGTAGGGAGTATAAAACTGGAAGTAACCAAAAGCACTTGTTTTGGTGGCCTTCCGAATCGTTTACAAAGAAGAGCTGAGTAGACATGCCATTACCGCCGATTTCGAAGATAGATATGAGCAGTTGTCGCATTTGCAAAGGAGAAGAATCATCGGTATGATGCAAGCTGGATGGTGAAGCTAGGCGCGTTGCAGGCTCGTCAGTATGCGACTCTAATTGTATGTGAAGAGGTGTTGTGACCGGATCCGCAGATATCCAGTTGCAAGATGACAGGCTCCAGGCCGCCCTCGACGGACCAGTTCTCCAGATGACCGCCGCATGTTGAAACGCACGCGTACAGCCAACTGCTTCATCGTACGCCATGGCTGGGTAACTCACTTCATTAGGGGCCAGTGTTTCTTGTTTGAAATATACACGAAGGTGTTTAGCTGAAGGAAGAATATTTGGGATTGCCACGCCCATTACGCGTGCTACTCTTACCACCGCTTCCATCGACGCCTCCGTTTGGGTGGTGCCACGCACGAGGAAACTGGAATGCAGCGGAATGGAACCGGTCACCGTCTTCTAACGACGAAACCAGATTCATTCTCCTTAATGATGACAATCATGTTCGGCCTATGGTTAGCGCCTTAATCCTGCATTTGCTTTTACAGCTACTGTTCCTCCACAGCTGGTGTGTGATGGTATGGAGTTCCATTGCCGGTCAACCCTAGTATTTATCCATGGCAGCCCTGGCGGTATGTCCATGACATCCTACAACGTATTAACGCCTCTTATGCAATGACACCCAGGGGCTCTTTTTCACCAATCCAAGCTCGGCCTCCCGGCAAGGGTGTCACGAAACTGTCTACGCACTGTTACTACCGCTTCTTTTGGCTATCCGATCAACAGATTTAGCTTCAAATGAGCCTATTTGGATAAAATTTGGGACAAGCAGTTACGCATCCCACATTTGAACAAACTGAGAGCCAGGTTGCAGCATATATGGAAAGAAATGTCTCATGACATCATACACCACCAGTCTAGTAGCCTTTCCAATTTTTCGTTAGTATCGCATAATTATATTCAGGGATGCCAGATGGAACAATAAGGTACTAAATACTCCGTTCTTGTTCTGCGAAATCGTAGTCAGCACGCTTTTGATTTGCAAATCGTTTACTTATATCCAGAGTTTCTCATTACGTAATGTAAAATTTCGTTCCATTTTGAGGCTAATCCTTCTTGAGAGACGCACTGGTTTTTATTCCATGATTGTAGAAAACTTATTTTAAGATTTTAAGTGAATTTCTTCATTTGAACAAGGTTTTATTATTCTATTACATGGTGATGAGCATAATTTGATAAAGAAACATTTGTTGTTTTGATAAAAGGTGAAATAATAAAAAATGTTTTAAATGATTTTAGATACTTCGCGCAAAATTACATTCAGGTTTCAAAATCTTGGAAGACCTCTGAGGGTTTTGGAATCAGTAGTTTCTACAAGTCACAAACTATTCACCAAGTCGTCGTTCCTTTTTACACCTCCAGTGATAAAAAAATTTCATTAGAAGCCGTGATGCACATTCGGAATGACCCGGTATATTTTGTGATATGTGTAACAGAATATTTCAGTTCCGGCAGCATTATACAAAACACATGAAAGTACATAAAGACCCGTTTTTTCACAAATGTTTTAAAAATGTGCGTAATTCCTTTATTCAGTTTCTCGACCATATTAAAACTCGCGCGGAAGCTAGGCACAGCATTAAAGTGTGTGTGCGTATTGCAGTGAAGATCTTTAAGCTCACCTGATGCTCAAGGCTGCAAAATAATCACTTCATAGGAAATCGACATTTTGCGAAGTCTGCAATAGGAGGTTTGAGACCAAAATGTCACTAGAACAACATCTACTGCCACATGGGCCTGAAAAACCTGTGAAATTCTGAAGTGTGTGCAAGAGACTTCACACAGAACTGGAAGAAACATGCACGCACTTGACCACAATGGGAAAACAGAATTTAGCTGCATTTTTGTGGAAAAAGTGTAGTGGCACCAAATATGTATAAAAACATGAAAATACACACACATCAATGAGAGTTCGGCTACACCCGGTTTTGTAATCAAAAATTTAAGACTAAAAAATATTATGAAAACACACCTACGTTTACACATACTGCAAAAGAAACAACATAAATATAAGCATTAGCTAAAAAATTTTTCGATATGTTGACGAGAAGACACTACCGGTCTCATACGGAAAACCTATAAATGTAATGGCGCGGCAAAATGTTTTCACCGTCAAATCTTAATCAGCATAAGAAAACTCATTCGAGGAGCAAGCCTCATTCTTTGTGGCCCAGGAAATTTGCGGAAAAAATTTTTGCGAAAAGGAAATTTGAAGAACATCTTCGTACTCATACAGGGAAAAACCTATAAATGTATGTGATATAGCGGCAAAATGTTTTTCAACAAATCAATTCTTGTGTACGCATAAAATTTCAATTTCGGGAGACAAGCCTCATTCTTGTGAAATTTGCGGAAAAAAAATTTTTGCGAAAGAGTTGAAAAACATCTTCGTATTGTACTCATACGGGGAAAAACCTATAAATGCTTAAAATATGCGGTAAAAATGAACTTGATGTAATCAGCATCAGAAATTCGGGGAGACAAACTTCCATTCTTTGTAAATTACGCGGAAAAAGTTTAAAAATTACATTTGAAAAACCATCTTCGTATTGTACTCATGCGGGGAAAAACCCTATAAATGTGAAGCCTATGCTGCAAAATGTTTCACGGCAATCAAAGTCTTAATAGGCATAAGAAAATTCGTGCATTTCGAGAGACAAACCTCATGCTTTTGGTGAGGAAATTTTTGCAAAAATTACCTGGAAAACCATCTTCGTACTCATACGATGGAAAACCATTTTAGTGTGTTTTGTGTAATATATTTTTATAGCAGCAGCACTAGGATCAGGCATATGTGATCTAAACATTAAGAGCTTCATTAAAGGAAATGCATCGAAGCAAATGTATTTTTCAAATCAAAGTATATCATGGATTTGTCAATATTAAAATCCGGAGAAATTTTTTAAAAACTATAATCATGTGTTAGGGTCCTTTGTTTATCATGAATTATTAAATGTGTTTTCGTTCATGTAGTTCATATTTCGTTGATATGTATCATTTTATTACAAAGTATATCTTACTTGTAAATAATTGTTACTTTTTAATTAATTAGGTACTGTTTCTTTTTACAAATATTGAGCTAAAAATAGGTTTTTAATAAGAATATGTGTTTTTTATGTCAATAGTGTTTCACCAAACACTAAATGCTTTTCCCGATTTTATTTGAATAATTTGTTGCAATAATGACAAACTATTATTAATAAATAATTTGAGCTTATCAAAAACTGTTTTCTTTTTGAATTTTTTAACAAGTGTTTGGTATTTATTAGGAATTTTGAGGAATTAAATATTTTGTATTTCTAAACATATGTATCATAAATCATCAGTCAAGTTAAATACAGATAATGTAAAATGACATATCTTTAACACCAACGTAATACTTTTCAAAATATCGTGCAAATTTTTTTTTCTACTTATACTTCATAGATTTAACAGAATTTGCACTTTTACTTTGATTTTTCAACACAACTATTTAGCTGCGAGAATCAAAATAATTTTCTTTTATTAATCGTTCTCTGGATATATTAAATGTTGTAGATTTTAAGTGCATCAAAAAGATTCCAACCGGAACCATTTGTATTTTTGTGGACATTCTGTGTCATAATACGCAATGTGTTTCCTGAGAAATTTAATATGTGTAATTAAGTATTTAACGCAAATATATATTTCTTGGAATATTTATTCTGCAGTACATATGGGACATTTATTTTTCTAAACTCTGTCCTCACACATTAGAAATATCTCAATTAAGTCTATATTTTCAAATTTCATATCGTTAAAATATTCACCCCTTTCTAGGAAATATACCTCTATCAACAACGGGATAATATTTATAATATACTTACTGTTTCATAATATACTTTTTACAAATGTCGGAAATTGTAAGTTAATGATTAGAATTTTTGTATCGTCATCACTAACAATATCTGATAATTTTTGCATTATACTGAGGTGGTATTGGTTATTTGAAATCTAAAATTAGAATTTTTACTGCTTTTCCCAATATTTTTTTCTATGTTTAATTTTTTTTTTGAGTTATTTTGTAAAAGTAAACACAGATTTCCTGTAACTTGAACTGAATTTTTATCCTTGCGACGAAAAGCTTGGGAGTTTGGATTAAAGAAAACTCTTTTTCCGGTTTTTAAAATGATGTTTTTAAAGGGACGGTTTGACCTTTGAAATTAATTTCTTAAATTGTTAGCAATTAGCTGGAATTAGGTAATATAGTAAAATGATCTATATAACTGCAATTTAAATATATTTTTTTAAAAAAATTATAATTTGATTTTTTAAAAAAAATTTGAGTATTTAAACTTTCTGCTCCTTGCATCAATTTTTAAGATAAATTACGCAATTTTTTTGTTTTTATATATATATGAACTATAACTAAATATATCTGTGCGTTTTAAATTCAGAATAAAATTTGATGAAAAAAAGATACTTTTCTTTACTATATATGAAATATTATTTCTGGTGTCACATATTCAAGGTATTTAAAACAACGTAAAATATGATCTGTTAAATTTTTAAAACTAATGCACAATTTTGTGAATTACATTATCTTTCATAACTTGATTAAAATTTCTATGAGATACGACATGATATGAAACGCAAGGGAGCATTTTACGTAATAAGGAAGAAAATTTATGAACTGAGAAAATGCATTTTTAAACATTTATTTGAGTAAAATAAAAAAAATAAAGCAAAATTTTACACTAATTACACTTACCTTTTATAGCACGAAAGAAATCAAAAAACATATAAGAGATTATTATAGCAAAATCTAAAAAATATTTAAATAATTTATTATATTTAGTTATATATTCAATAATTCAAGTAACATGCATCCGCAAAAGCTGATACTTATGCAAAAATATAGTGATGGCAAAACATTCACTTAAAATTGACCAGCACAGTATGACAATCCTTCAGTTTTTATATTTTTTGTTTCTATTTTCATTTGAGATTTTGCACTTCACATGATTTGCTTTTATCTTTTGCTGTTTGAAAAAGTTTATTCTGCTTTGCTTTAATCGACGCGCATCTCTTACTTCACTGATTTGCATCGGGGTAATGAAGCATTCTAGGTAGCCCGCATGTTTCCGAGGCAAACAGAGATCCAAATTGAATTCACTAACTGCTGTTACAACAGATATTTCAGTCTTTTCTTTGATTGGAAACTTTCTTTTGGGCAGTGACTCCAGATAACTGCACAGCCGCAAACTTTCATTTTGCATTTTGACTCTTACCGGAAGTACACCGAGACAATATCTCGTTGCTTGCTAATCGCTGATACACAGGAAGAATCTTTACGCAACAACCTCCTCAGTTATTTTGATATTTCATAACTGTGGAAATGACTTTCAGGGATTCTCCATTTGCTAAAGCTCTTTTGAAAAACACCAGAAGAAGTTTTCCATTAGGACATTTTGTTGTGTTTCGGTTTGGCGTCTGTGGAGGGAACAATGATAAGTGTGGCGTAAATAGCACTTTTCATTTTTTCGACATCTTTACGAATGATATTTAATGGCTTTTCTGTAAAAATTAGTTAGAAAGCAGCTATTGTGGTTTCTTTTAAGCTACCGACTTTGCCTGGTACAAACATCTTTGCTTCGCCACTCACTTTCACTGCGTAAACTGAAGTTCTAGGCGCTGGGGCCGCATGGTTGATACATTCCTCTTTTTTTAATCGGTTTTACCTTTTCATAGATGTTCAACGACATCAGATGTTGGAGATGTTTTTGGAATCTCCATCCGACAATATACAAGTATAACACATATTACACTCTTTGATGGATCTTTTGCCACAAAATTGCAGCAGCTTCCATTTTACATACTGAATGAGGAACTTGTATGATTTATTTGACATACATTCAGATTTGTGACCTTCTTACCAAACTGCAAAATCCTGGACTATCGCCAGAAAGGTCTCTTGCTGCAGCAGTACATTCTGTACAATAATACTTTTGATAAGTTCGTAATCAATAACTAAACTGTCAATAAATCAATAACAACTCCTATCCCGTACAGTTATAGCCCCGCTTTTGCCAAGATCCATCAAATGACACAGTAATATCTAAAACACCTGTTTCCTTTTTCTCTTCATCATTTAAATCAAAGATGTTGCTTCTAACTATAGCTTTCTTGCTACTTCGGATCGTGTTTCATCTCACTATTTCTTCGGACAAAATTTTAATGTGAAAAGATTTTTGTCCATTGCATTCATACCAGTCACTAATGCAAATAATAGTTCCAATCCCGCGTGTCCTTTTCCAAGTCTTAAAAAAAGACAAAAACCATTTTTTATTGTCAAAAAAATTTTTTCTTTACACGAGCACTGGAAAATGAGATTTAACACTACCTCACAACTGGAGCAAACCAACACTGGTTTGGATGCCATACCCAACTGCGTTGTTTTACATGATATTTAAATCCTTCATATACGGTAGGGCGCACAGTCACGACGTAAATTCTTCCCGCGTATCAACTAATACGCCAAGTTGTATCATCTTGTTCATTTTTCAAATGTTCTACAGAAGTGTGTGACAGAAGAGACGGCTTTCTTTCTGTTGCTGCATTCAACGATTCACTGCGAATTTAATGTGCGTATGCACTTCTGCATTATTTACTTAATTAGAGGATGCGTAGGATTGCATTAGGTCATTGTCATGAAAACGGATGCTCAGTTCTATTGTCACCGGGGCCCATCTCTTCTTTGCTTTTAGCAAACCTGCATTTACGTTTTGAGCTAGCGCTTTTGGCACATGATGTCGAGAATTTGATTCTGTGCATTGTACAAATACTAAATTAATTTATCAGAAAATTGTAGTCGAGTGTTCAATCCAAAATAGAGGAAAACTTTGAAGAAGAAATGTGCATTAAACGAATAAATATGCTATGTTATAACCTTAACAGGTATGAAGTATAAGCGCTGTGAAAGCTTGATGTAAACAAAGCAATACAGAAGTAGAAGTTGAAGTTTCACATTCATCCTTCTTCATAAAATGTGTAATGAAAAATAATAAGTGAGGCTAACGGCATATGCCTGGCTAAATTCCAATAGTTCTTGTTTACGTTCAAATGACGGGTGCCACGCCCATTTGTCGCGGCTGATAGCGCCATGTTTGATTCATAGATCACTCACTTAACTCAGTAACTATTCATCAAAATGAAAAAATTCTTCGACAGAATCATTCTGTGAAATATATGGAATATTATTAGTATAAAAATAAAAATGCAATTTTGACCAAATTTTTGAGATTTTTGAAGGTCCACCATCCCCTTAAAATACTTCTTTTATTATAAAAATTTAGATGAAATTATTTTCTAAAATATTATTATTTACACATTGGAAACGTGGAACATAATTTTTTTTTTTTAGACTGAATTGAAAAGTCGACCATTGCTAGTAAAATTTGTAACGATTATACCTCTTAAAAAAATAAAAATTGCATTACGTGGAGATTTGCTTTACAAGTGCATGGGGACCCGACATCGGGATACAAGTAGACATGCTTATCTTGACAAGATTTTCACTGCTCTAATATAAAGGGAATTCCGGGAAATCGTGAGATTTCAGCACTTTTTGTATTCTCGAAAATGGAACGGGGCTTAAATAATCCATGAAATAGCTATTTTTTACTGGACTAGGGATTTCAACTTCGGCTATAAATTTTAGTTGACCCTGCTGAGGCCATTTACGATCGTTCATTCGAAACTTCCTAGACAGAGGAATTTTCATTCTCCCATCTGTGGGGTAAGCGTGTAATAAGAGAAAAGTAACACCCACGAAGAGTCGAGAATTTTTTCAGCTTATCGTGGGAAAGAGTAAAACCTTGCACAATTTTTAGTCAAATCAGTTTATGTGGATAACGTACCGTAAAATCCGGTGTATAACGCGCACCTATACTTTCAAGCTGCATTTTTTTAATCTTTAGGTATATTCGCCGTATAACGCGCACCCCTTTTTTAGGAAGGAACTTGAAAGATACGTATACAATGGTATTATGTTTTGAAATCGTTTATTCGAGGTATTATCTTAGGTTTTTGAAAAAATAGTATACTTCTAGAACTACAACCCTTTATTTTCATTAAGTATGTCATTTCTTTTAAATAAACACTTTTCCGATCTAAGTAGAAGTCTAATTTTTTTATCATCTTTTTTTTATATATATGCAACGTATAACGCTCACCTTTAAATTTCGTTCTTGTTTTTTGTGTTTAAAGTGCGTGTTATACGACGGATTTTACGGTATATATAAGTATTAATACTTAAAAATATTTATAATTTTTTTAAAAAAATTCGGATACTTGTCTTTTTTATGAGAATAATTATTTATTCCTTCGAAATACTTCTTTCTACCGGTTTTTTTTACTAACTACATTTGAAAATTATTTATCAAATCATTTGGGTTTAAGTTCAAAGGTAGAATTTAAAATTTCTGTCTGCCTCACAAAATTGTACTTATTTTGCAGGGAGCATGGATGAAAATACCTTTGATACACTATTTTTTTAAACCGTTTAACCGTTTTAAGAGTAATTATGGCACTTTTCGATACAACTGTTGCAAAATAATTGATCACCCAGTACACTGTGAAACGAGTGATGAAATTCTAAAATTTAAACATTTTGATCAGTAAACATTCAAAAGGTTTACTCAAGTAAAGTGAATTTTATTTGCACGAGCAATGGAATTTGAAAATTAGAAACTTATAAAATAATTTTTCAAAAAATAAAAATTATAAAGTGTAAGATTGACGCAAAAATAAAAAAAAAGTCAGAAAATGCTTCCAAAATTTGAGGCAATATTAATCCAAACATATTATGGGAAGTCAAAAAAGCGACAAAAATAAATAAAACCTTTTTAAATAAAACACTTTAAGACGTAACAGTACCTGAAAAATTTAACAGAAAAAACGATTTTTTTTCTTTTGCACTTTTCTGTCGCCCTTTTCTTTCGAAAGCTTGTCTCAAAAATACAGATCTAAAAAAAAG
>BMAV01026448.1:302267-324332 GCA_019973955.1 Trichonephila inaurata madagascariensis | reverse complement strand
AATTTGCAACGATTATATCTCTTAAAAAAAATAAAAATTGTATTACGGGGCGATTTGACTTTGTAAGCGTATGGGTACCTGACCTCGAGATACAAGTAGATATGCTTATCTTAACAAGATTTTCACTGCACTGATATAAAGGGGATCCCGGCAAATCGTCAAATTTCAGTACTTTTTGTATTCCCGGGAATAGCCCGGGGCTTAAATAATCCATCAAGTAAATATTTTTTACTGGACTAGGGAGTTCAACCTCGGCTATAAGTTTTAGTTGACCCTACTGAGTCAATGTGTGAGCGCATTTTCCCCAAACCTCCCAGATAGAGGAAATATCATTACCCCAGCAGTAGAGTAAGTGTGTAATAAGAGAAAAGTAACATCCATGAAGAGTCGAGAATTTTTTCAGCTTGTCGTGGGTAAGAGTAAAACCTTAAAACTTTTTGGTCAAATCAGTTCCTTTCTATCGAACATCGCTTCGTGAAATAAAAGTATTAAGAATTTAAAGAAATTTTAAGTTTTCGTAATCTACCAGCACGAATTTTAAAAAGCGGTGAAATGGTTAAGCGTAAATGGTTAGTTTATTCCATTACAAAAAACTCTGTATATTGTTTTTGCTGCAAACTTTTTTGGTGATGTCGTTAGTTCTCTTTCCACAGAAGGTTTTAAAAGTTGGAAGCACCTCGTTGAACTTAACAAGAACATGAAACATCTAAGAACCATAGTCAAATACAAAAGTCTTGGATTGAATTTAGTCAGAGATTACAATACTGTAAAACAATTGACAGCGACTCGCAAAGACTTATTATTGCGGAGACTAATTATTGGTACGAGGTGCTTCAATGCATTCTAGCAACATTAAAAATGCTTGCTCAAAATTACTCAGCCCTTAGTGGTAAGAGTGATGAACTATACTATTCCAATAATGGTAATTTTCTACAAATAATTCAATTACTTGCTAAATTTGATCCATTAATGGTGGAACATATTCGAAGAGTGCTAAAAAATCAAGAAACTAAAGTACATTATCTAGGGTAAAATATTCAAAACGAAATAATTTCTCTTTTACATGAGAACATTTAACTAAAAATTGTTCATAAAATTAAACAAGCCAAATATTATTCAATAATTTTAGACTGCACCCCTTATGCCAGTGAGTGAACATTAACTTCGCACTGTTCAGCTCTACGAGGGCTCTTGGCGAAGGAGCTCGTAATTTTGAACTATGGTCAAGCAACGAGGACGACACCTGAGCTGGCAACCCCTCTCCTAACTACCACACCACACCAACACGAGAGGACGTTTAAGTTCTAGCCAGATTTAACGTGCTTCGCTTCCCTACACGGCGGGTCTTTAATGGTTCTGGATTCGAACTCGTGAGGCAAGCCAGCCACGATCCGATACCTTGACCACTAGCCTACCGCGGCCACCTCCTTATGCCATAAGATCGAGCAAATGACATTTTTGGCAAGACATGTGATGATTGAAAAACAGGAAGTTAGAGTAGAGNAGGTCTCCGGTTTTCAGGGGAGTCAAGAGAAATATATTTTCCTGAGAATTCAGAAGGCGGCAGTGATTTATAACGTTCTGTATATTTCTAGACAAAGCACTTTCGCATCCGCGATGGTGTGCGTCACATCCGTGACGGTTTTGCGTAACATCCGTGACGGTTTGCGCGCGCATCGTAAAAGTTCACCCTCATCCTATTTCTCTAACGCCCCAAAAGAAGTATAACTTTAAAAAACAAAAATTATTCATTAAATTAATATTTAATTCAAACGTTAATCAAGCAACCCAATCAGAAACAGAATATTTCATTCCATTCAAACAACTATTTTCGAAGAGGTCAAATGTTCTATATAATTTGAATTCAAATGAAAATTAATTGATAGAGCTCGATTCCCGCTAATTGCATTTAGAAATAAGAATAATAGTTCAAAAACTAAATGAAAAAAAAAGTAATGCTCACATAACATCAACACCATAGTCAAAGACAGCTCAATGCAACATTTCCAATGCAACGTAGCACAAAATAATTAAGGTGACTACATTTGTTCAAAACGTCACTGACACTCGGATGTATAATGATGTGAGCAACACGTCACAACCCAATTACATTTGTGTATTGTTTGCAATCATATATTGACTATGCTTGCTTTCCTTCACTCCAGCAGAGTTAGGGAAGAAATACAAATCACACATGGTTGAAGATATTTTCGTTGAATACGCAAGGAAAATTCAGATATGCACATGGAATTCACAGCTGAAATCTACTACAAAGCGTTGATAATAAACGAAGATTTTTTCTATTCATAATTTGATTGGCATTTGTCAAAATTGAGTGGCTTGGATTTAGACATGGATTGTTTCTCACGAGAAAATTTATGGATTAATCCGGAAATGGTCTGGTCAAACTGTTTTTACAGAAACTTCTTTCTTTATTGGTGCAAATAATTATAGCTAATTTATTATTATAATACATACTTTTGTATTTTCACGCCAATTTTCCCAAGAAGATTACATTAAAAAAAAGTCGGATATTTCTGAAAATAGAAAATTTATTTCGCACAAATTATTCTTTTGAACATCATTTAACCCTTTAAAGGCCGATTTAAAGCTACTTGATTTGTTCCCTAATGCCACCGCAAGCCTTATACTAGAAATAAGTAAATTTATTTATTTCTCAACAGAAGCCTACAGAATAGTTCTACTGACTTCAACACTAAGAAAAGAATTGCATTTCAAGTTTTCCTCATTTATAAATCGGATCACCGCCGGTTTATATGTGTTACATTTTCCACGTATCAAAAGAGATACGTTTCTCTAACCAAAATAAAAGTATAATTGGCGCAGCAAATATGGAATAGGCGTTTTCCTTTGGGCATCTGGACTGTAAAACAGTCCTCAATTCCATAGCGTGACAAGTCTTTGATGTTGGGCATGGCGAAAGTGGTGGTTTTCATTCTGCTGAGTAGCATGATGGCGATTGGTCGAACGATGGGATCCGGGAGACGTGGCTATGGTGCTTCATCTGGGAGATGAAAGATCGTTGGAGAAACTGGCTGGAGTACCTAGACCTGTCGGTCTCCAAACTCCTATCAGGTGATTTTAATATGCCTTTAAAGAATTATACCATATGCCCAGTGTAAGAAAAATAATAGAATTTAGAAATATAACTTTCATAGATTAAGAAAATAAAAATTACATGGATGTAAAATTATAAATTAATAAGGAAAAAGAACTATAAAAACTTAGAAAAATCAGTGAAAATGAGCTAAAAAAATGAGCGGAGTTAGCCAAGCCTATCCAAATGCAGCAAAAACTGTAGATCAGAAACGCGGGAAAATTAACGTAGAACGTCATTCCAGCCCTGAATCTCGTACGAGCAGGACGTATTATGGAAGAACAGGTCGATGACCAATGCGTTAATATGGAGGACAATGATCCTCCCTACCAACACTTACTGATGAACAACGTTGTCTACACTTTCAAGGCATAGACAAAGAAATCCGCATATTCGCTGCCAGAAAAGACTATATTAATGAAATGCTTGAGATTGAGAGAAGCGTACCCAGCCCTACGCCGGAAGTGACGAAAAAGCTCGAAGAGGAGCTCTCCATGCTGGAGGCAAAGATAAAGACCCTGGAAGGTAAGATGTCTGTATTTTTACCTTGCCCAATTGCTCTCTGCAAGCATAACTATAAGTTTAAAGGCTGTCAAAAGACCTGCCGAACCGGTCATTAGACCGGCTAAATTTACGGCGGAAGCCAATACAAATTTAAATTTTGATAAAGATTTTGTTTTTCCTAAGAAAACAGCAAAAAATACGGCCATGGAGAAAAATGAGCTAGTAAATACGAGCATTAACTTTGCAGTTCTCGACGCTGCAAATAAAGACGCCGAGGACGTCACCCCATCCCCTTACAAAATTAAACCGATTTTCATGCGCCTTACCCCTAACTATAACTTAATATTACAATAAATAACTAGAACTCACCCCCCACCACCTAAAATACTCACACAGAAGGTTACTTTAAAATTGAAGCGGAGAAGACCATCACCGCGAAATAACCACTGATCTCACTCAACAAAAAATAGAATACTACGTCATTGAACCACCAGCCAACAGGCCAATTAAGTGAGTCATTAAAGGACTACTCCCCTGATGACGTAGACCCTGAAGACATTAAGAACGACTTAACTTCGAAAGGAATTAAAGTTGAGAAGGTAGCTCAATTGAAAAAATTTATTACAAAAGCGAAACTGCCAATATTTATGATAGAAGTAACCCGTGATGAAAATGTCAATGACATTTTTCAGATACGAAGTTGCCTCTATACGCAAATTAAACTTGACCCCTTTAAAAAGGGAAATAGAATAACTCAATGTTACAATTGCAATAACTTCCATCATGCCAACCAAAATTGTCACATGAAAACGCGTTGTTTAAAATGTGGTGAAAACCACAGGACATGCCAATGCGCTATTAAAGAAAAAATCGAAATCCCGCTTTACATCAATTGCAACACTAGAGGCCACATGGCTTCCTCGACTGAATGCCCCCTATTCCCCAAACCCAAAAAGAGCACTGGAAAATCCGCAACCGAAAACCGCAAACGTAACGAAACTAACCAAAAAACTTCCCCCGTGGTCATTCCCGGATTAAGCTTCACGCAAGTTTCAAACCCCGATAAAAGCCAACTGATGGCAGCACATGGTAATGCCTCCTCGGCGTCAACCCAATAAAACAAAAATCAAGCTAAAAATAGTAAAAACGAAGCTATAAATATGGAAGCAATTAATGCTATCCAAAACGATTCAAATGAGTTTGGTTTTCTCCAAGCCATTTTAGAAATTCAAAATATCTTTAGCCTTTTTCCTTCGCTCTTAAGTGAAATGAAAAAATCTTATAATTGTACTAACCCAGCAGACAAACTTAACTGTCTGCTTAAAGGAGTTTGCTCCTCTTTTACCAACCTAACTGTTAATGATGTATAGGTCTTTTTTTGGACTCTCAATGTTCTCCTGGAACACGAGGATGGTGTGCTATCGCGTATTGTTGAGATACGCGATTTCATTGATATAAGCATTCCCCGGATATCTTTTTAGTACAAGAAACACACTTGAGACCAGAGCATTCTCTTAAAATCCCCAATTATGTTTGTTATAGGAACGACAGGACCCACCCAGCCTCAGGCCGGGTTGTGGAACTGCGATCTTAATTAAAAACTGCATATCCCACTATCATGTTCCCACCCCGCTCCTCCTTACAAGTGTCGAGAAACGCGCATAACTATTACCCACATTGATCACGAATCCATTCTTATCAGTTCAATTTACATCGCGCCGATCAATAATTATTTCAGAAACCTTGGTGCCACCCTCGACGCCATTTTTCATATAAATAACAAGACCATTAACGCCAAGCATACCTCATGGGGTTGCCAATGTAGCGACACCAGAGGTAATAGGCTCTACAGTTATATTGTAAACAATAGCATTCATGTATTCGCCCCACCGACCCCTACTAGATTTGGAGTTGCTTCAGCTTCCATTATAGATTACGCTCTCTCTCTCTAATTAAAAATCTTAACTGGCCTTGCACCATTAATTCTATCCCTGAACTAAGCTCTGATCATAACCCGATCAAGCTGCACTTCCCAAGAACATCTAAATTTGAATTCCCCCTTCCTCTCAATTAAATACCACATGGAGCATATTTACCAAAAAACGCAAATAACGAAAATCTTTACCTTCATTCGGCCAGCTCCACCCATAAGATAGAGTCCCAAGTCAGAGATCTCACAAGTGAGTTTCTCACCGCACACGTAAATGCCTCAAAACCAATGACCCATTCGGAAATGCTATTTGTGCAGGGTGAGCTCAAACACCTCTTCAAGGAAAGAAACCGAGCCAGAAAGCTTTGGCAATTCACCAGACACCCACAACACAAAACTGAACTCAACAGGCTTCAAAACACCATTAAAAGAAAAGTTAACTTCTACAGACCACAGGTATGGGAGGATCACCTTACTTCTCTGGACGTTGAAGATGGCTTCCTTTGAGAAACTGCAAAAGCGTTCAGAAGGAAGGCCGCCCCGATTTCAGCCCTTAATGGCCCAAACGGTACTGCTCTCAGCGACACACACAAAACAGAATTAATTGCTCAATCGCTTGAGAGTCAATTTCAATTAAATGACATACAGAACCCACAGAAAGATGAAATCATTACAAACATCGTTGATGCACACTTCACTACTCATACTAACAATAATGATCCCCCCTCCCCCCCCCCCGCTCTTCCATCGGAAATTATATTTCCTTCATTAAAAAGATCAAAATTTGGAAGAGTCCAGGTAGAGATGGTGTCACAAATAAAATGCTTAAATTTTTTTTCTTCCATTACTAATAATTTTTAAAATTACTAACATCATCAATAATATGCTGAATTTAAGATACTTCCCAAATGCATGGAAAACTGCAGTTGTAGTACCGATTCTAAAACCTGGGAAAAACTCCAGGCTCTAGCAGAATCGCATAGATCAATATCTTTACTTCCGATCCTTTCAAAACAGGTTGAAAAAGTCATTCACGCCAGACTCGATGACTTTCTCGAAAGCAATAATATCCTGATCACGGAGCAGCAAGGGTTCCTCCCTCGTCTCTCCACCACCCATCAGTTACTCCGCGTTGTCGAGTACATCAAGGAAGGAAACAATAGAAGTCAATGTACAGCTGCAGTGTTCCTAGACATTCAAAAAGCGTTCGACAGAGTATGGCACACTGTTTGTGTGTGGCCTACTCTTTAAACTAATCACTTATAAAATTTCTCCCCCACAATCTTTATCATAAATTCCTTCATTAGTGATAGAACCTTTTCAGTTAAAATTAACGGTACCTTCTCTCAAATTAGATCTGTAAAGGCTGGAATTGTCCAAGGGTCAATTCTTGAGCCGGTCTTATTTAATCTTTGTGTAAATGATATAATTAAAAGCACTAACTTGATGCTTTGTATGTATGCAGATAATACGGCAATTTTGAGCAGACACAAAAAGCTCAACACACTTGTTGAGAATATCAATGAACATCTAGCTCACCTTGAAATTTAATTCTCCGTTTGGAAAATCGCTCTTAACACCTCAAAAACCGCGAGGCAGTATTCTTTACCGTAAGAATCCCACCCCCTGAAATTACCCCGCAAAATCAAAGAATCCCCTGGTCTCACCACACCAAATATCTTGGTGTCTACCTTGATAAAACTCTCACTTTCCGACAACACATTACACAAATTAGAACTAAATTTTAAAATGCAACACATATGTTTTATTCCCTTATCTGCCGAAAGTCTAAATTAAATAGACGTAATAAACTGCTTATCTACACTCTGATCCTAAAACCCTTTCTCACCTATTCTTCACCAGTCTGGGGCCCTGCAGCAAGAACCAACATTAATCTCTTTGAAAGCTCTCAAAACGTAATATTAAGACAAATTCTCGATGCCCATTGGTATATGAGAAACGCTGACCTAAGGGCAGCATGTAAAATTCCTACTATTAGACAAATGATTTGAAAACTTGCTTCTAATTTCTTTAATAATGTTGATGGGCATGACAACCCACCTATTCAAGATATTCCTAATTGTTTCTCTCATTTCTCTGTCAGAAGACCAAGAGATGTCTTGGTCAACCCAGATTTTAACTAACTTTTTCTTTTCCCAAACTCCCCCTGCGATCCAACTCTGTTAAATCACAGAATCACTCTGATTGGTTCTCCACCTTCCTAAATCTATACACTGTTCAGCTAATACCCTATTAGCTGAACTCTTGGTTCGGCCAATAGGAACACTCCCTCTCACTGTACAGATCTATCCGGTTTTATGCTAATTTTCCCGCACTTTCTGATCTTCGGTTCCTTGCTGCACCCTGATTGGCCAGTTTAACTCCGCCCACTTTTCTGACTTCTCGAAATAATTTTTAGAGCTCTTAAAAGAGCTTTTTGTTTTATTTTTAATGTATAGTTTATTTTATTTTAATTTCCCTTCACTTTTAAAAGTAAATTTCTAAATTTTTTTATCCTCTTAAAATGGGCAATGGTAAAAAAATTTATTTATCTTCATTCCAGGATAGGAGGTCAGAGTCTGGAAGGACTAAGTACTCCAAATCATATCGCAACGATCATAGAACGTGAGTCGAAGTCAGAAAATGAATAGGGAATGATCTGATTGGCCGCGAGACAAGAGTTCGACTTAGGAGGTATAAGTAGATTTGGAAGTATACGTTCCCAGCAATTAATCGCAATAGAAAAAGTTTCACCAGTAATAATGTTGTCGAAGGAATTTCCTTCGCCAGCATTGTTTCTGGTATTTCCAATAATAACAATGACCCCCAACCCTCTACCGCCAATAATAGTAACTCTGAAAGACAAAGTCCTCTTGCTACCCCCGCTACTGAAATTAATAATAGCAATAGTTCTGATATTCAAGACATTATAGCTCTCTTTAAAATAGTTTCCAATATATTTAAACAATTCCCTAAGCTTAAACAAATCCTCCCTACTTTAAAGAAAACCAAAGATTTTAAAGATCAAGCACTAATGCTCATGGAAGCAGTGCTTGATTAAGATTCCTATTTATTTAATTTCTAATTTTAAATTTAAACTTAACTATAATGTCTCTTAATTCAATAGATTAATTTTTTCTTCCTTTAACGATCAGGCAATTTCATCTCAAAGTCCAAAAGCTCACGAGCCAATAGAAAAACCCCATTTTTAACCGACGAAGCCTGCTGGATTGCCATTCGTCCCCTGCTCTAGTGGCCACACCTACTCTCCCAACCAAGAACTCTACACAAGGCCCATTCAGTTCCCGATATGGGACGGAGGAGTCTGACCAGACTCCAGCTCCCAGACAAGTGTCAAAGCGTAAACGTTCCCAGCATGAAAAAGGATTGACTTGCTCGAGTACGGTCACGTCTGATATACGCTCCGTACCTCTTCTTCACCTCAGATTACATATTGGTTTATTGGAGGCAATTGAGCCAGTCGTCCTATAGTTCTTTTCAGAGCTATTAGTGTAGGGCGACATCCTTTAGATTAATTTTGCTTCTGCTTTTCCCTTACTGACTTTTTTCTCGGATTTTCGACCATGGATATGATTTTGGACCACCAAATGAATACGGACTCTAGAACACCCTCCAGGCCTTCGACTCCCATCCTGTCTCCTCAGTGTCAGCGACGGATATTTTTAAACGCCGAAATTCAAAAGTTCACCTTTCTGGCCCAAGAAATTGAAGGATCTCTGGAATCTATCAGAAGATTCGGAACTGTGGATGAAAACGACTCTTATGTGATAAAATCCCGGAATGAATTGAAGGATTACAACACTCTACTAAGCCTAACGGTAAGTGAGTTTAACTCTCTCCCTCTATGCGATTTGCCTGGATGCCCTCAGCATCATACTCCCCTTAGTTCCCCCTCTAAAAATTCTGTTAACTCTCAAATTAGTGTTATTAATGATAATGATTCTATAACTGTACCTACTAAAACTTTCCCCTTAAAAAGGAAAGAAATTAATGATGACGGATTCATTACGCCGCCCAATAATAAAGTTAATAAAATTGCTAACTGTACCAGTCAACATAATTTTAATTTAGAACTCAAAAATAAATTTAAAAATCTCAACGAAGAACCGGCAAGAATTTCCACTGAGACCTCTGCTACTAATTCTAGACAACCTACCCAATCCCAGTAACCTATTAAAAATCTCCCTCCCCCTGTCATGCTTAAAGTTCAAATCAATTACATAGATCAAATGAAAGCCATAACCGATAAAATGCCCTTTGTCCGTGGTAAGCTTACGGGTGAATACCTAAAGCTTTACACGGACACCTTTGAACAACAACGTAGTCTAATTCACTACCTCGAAGAACTCGACTACGAGTTTCATGTAATTCCTGCTAAAGCTGACCGACCCATTAAGATTGTAATTAAAGGCCTACCCCGTGATACCCCCATTATTAATATACAAGATGAACTTTCTGAATTAGGTTTACGGTCGAAAGAGTTTCTCAACTCACCGGTCGCATTACCAAACAACCCCTTCCCATTTTCTTAGTTACCCTCCCCCGTAATCTCTTCAACTCAAAAATTTTCGATCTAACCAAATTGTGCTACCTTTCGGTCAGAGTAGACGGGTATGAGAGCAAGGGTGTTACCCAATGCTACTCATGTAATAAATTCAACCACACGGCAGAAAACTGTCACCACAAGCCCAGATGTCTAAAGTGTGGTTTAAACCATCAAACCAAGGAATGCGAGATCAAAAGAGTTGATAACATGTATTGTATAAATTGTCAAGTTTACGGCCACATGGCCAATTATGCTAAATGCCTCCAGTTCCCTAAGCCCAAAAAAGGCTCAAATAATGTAATTAATAAAAATACTTATTCTAACGTAGTTAATAGCATCGTCAGACCCAATATTTCTTATGCCAGTGCTGTTCAAAGCAATCTCAACTCTAACTCGCATTCCACCCAACAGATGGCGACAGGTAACAGTGGAAATCCCGCCGGTTCCTCCCAGACTCAGGCCAATCGAATTAGCGGGCCCCCCCCCCTCAAATTCCTCTTATTCAAAATTCTTCTAACAATCCCAATGCTAACCTAATTACCCAATCCTTACAAGGAATCATACAAGCCCTAACTGCTCTTACCGTTCAAATTAATGCTATGAATTTTGCCGCCCACCTCCCCACCATAATAAAAATAGTAAAAACAAAAGCAAGGACGCCAAAAAACGTGAGTTATGTGCCCTAGTCGAGGCTATTTTCGAAAATTATGATGAATAGTCGACACATGATTGGCCTAAGTCTGATTTCTTGGAATGCAAACGGCATTCTAAATAAAATTCAAGAATTTAGAATCTTCGTAGAGAAGTACAGTCCCGATGTTATTTTATTACAGGAAACACATCTGAGACCAAAACACAATTTTAGCATTGCAAACTACAAGTGTTATAGAAATGACCGAGTCACGGACGGGCAGGCTTCCGGTGGTACCCTCATCCTAATTAAAAAATCCATTTCCCACTTTAATACCCCTATCCCTCATCTTTATCATGTTGAAGCGACTACGGTCACTATAAATCTCCCTAACTTTGACCCTGTCAGCATTACTTCTATTTATGTCCCCCACCACTCTGATAAATTACTCTTCACGCTAAGAGACTATCGTTCAAGTCAACAGCCATTGTGTGATCTTTGGCGATTTCAACGCCACACACAATACGTGGAATTGTTCAAGTAACTCTACTAGAGGTACTCAACTTAAAAATTTTTGTGATCTTGTTAACTTTGAAATAATCTTTCCTGATACTCCCACTCGTTACGGCTATAGTTCTCAAAATACCTTAGACATAGCTTTAGTCAATAACTTTAACTTTCCTTACTCAATAGTTTCCCTCCCCACAAGCTTTCATCTGATCATAATCCTGTTTTATTAAATTTTTCTTTCTCTGCACCCATTCATCAAGATAACCCTAGAGCAATTACCACCTGTTGGCATCTCTTTAAAAAGTGTTTGAACAATAATATCCGTTTAGAAAACTTTGCAAGTATAAAAAAATCCTTATACTCTTGATAGTAAAATTGCTGAATTCACTGAAGCTGTTTGCTCCGCCCACTCGGAATCTTCTAAACCAATCGTAAACACTCAACACACCTACACCCCAATTCATATTAAAAACTTAATCTTTCTTAAAAATCGCGCTCGTAAACATTTCCAAAACACCCTAAATCCAGCCTACAAAACTGAAACTAACAGATTGCAAGCTAAAATTAAAAGAGATCTCAAGAATCACTCCATAGAAACATGGAAAAATAAATTACTAGCTCTTAACACTCAAGACAACAGTTTCTGGAATATTCAAAAACTTTACAAACACAAACGCGTTGATATTCCTGCACTAAACACCTCCTCTGGCATCGCTATTACTGATGAACAGAAGGCTAATGTTATTGCTACCACTCTCAAGGACAACTTCACACAAAACACTAGGCCAAACGACTACAACTCCACGATTGACTCTGACATCACGAATACCTTGGAAAACTTTTTCTCTCTTCCTCCCTCCTCCCCTATTCTTCCTACCGACCCAGATGAAGTTTCGTCTTACATGAGTAAATTAAAAGTTAGAAAAACTCCAGGTAAAGATAATGTCACAAATAAAATGATCCGAAATTTCTCTCTTAAAGTTTTAATTATTTTAACTTGTCTTATTAATAAGATCCTCTTTCTAAGGCACTTTCCAGTAAACTGGAAAACTGCAATTATTTTTCCGATCAAAAAACCTGGTAAACCTAGTAACCTCGCTCAAAGTTTTCGACCAATATCCCTCTTGTCTTCTCTCAGTAAAATCGCTGAGCACACATCATTCTAAATAGGATTAATACTCTCTCTTTCCTTTCTGACTCTAATATAATTAACCCTAATCAATATGGCTTCACTAAAAAACTTTCAACTAATCACCCACTGTTAAGGATTACGGAAAAAATCTCTTCTGGTTTCCAGAGGGGCAGGTCCACTGGAGCTGTCTTCCTTTATATCCAGAAGGCTTTTGATCGTGTCTGGATCAGTGGGCTCATTTACAAACTGATCAAATATAACTTCCCTCCCTCTCTTATTCATATCATTAATTCTTATCTCGTCAATAGGCACTATCAGGTCAGAGTCAATAATACACTCTCAGACACTCATTTTATAAACATCGGATGTCCGCAAGGTTCCTTGCTTGGTCCGATTTTATTTAACCTCTACATTAATGACATGCCCACACACTCACAAACAATGTTAAACCTTTATGCAGATGACACATGTATCACTGCCTGTTTTAAAAACCATAACACCATCACTCTCGCGTTAAACAGGCATCTCTCTCTCCTGGAAATTTTTTTAATGATTGGAAAATTAAAATTAATGTTGATAAGACTGTTGCTGTTCTTTTTACCAGGAGGAGAAAATCTTGCACTCCACCCACACTTTACTCTACTCCACTTCATTGGTCTCAGAGTACTAAATATTTGGGCGTCATGTTGGACGATAAGCTTATCTGGAAACAACACATCTTACATGCACGTAATAAATTCCGGTGCGCGCTTAGATTAATTGACCCCTTAATAAACCGGAATTCTGAAATGACTATTTCTAATAAGGTACTTCTCTACACTGCCGTCTTGCGGCCCATTCTTAGTTACGCTGCTCCTGTGTGGGGCTATGCAGCAGACTCTAATATTAAAATCCTAGAAGTTGCTCAAAATTCTCTCATAAGAAGCATAGTTAGACCTGGCAGATATGTTAGAAATTCTGATCTATAAGGATTTAAAAATCCCTGCTTTTAAAACTTACATCCAAAATCTTGCCAGAAAGTTCTTTAATGATATCCCTTTTACAAACAATTTAAATTTACTGGATATCCAAAACTATGTTTTGGACGATAAAATTAAGAGGCCAAGGAGAATACTTGACTCATATAATCCCCCCTAATTTATTTCTTGTTCATTCACTGGTGGTGAGTGACCCATAATAGCTAAATTTTTTATTTTTCATCTGATTTTTGCTTTTAAACTTTAATTATTGTGTCTTAATTTTTTCTGCTGCACCCACCAGGACACCCCCTTTTTTCCACTTAATTTTAATTCTCCCCATCTTCAGGGCAGCCAATAGAGAGTTATTTCTCACTTACTGCATTCATCCAATCTACAGTGCCTTCTTCTACATTCAGCTCCTGCGTCCAAAACCCATCAATCTTTTTTCACCGTCAAATCCAGGAAGACCGCCCAAGTCTCTGACGTCACCCCTTGTCCCTTCTACCTAGCCAATCACACATCCTAGCCTCTACATTTCACCAGGAAATTTCTCTTCAGTCATGTCATCCACTTCAAGGCGCCATTAATCATCAGATAGGGGAAGGAGGATCAGTTCTGATCCATTTCCCCAGGACGTTAATCGAAACTCGAAACTCGAAAAAACGTTCCCAGCATGACTTGGATGGAAAAATTAAAAGAGAAATGAAAAATAAATAAAAATTAATTAAAATCTGAGTTGACCAAGATATCTCTTGGTATTCTAACAGAAAAGTGTGAAAAATAAGAGAGGATTTCATTAACAGATGAGTTGTCAGATTCATCAATATTTTTTTTAAAGTTTACGCGGCTAGTTTACGTATAGTTTGTATAATGGTTAGTATATTGCACGCGCTAATCTGAGATCTTTATTTCTCATATACCAGTGTGCATTACAAATTTGTCTAATAATTACATTTTGCGAGGTTTCAAGTAAGTTAATATTTGTTTTTGCTGCATGTCCCCACACTGGGGAGGTGTAGGTGAGTAGTGGTTTTAAGATCAGAGTGTAGATAAACAATTTGTTATGTCTACTTAATTTAGACTTTCTACAAATTAGGGAGTAAAGTTTACGCGTGGTATCTTTAAATTTATCTCTAATATATGTGATATGTTGTCGGAAAGTGAGGTTTTTATCAATAATGACACCAAGATACTTGGTGTGCTGAGACCAGGGAATTCTTTGATTTTGAAGAATAATTTCAAGGGGTGGATGGGAGGGTGCCTTTTGGAAAAGAAAACCGCTTCCGTTTTTGAAGTACTTGGGGCAATCTTCCAAACGGAGAACCAAATCTCTAGGTGAGCTAAGTGTTCATTGATATTCTCAACAAGTGTGTTGAGGTTTCTGTGTCTATTGAGTATGGTTGTATCGTCTGCATACATGCAGATTATAGTGTTAGTACTTTTAATAATGTCATTAACGTAGAGATTAAAGAGGGTTGGAGTGAGAATTGACCCTTGGGCCACTCCTGCATTTACTTTTTTAAGTTGAAAGTAGGTGCGATTCATTTTTACAGTGACAGATCTGTCAGAAATGTAGGAATTAATTAGAAGGATAAGGGAGGGAATTTTATAAGTAATTAATTTAAAGAGTAGGCCCGTGTGCCATACTCTGTCGAAAGCTTTTTGTATATCAAGAAAGACCGCGGCTGTGCATCCCTCTTTATTATTTCCTTCCTTAATAAATTCAACAACTCTGAGGAGTTGGTGGGATGTGGAGGGACGAGGGCGAAACCCGTGCTGCTCCGGAATCAGGATATTTTCTCTTTCGAGGTGGTCGTTGAGCCTGGCTAAAATAACTTTTTCAGCCAGCTTACTAAGGACAGGAAGTAAACTTATTGGTCTGTAAGATTCAGCAAGAGCTGAATTCTTACCAGGTTTTAAAATCGCTACGACAACCGCTGTCTTCGATGATTTAGGAAAGTATCTTAGAGTTAGCATGTTATTAATAATGTTAGTAATCTTAAAAGTAGTAAGACGTGGGAGCTTTTTAATCATATTATTGGTGACCCCATCTCTCTCTCTCTCCCCGGACACTTTTTAATTTTAATCTTTTTAATGAACTGAATAATTTCAGATGGGAAAGTGGGAGGAATAATATCAGTATTGTTAATATTAGAATCCAGGTATGCATCAACAACGCTGATGATGATCTCGTCTTTGTGTGGGTAGTGAATGTCATTAAGTTGAAGTTGACTCTCAAGCGGGTATGGCTTGTATAGCTCAAGCTGGTATCACTGAGAGCAATACCAGTTAAGGGTGGAGGGAATTTTCCTCAGCATTCAGAGTAGAAAGGTTATCCTTCCATGCCTCTTGTCTGTAATTTTTCTTTTAATGATGTTGTGAATTCTGTTTAGATCTGATTGGTGTTGTGGGTGTCTTGTTTGTTGCCAGGTTTTCCTGGCTTTGTTACATTCTTTGATAAGATTTTTGAGCTCACCCTGAACATATGGCTGCTTCGAGTGGTAGAAAGGTTTAGATGCACTGACGTGCGCGTTTAAATTTTCGCTAGTGAGATTGCTGACTTGGGAGTCAATCTCATGGGTAGATTTAGCATTTGGAAGTTCGAAGTTATCGGGATTTGCCAAAATTTCAGTGAAAATACTCCGAGTAGTATATAGTTGGGGAGGGGAAATTTCAAATTTAGGAGTCCTTGGAAAAAAGATTCCAATGGGGTTGTGGTCTGAACTGAGTTCCGAAAGAGAATCAGCAGTGCAAGGCCAGTTTAAATTTTTAATCAGTGCGTAGTCCAGAGAAGAAGCGGAATCAGTACCATATCTAGTAGGGGTGGGGGGAGGCAATTAGGTCTAGGTGATTATTAGTAATATATCTTAGTAAATAGTTACCTCGTTGGTCATTGCTAACTCAGCCCCATAAAGTATGCTTAACATTGTAGTCGCCGGCCAAAATGGCCGTTTTAAAAATTTTGAATATAGAATAGAGGTCGTTACCCAAGTTTCTGTACGTGGGATTTGGTGGGGCGTAAATAGAGGCAACCAAGAAGGGTTCCTGATCAATAGGGGTGAGCGCAACCAGTGTTGCTTCCACAACTGTAAGGAGGGGTGGAGTGGGAACATGATAATGATAAATAGTTCTTTTAATGAGGATCGCAGTGCCACCCCAGCCACGGGCTGAGTTGGTTCTGTCGTTCCTGTAACAGATATAGTTGGGGATGCTGAAAGAATATTCTGGTCTCAGATGTGTTTCCTGTAGTAACATTAGGTCAGGGGAGTGCTTATATATTGATGAAATCGCGTGTCTCAACAATACGCGATCTCACTCCGTCTGCGTTCCAGGAGAATATTGAAAGGCTGAAAAAAGAATTATTCATTATTAATATCAAGAGACGAGATTGAGGTGCAGACACCTTTTAACAGACAATGAAATTTGTTCGTTGAATCTGTGCATTTAGAAGATTTTTTCATCTCCGAAATTAAATTTGGGAAAAGATCAAAGATCTTTTTCATTTCAAAAATTGCCTGGAGAAAGGAGAAATCTCCTTCCTGGCAGTTGGAAGCATTAAGTGCTTATGAATTAATACCTTTATTATTATTGCTATTGTCGTTATTAGACGCCGAGGAATCATTCCCTCGTGTTGCCCTCTTTTGAGGATTTTTGCCATAAATAGCTTCAGCAAAACTCAAGTCGGGGGTAATTAATGCTGCATTAGCCTGGGTTATTTGGTTGCATTTTTTATTGTCTTTTTGGGTTTAACCCTTATTCTTTTTGGGCTTGGAGAAAAGCGGGCATTCAGTAGAAGAGGCCATGTGGCCTTTTGCATTACAATTTATGCAGGTCAAATTTTCTATTTTTTCTTTTATGCTACACTGGCCTATCCTGTGTTCTTCTCCGCATTTCAGGCAGTGCGTTTTCATTCTGCAACTTTGACTGGCGTGATGGAAGAAATTGCAATTATAACACTGCGTTGGTCTTGGACTTTTTCTAAAAGAGTCAACCTTGATCTGCATGTAGAGACAACTTCGAACTTTGAAAATGTCATCGACATTTTCATCCCGGGTGATCTCTATCATGAAGATCGGAAGGGGGCTTTTAGTTTTAAATTGACGCAGTTGCGCAATTTTTTCAATTTTAATACCCTGCCCGATAAGATCGTTTTTAATATCCTCATGTTCAGTGGAGGCCAGGAGGCCTTTAATGACCAGTTTAAGTGGTCTGTTGGCTGGGGTGTCAGTAACGTAGTACTGTACTTTTTTATCTGCGAGGAAAGAAGTAATTTCCCTATGGTGGTCAGAGTTTTCAGATTGAATTTTAATGTAACCACCTACATGGGTGTTGGTGGCGGTGGGGTGGGTCCTATGAAGTTCTTGAAGGATCAAATTATATTCTGGGAAAGCTTCATCATGATGGGCTTTATTTTGGGAGCAACTGGGGTGACATCCTCGACGTCATTATTTGCAGAGTTGAGAACTGCAAATTTATTAGTTTTGTCGCGGTAATTTTGTTATTCTCCTTAGGAACTTTACTACTTTTAAACGTTTTCCGCGGTATTTTAAATTCATCAACATCCATTTTATTATTATTACCGTTATTTTCAACAGTTAGTTTGGCTGGCCTGATAATAGGCTCAGCCGCTCTTTTCTTAGCATTTTTATATTTAAAATTGTGCGCGCATTAAGGCACTGGGCAAGGTAATAATTCAAGCATACTACCTTCAAGGGTTTTAATCTTTTCATCCAGGCTGGCGGCATCAGCTTCCAACTTCTGGGTGGTCTCGGTAGTCTGGCCAGGGATGCTCTTTTCAATGTCAAGCGCATTTCCGTCACGTATTCTTTTCGTGCGGTAAAGATTCTGATCTGCTTGTCTATGCTTTGCAGATTTGTGCATTTCTGCTGATTGGTGAGAGTTTGAGGATTAATTTCCTCCGCAATGACGCTTTGATCGTCGGACTGAAGTTCCATGACGTCTTACTCTTTCGAGTGACTAAGCTGATTTTGATTTGATTTGACTTCGGAGAGAAAACTGTGAAGTTCACTCTGCTTCATATCTAGAACTTTGTGCTGTGAGCGTGGTTCGGTGGGTAGGAGGTGTGGCTTCGGAGGGGGAGCCAATGGGATGCAGGTGAAGTTCCGGTGGTTGGATTTCTATTGGCTTGGGAGCTATTGGACTTTAAGACTCGGTAGAAGGAATTGAACTATTAAGATAGGCAATAAGATACATTGGGCGAGCGAAATCGCTTTTACTCAATGGGAATGAAAGCAAGTGTATCGGAGACCAAAGAGAACAGTCAAGTGGAAATAAAAATACTATGGGAATAGAGTAGAGTTTAAAAGAGAGAGAGAGACAGTGAAAAAATTTGAATTTAAAATAAAGTACAAGTGGGATTAATTCATAAGCGCTTCTAAAATATGAAGTGCTTGTTCTTTAAAGTCGTTAGTTCCTTTAAGGGCGGGGAGAATACTTAAGAGCTTTGGAAACTTTATAACAATGTTAACAACTATTTTGAATAGATCCATGATATTTTGAGTTTCAGTTGTATTATTTTCAGTAGAAAAGGAAGATTGGGAGATGCTTTGGCTTTCCTTTGGAGTATTTTCAATTTGGGGGAGGGGATATCATTATTTTGGGTGTTCCCTGAAACAATGTTGGCGAAGGGCAGGCCTTCGACAACTTTAATTCTATTCACACAAACTGTTTTTAGATTTATTTACAGTGGGGGCTTTTTTTTTTTTTTTTTTTTTTGGCTTAGGAAACTTAGGGCATCTGGTGTAACAGGCAGAGTGCCCGTACACCTGACAATTAATGCAAAAGGGGTTTTCAACTCTTGCTATGATTTCGCATTCCTTGGTAGTATGTTCTTTCCCACACTTGAGGCAACGTGGTTTCATGTGGCAGTTAGCTGCCGTAGGAAAGAAATTGTTACATTTGAAACATTGGGTGACACCCCTAATGGAGTATCCCTCAACTCTGATTTGTAAGTATCCCAAGTGGGAGAGGTCAAAAATAATGGCGTTAAATGTATTTCTGGGGGGCGTAACTAGGAAAAAAGGAAGTGAAAGTTTAGTTCGCTAACAATAGTGTAGCCAAGTGCTTCTAAGTCTATTTGAATATCTGAGGGTAAGGTGACACGTGGGAGACCTTTTATTACAACTTTGATTGGCTTACTTTCTTTTGGCTGTATTACATAGAATTCGTAATTTTTATCTTCCAAAAAGTGAGTAAGATTTCTATTTTCTTCATCCGTATTAGCAAAGAGTTTAATGTAATCTGCAGTTTTTATTTTTAGATTTGGGAAATTTTCATTAACCTTTTTTAATTGCTCTCTGTAGTTTTTAGTGGTATCGGAAGTGGAGTCCTGGAGGAGGGGGATTATTTTTCTTGGTTTAATTCATTCATTAGTTCGGGATCTTGAGTTAGGTTTTCAAAATTATCCTAGATAAGAATGAGTTGAAGTACTTGCGTTGGTAGGGGGGATTCTAGCAGTTTTCTTGGGAAAGGTAAAGCCTTCCAAAACTTGTTTTTTTTTTTTAACGGTGTTGGGGTTGTTTTTTATCTTTAAGATTTGTTAGATCTAAAACTGAATCAACTGGTTTTAAAATGGTATGGTCAGGACAGTCAGGTTCTAAGCATGGGGGCATAGTCCGTAGCTCACTTACCATAGTTTGCTTGATCTCCAGAATCGTTTCAATATTCTTTTGCATTGCATGGGTGTCTACATGGTATCCATTTTTCTTTTCGTTATCAATAATGCTTTGATTCGTGGTGATATTAGTATCCATTGATTGTATAGTTGCCATGGCTCTCCTTCGCATTTCACAGTTTGAGAGAGGAGGACTTGGAGTAGAGTTTCCTGAAAGTGAGGAAAGACATGCACGAGATTTGTAAGAGGCTCCTGAGATCGATTCAATTTCCCTTTCCGAGTCGCTCATTTTTCCTTAAAGAGTTGAAATTCCAAACAGATATAACTATCATTCCACTAGAGGCAACACCCTTGATCATAAAAGCCCTTAAAAGGGCTACAAAGGACCTTACGTGCTCTCTCTGACTAAGTTGTGATCATAAAAATCTGGGAGCTCAGACTCATACGTCCGAACTACTCGACGTCAATGACTGATCCTCAAAAATCATTTCCGATTTTTCAGTGACTAAGCTGGAATGCCGAAGAAGTTAAGAGTATTTTGGCTTGGGTAAGAGCTTAGAGGCTGCTCTCTGATTGGTTGCTGGGTAAAGTGAACAGTGGCTTCAAATGGCTGCCCTGGAGGCTGAGATTTAGAAAATGGGAAGGCGCTTTTCCAGGGGGGTAGATAGGAGTGAGAGTGAGTGAATGAGTGTAGGGTTTTATGGCGCAAGAGCCAATTTTGGCTATACTGCACCAAACATTTGTTTAAAAAAAATTCAAAATGTCTTATAAAATATTTAAAAATAATGACTATACAAATTTAAAAAGTTCAAATTTCAAATAACATAAAAATCGTTTTCAAGTATTTAAAGAAAAAATTTGGTGGGGATTCCCCCACCAAATCAGATTACATCTTAAAATAAAAACATAGAAAAAGACGAATGGAACATGTTAGTTTAAAACAAAATTAGATAATACAAGTTATCAAAAAATTGGCTTTTATTTTTCCTGAAACGGGTTGGAGTTAATGTGTGTAAATAATTATAAGGATTGTTTATATATAAAACATTTTTTTATATGCGAATTTATCCGTAGGATCTGGCTCAAGTTCCTCCTCCACGTCATACATAAGCATGTCTTCGTCATCAGTAGTATATTCCGTAGGTGCAGACTTTCTAGGTTTATGTGGAGCCATTTTTATTTCAATTTCTGGTTTCTGTACTTTTGGGCGCTTTCTTCTATTTTTTGAATTCTGTTTAATATTCTGTGGGATTTTAGATGTATTAAAAATTTCGCTATTGGGTGTAGTAGTTTCAGACTCTGATAAAGGAACTGATAGTTGAACTTTAGTTGAAAGCGCGGCGAATTTATTCGAAGTTGTAGGAACTGGGTTCGTTTTAGTTGATAAAGATGAGGGAGAGGTATTCAGGCTATTGTTTGGGGCAGATGCAGAAATGGGTTCAGGTTACCGAGATTTTGTGGTTCGTTTTATTGAAGATGTGGAAGGCAAGAGGTTTACTTGAGTGGTAGACGACGAAGTGGAAACTGAAGGAATTAAAGGAGATGCATTTGGTTGAGGTATGGATGATAGAGGTGGAAGTAATTGTAAAGGCAGGCACTTGATTTTAGTAATATTTTCATCTGTTTGTGTTGTACTGGTAGCAATTGAGGGTTTGGTAACTTGGGCGTAAGTTTGAGATAACTGCGAGGCAATTAATTTTCGGGCTTCAAGGTATGATATATTTCTATTAGTTTTAAGAACTTAAATTTCCTTTTCAGTTTTCCATTTAGGACACAGTTTTGAGTCGGAGGAATGAGATTGTGAATAATTGACGCATTTCTGCTCCAGAGTGCAATCTGTGGAAGAATGACCAACAGATGCACATCTAGAGCACGTCAATTGCCCACGACAGGAAGATTGAGAATGACCGAACCTCTGGCATTTGAAACAGCGCAGAGGGTTCGGTATGTAGGGACGGATTTTACAATTTAAATAACCTGCTTTTATTGTGTTTGGTAGCTTTGGACTATTAAATGTTAAAATTAAATGTTTTGTGGGAATAATTGTAGAGTCTTTTATTATTGTGATTCTCCTGACCTG
>BMAV01026448.1:279754-296487 GCA_019973955.1 Trichonephila inaurata madagascariensis | reverse complement strand
ATATCAGTAGGTAGATTGGCCATCTCCGTATCGTTACCGTTTCCAGAGAGGGGGAGAGAAGAGTTAGAGTCTGCTCTGTCAAGATAGACCTGAGAAGGGCTGCAGAAGTCAGATGTTCTGTTGAAGGGATGGCAAACCAGTGGCACGCATGCCATCAATGGCATGCGACACAACATTTTGGGCACGCCAGTGATCAAAAATTTTAGTGTTTTATTTCAAAATAACAAAGTTTATTCTGTAGTATTACGAACAAACGCGAGTGATCGGTTGCGGAACGGCTGAGAGCACACTCATTTGTAATTATCTTGCTTTAGTTACGTCGTGGACTGCAGTTGCTTATGATGCAAAGTTTATCTACGCATAGCATGGTCAATTTCGTTGACACAACTGTATTTAACAGTTTATTTGTGTTATATTTGCGATTTTTAACTGTCAGCATGGCTAGTTCAGAACAAAAAGTTCAAGATATTAAGAGTAACGGGGAGTTTCAAACTTGGTGAATCTAGAGAGATAGCATTATTAGTAAAGGAAACAAAGCGGTGCGAGTGTTATGTTATGGAACAGTGGTACGCAGAACATTGTCCGTAAAAAAGCATTTTGAAACAAATCACAAATCCTCTTGTGGAAAAAGTGAACCACAGCAAAAATAATGAATTGCTTAGAAACCCCATTTGGCAGATGATTCCGATTCAGCATGCATTCTACTAAAAGTAACATCTTACAATCCTAATATAAGTTATTTGTCATCCACCCAATCTGCAGCAACAGAAGTCACACTAATATTATTTTAATTTGAATTACATGTATAACTAAAACATTTTCAACTGTACAGTGCAAAAGGTCTTTTTTCGTAGTAAGTAGAGTTCTGAGTTGTCAGAATTTAGTTCTATTATATTCCGAATAATTACAAGTCAAAATTATTTGATGGCACCTCTATACCTCTTCAAAACATTTTTCAAGAACAAATGGCACATTGAACCATAAATATTCGCCACCCGTCCTCTATTGTATGGTGGGGACAGCTGTTGAGGGTTGCCGAAGCAACGCCCCTTTGAATGTCCGCCGTGCTTACAGTTGATTCTAGAATCCGTGCAGAGCACATATATGATGCGTCTACATTTCTCGATGTCCAATAAAAAAAATTAACTCCTATTGAATGCAGCAAATAGTATTTATTTAAAGAATTTTTACAAAACAAGTGGTTAAAAAGACATTTTGTTCATGCATATTAGTATATATAGAATCTTTGTGGTAACTGTCAAAACTAATTTTATACCTGCATTCGATTTATTCTACTTAGAATTGGAGTTCTTAATTTTAAAAAAACTCTTAATTCTTATGATTAATAAGTAGAGATCTCTGTGAGGTGCCTCAGTTTCATTCATGACAGGCCACAGAAGACACAGCACCCTCTCTCTGTTTGTAATTAAAAGTTCCTCTGATTTATTATTTTTTCTAATATTTTTATTGACTTTACTTAACGCTCACACTAAAAAAGCCTAATTCCAATAAATATATATGCACACACACATAAGCAAGATAGTAGGTATATATATGTGTGTCACTTTTCCACTTTTGAAAATGTCTACATAATGTCCTGTCCAAGATAAAGTGGATTTATAAGAGCCCCTTTTTTTTAAGCATAAATTTGGTTTCACATAAACTATTTGTTTTCAGTATTCTCTATTAAATTACCTTCATAAACATAAAGCTTTGCATAAAAGTGCAAGGTGTAATATTTTGAAACTGTTTTGAAATTACTTAACATTAAATGGTGCAGTTATGTGACAATGAGGAAACATTTACACAAAAAGTGAAATTGGATATTCGATGAGAACTTTATTTGAAATTCATTACTTCTTCTCAAAAAGAAAGCATAAATACAAAATTATTGAAAAAATTTCAAGAATTTAAAATAATTTCATTTCTTTTGGTATTCCAATCTTTTTTGAAGTGCCGATTAAATGTTACATAGAACACATCATCAATTGGAAAAAGAGAATTTAAGAAACCAAACTCTCTTATTATTAAATTATTTTTTTTTAAAATATCTGTCAATAAGATTTCCAAAAATATCGCCGTTATACGTCAGATATCAAAGAACCTGAAATGGAATCTCCGTAAAAAAATCCTGTAAAAATAATGTATCATTATGATAAGTAGTGGCTATAGTTAAACAAATAATGGAATTACAGCACATGAAGGTACGGATAATTTTTTATCCAAATTTAACTATAACTAGAATTAAGATTTTGGTATAACAGAAATTCACTTTGAAGATCAAATGTTTGCACATTTAACACAATTAGGTTTGATGAAAAATTCATGGTTCTATAAAAAGATACTATTGTAGACGATTTAGTCATAAATAATATACAAGATAAGCAAAATAATTATTTAGAATTAATTCGTCCTTTTTAAGAAGAAAACTATTTTAGATCGTTAAACTTCTTTTATTCTTGTTTACATCCCGCTACAAATATGTCAACAACTTTTTGTTGCCAGATCATGAAAACTAAATTTACAAAAACAAAGATATATAAGTAGAGATGCAACATTACTCCTTCCCTAGTAACATAATTACGATACAATATGCAATATATCAAATAAAAGTAAAAATACAGCAAATGAGAGTCATAAAATAATATGCAGTTAATCTCTCTAACGCGCTGGATAAGTTACATGTCCACCAGAGCGTGTAGTTGTTCTTTGGACATCTTTTTTTTCCAGCAAAACTGGTGGCTGTTTTAGTACTGCATTTAGCAGTAACATGTAATTGAAATCCATTTTTTCATTATTTTATTTGGCATAAGTTTAGTAACAAATTGAGTCGAGTTTATACATTATATGCGTAGATATAGGATTATACTATGGAAGGATATATACTAATTTCCGTTTGAAAATTAGTTTAATTTATAATCTGATCTAGCTTTCAAGCATGAGAAAGAAATCGTTTCTAGTTAATTTTGGAAGTCTGCTCTTTTATTTTTACAGAGAGAGTTTGATATAAAATGATAAAATATTAAGCTTTTAAAAAATTTCCGTTTATATTAAACAAAAATATCAGAGAAACTCGATTCATTGTCAGAATGAAAACCATCGCTTCCGGTCAATCCATCATTCGACTTGTATCATTATATATATAATTACATATTGAATTATTATTAATAAAACAATTATTTTCGATTACGTAACGATTAAAATGTAATTTGATGACCCACAAAATGAGCGAAACAAATAACCGATTTAATAAAATCTATCAATGAATATTCAGTTCACAAGATATTTATAAAACTATAAATAAACATTGTATTTTGTAGAATAGAAAACTAAGTATGAAAATAATCAAATCACTTTAGTAAACACTTTTTATTCTGTATCAAAAAACTTACCTTTTCGATTTATAGTAATAACATTTTTGAAAGATCCGACTAAATCACACATTGGTTATATTTAAAATACTTATTCGTAACATCTATAAAATGTACAATAGAGGAGCTGCTTCTTTTTTGAATTTCCGTGTCATGAGTAATCGTATTATTTAAATTAATTCAGTATCATTTCGTTAAACCCGGAGCTTCAAAAAACAATCATAAGCAATAATGTAAGCGCTTCCTGCTGGCAATCGTATTACTTACCACTGCAATTACATATTTCAACTTTTTATTCAAAAAATAATGAACAAATAAATTATTTGATTTCATTTTAAATAAATTTGTTTCATGTATTTAAACTTGCTATTTCGAAAGATGGTTATATATATTTTTTTATGCTTTCGATAAGAATCCAGCTTTAATCGAGCGAATAGTTCCGTCTACTGCGAAAATGAATGATTGGCATCGTATTCAAAGCAAGCGCCGATATTGGCGAGAAATTTGCTAAGCTCTGTGTAACCCTGCAGAATGTCATCCCCCATTTTTCTTCCCCTCTCCTCATCTAAAAAAGTGCTCTTTATTTAACGACTTCCTTTTTGGGTGAAATTGTCGAATCGGCCGCTTCTCCGCCAAATTTAGAAAAATCGAGTATTTGGCGCGTTTTTGTCAAAAACGACTTCTTCAATGGGGAACAAATTCAGAAGGGTTACCAGATTTAGCGCATTTATTGATTTGGCGCGAGAAGCGGCCGGTTCGACAAATCAACCACATTCAGCATAAAACTAATATATTTCTTTATTTGAGTTGCCCTGTTTTACATAATGGACAAATTATTGTTTTATATAAATTTTTCTACCTAAATTTTGAAAGAGTTTGTAAATTTTAAAGATTTATAAAATTTTAAATTATTTATTTGGACCATTCTTTTTTTCTTTTTTCTTTTTTTGTATGTTTATTATACCTTGAAACAAAAGACTCGCCGTTTGGATTATCTTCTAAAATATTGTTTATCTTTAACGCGATTTCTATTTTATTTCTTGCCAATTGCTTTCGATAAGCTAATATTAATATTAGAGTTCCTTAAGAATACGGTTTAATATCTTTATTAAAGATAATTTAGATTTTAATTTATTTTCTGTAAAAATTATCATACAGCAAACTTATCTCTCAAGCAATTTCTCCAAAGAAAATACTGGGTACTTTTCTGTTTTGCCTGCATAAGCGATAAAATCCCCAAAAATGATACAACTGACACCAAACGGAATATTCCCGCTGGTAACCTTTCACCGCCACATTTCAAAACAAGTTGCAGTCTTTTCTAATTAGTAATGTCTTTTCCATAATGCATCAAAATTATATGAAAAACCAATGAGAACTAATATTTATATTTTTTTTATGTGTATATTGTGTGTTGCAAATAAAGCTTGCTTGGTGAGATTTGTGCCAGTGAAATGGAAAAATACCAAATACTGTGCTAATTCTGTATTAGAATATGATATCCAGTCGCATTTAGCTCTATGGAGGATTTGTCTAGTACAATAAAAGTTGCAATTTCAGTATTGCATTAAAAAAGAATCTAATCTCTTATAAAAAGCTATCTTTTTTTAATTAGCAAGATGGCCCTCACTGAAAATGATTACTTAAAGCATCAGTTGCCTATTCATGTTAACCAAAAATGTTATGTTTATAAAATATCCAAAAAGTGTTTCACTCAAAGTGGGGTTTTAAAAGGACATTTACTTATTCATACCAAGGAAAAGCCTCATGTTTGGGAAATTTACAACAAGACTTTCAATCAAAGTAGTGATTTAAAACGTCATCAACGTATTCATACCAAGGAAAAGCCTCATGTTTGTGAAATATGCAGCAAAGCTTTCTCTCAGAGTTGTTCCTTAAGAGAACATTTGCTTATCCATACCAAGGAAAAGCCTCATGTTTGTGACATATGCAACAAGGCTTTCTCTCAAAGATGTAATTTGAAAAAGCATTTACTTATTCATACCAAGGAAAAGCCTCATGTTTGTGACGTATGCAACAAGGCTTTCTCTCAAAGAAGTAATTTGAAAATGCACTTATGTATTCATACCAAGGAAAAGGCTCATGTTTGTCATATATGCAGCAAAGCTTTCTCTCTAAGTTATAGCTTAAAAACGCATTTGCTTATTCATGCCAAGGAAAAGCTTCATGTTTGTGAAATATGCAACAAAGCTTTCTCTCAAAGTTGTTCCTTAAGAGAACATTTGCATATTCATACCAAGGAAAAGCCTCATGTTTGTGCTGTATGCAACAAGGCTTTCTCTCAAAGAGGTAATTTGAAAAAGCATTTACTTATTCATACCAAGGAAAAGCCTCATGTTTGTGACGTATGCAACAAGGCTTTCTCTCAAAGATGTAATTTGAAAATGCATTTACTTATTCATACCAAGGAAAAGCCTCATGTTTGTCATATATGCAGCAAAGCTTTCTCTCAAAGTAGTAGCTTAAAAACACATTTGCGTATTCATGCCAAGGAAAAGCCTCATGTTTGTGAAATATGCAACAAAGCTTTCTCTCAAAGTGGTTCCTTAAGAGAACATTTGCTTATTCATACCAAGGAAAAGCCTCATGTTTGTGACATATGCAACAAGGCTTTCTCTCAAAGATGTAATTTGAAAACACATTTACTTATTCATACCAAGAAAAAGCCTAATGTTTGTCATATATGCAGCAAAGCTTTCTCTCAAAGTAGTAGCTTAACAAAACATTTGCGTATTCATGCCAAGGAAAAGCCTTGTGTTTGTGACATATGTAACAAGGCTTTCTCTCAAATATGTAATTTGAAAACGCATTTACTTATTCATACCAAGGAAAAGACTCATGTTTGTGACGTATGCAACAAGGCTTTCTCTCAAAGATGTAATTTGAAAACACATTTACTTATTCATACCAATGAAAAGCCTCATGTTTGTCATATATGCAGCAAAGCTTTTTCTCTAAGTAGTAGCTTAAAAAAACATTTGTGTATTCATGCCTAGGAAAAGCCTCATGTTTGTGACAAATGCAACAAAGCGTTCTCACGAAATAATACCTTAAAAGAACATTCGCATGTCCATACTAATAGAAAGTCTCATATGTTAGTGAAGTATGCTAGAGAGCTTTCTCTCACCTTTGTACATTAAAACTTCATTTGCGTGTTCATACTGTGGAAAATCCTCATGTTTGTGAAGTATGCAATAAACTTTTTCCTGAAAGATATTTCAAAAAACATTATTCTATGAAGGAAAAGTTTCTGTTTGTGATAAATGCATGAAGGCTTTCTCAGGAAAGGCTCTTTAAAAAGTCATTTATGTGTTCCTCCCTAACTAAAACCATAGTTTTACAATTTGTGTAACCTGAATTTTAATGATGTGTGCCTGATACAGTTTAAATCTTAAATTTGTGAAGTTTCCAAAATGTTTTCTTACATGGGCAGTACTTAAATGTAATGCTTTTTAAATTTGAAAATAAGAATAGCTGGTATGTAAAAAAATAAACTGTGTTACTATAAGTTAAAGCTTTTTTATTTACAGATATACTTTCATGGATTTAAGCCTAAAAGAAACTTATTGTTCATCATGTCATTTTTACTTTACTTTATTGATTGACTTTTAATTTTTGTAACATAAATGTATGATTTTTATCTAATAAAGATGAATGATTCTGGAACTTCTGTTTATGTGGATTTCATAATTTTATTAGCATATTTTAGGATGCTTGATAAATTTATATATAAAGTAAGTTTTACAAACGTTTAAATTAAACTGTTGAATGCACATTGAATTCTGAAATATCAGGATATCGTAATCAAAATACTTTTATTTAACTTTTTGAGAAATTGTATGATATTGTTATTGCTTATTTGTTTTGAAACTGGAAAATGCAAAAATAGTATTCTTTCTCTATTTGTCTTTCTTTATTATAAATGCATTGAAATTTATATTGCAAATTTGCATAAAAAAAAGAAATTAAATAAATAATCATGTTTGATCTAGATATTTGTTAAAATGAATGTGCAAAAATAATGAGCTTATTTAGATTCTTCCATAGCTCCAAAATATATTTTGGAATTAGACTGTAAAATTGTATGGAATATTTAGAGTAGAATTATATATAATGGTATTATAAGATTATGTGAAAGTCATATTTTTTTTAAAATTTAGTAATTTATAATAATTTTGGTTTTTAAAATATCCTTCCTTCTTGAGGTTTTTCTTTAGATTGAATTGTTAGTTAGTTATGTTTTCTTCTGTTTCTCGTCTAAATAAGTTTTGTGATACCACATTTTTTGGAAAATATCTAAATGTGTTAATAAAAGTAAATTTTCTGTATCAAAATGTATAGGTAAATAAAAATTTTAAAAAATTCTGTAAGTGTTTGTAGATGTGAAACATCTGTGCCATCTTTTCTTTTGTTATAAAATATACACCATTAAATTAAGAAAAGAGAAGCACTTTGGAACTATGCATTAAACATTAATATGTATAAGTCAGCAAACATACATTATTTACAGTTTTCTAGATCCAAAGTGGTTAAGAATTCATATTTGATACTGAGACATAAAGTAGGAAAATGCTATTTTTCCAATTGACATTCTTCAGACAGTTCTTTATTTTGTGTATGAACTTTTTAGGAAATTTTCTTCAGATAAAAGTATCTCTAATATGTGTGTGTGTGTGTCTTTGATTTCCAATGGAAATCCTGCCAAAGGGAAAATGTGGGCTTAGAAAAATATGTATCTAATGGGAAAATTCCAAAAGTTTTCGCTTAACAAGATGTTGGAAACCTCGCAACCTGATATAATTTTCATGAAATAATTGTTGATTTACGTATGATAACCGTTGACTATACTATTTAGAAGATTATGAAATCTAACTTTATATATTCTAATATTTTACTTAGAACCAAGAACTATTGTATTTAGTTTTCCAATTTTGCAAATACCCTTGAAGATGCCAAAGTAAAATTCCTTAAATAAGGTAAGTAATCTTCGTCCACTCTTTCATACTGATCTCTGATTATTTACTTTTATAGAAAGAATATTTGTGAAAATTAAAGCCTTAGATTTCTTCTAATGTTATTATTCATCAAAATCCATTTGGAATTCATGAAAAAGTTAGCTGTAGATTGTCTTTAATAACTTTATCAATATCCGATGTTTTTTTTAAAAAATGATCTTCTACCGCTGTCACTTTTATAGATCTTACAAAAGTGTTTGTGTAACATAAATTGGTCTATACTCTTTCAAATAAGTAAAAGTATGCAACATGCCATCATGATTATTTATTATAGGTAGAATATTTACTCTTTCACAATCTTCAGTGCTGCCCACTAGGGTCAGTCCTCAGTCACATACTTTGGAACCTTTATTTTAGTTTTATTTTTTTGTTTAAATTCATATAAATTATACAATCCTTCTCTGATGATCTGTGTCATCTCTACCAGACTAATTCATAATCAATTGAAAATAAGCTTTAATGAAACAAATACAAAAATTTTTGGTAAAATAGCAGTTTTAAAATTAAGAATTTCAAAGATAGAACCGAGGCAATGATCTTTAGATGTCCCTCAATCTAAAGTTATGGGGTACTTGGTGGTAGAAATCATCTGTAAAATTAATAATATTTCCAATGTTTGAAATAGTGAATTTAATTACATTTGAAAATTTTTTGAGCCTAATCTTAAACAATCAGCTGTCTTAATAACCCCTATATCAGGGGTAGCGAACCTTTTTGGATCAACGGGCCATTTTTTCTTTTAGAAATGTTCAAGAAGGTATAGACGTGCCATCAAATAATTTTGACTAGTGATTATTGAGAAAATAATAAAACTAAATATTAGCAACTCAAAACTCTTTAATTACAACAAAAAAAATACATTTTGCACAGTAGTAAATGTTTTATTTATATATGTAATTCAAATTCAAGTAACATTAGTGTGAATTCTGTTGTGGTAGATTAGATGAAAAATAACTTTTATTAGGATTGTAAAATGTTACTTTTACCAAAATGCAAGCTGAATTAGAGCCATTTTAGTCTAATGTTATTCATCTCTGAAAATAATGACTCGCAAGCATAGGTAAATGAAAATATGTTTAAAATAGCATGAGAGCCAGTTTTTTCAAACAGCTAAATGTATCTGCAATCTAATTCCCTGTTTTCAAAATTTCATTACTAGCATTTTTACTTATATTGCTTGTTAATCTTTCTGTTTTAATCCATTCCAACTTTCTCCTTTTTCAACAAAACTTTTTGAATCCATTTATCGAACTAGACTGGACATCAATCACAATTGCATTTCAAATTTTTCAATTTACAACAAATAGGATTGGGACAAATTCAGTTTATTAATTGAAGTCACATCACAAAGTACATAAAAAAACTTGAGCGTTTCCGATAATTCTTTGAACTGAGAAAATCTCCCTGAAAACTGCGATCCATCACTCACTTTTCTCGTAATACTTCATATTGAAATTTGTTGTTTTGAGTTAAAATGCAAACCATTTTGATGGGTGGTGTGCCCAAAATATTGTGTCACATGCCACTGGTTCGCCATCTCTGCCCTATATTGATGGCTTAAAAAATGAAATATATAACACAGTGGTCTTCAAAAGTTTTCAACCCATGGAACCTGTAAGACTATAAGATGTTTTTGAGGAACCTCATTCCTTAGGAATTTATCTAAAAATAATATTTAAAGTAGATCAGCATGTGATAAATACTTTATGTAGAATGAAAAATATTGTTTTTGTTATTAAAAAATTTTAATGAAATTTTTTGATATAATTTACTACTTAATATTATTAATTTGTGATCCAAATGTCACCTGCGCATGCATTATATTTAGTAATTTGGGTATAGTGCTTGCATTTTTTTTACACAAGACTGTTGAAATCTAGGTCTGTTAAAATAATCTGCTGTCGAATTTCATTTCTATATTTAATTCATTTTTATGTTTTGTTTCTGTAGCCACTCACAGTGAAAAATATTTTTCACTTAAATACATTGTATCAAATGTCATTAAACTGTTTTGAGCTGTGTAAGAAATCCTATGTATTTTACTTGAGAGAATTTGCAACCCGAAATTTAGGAGCTGTCCCTCCCTGAATTTAGATTTTAACATCAAATCTGTTGATAAACTGGTTGCTCTCTTTCATTATTGCTGGTTCCCCATAAAGTGAAAAAAAGGTTCATTTTCCATGAGAAAACTATTTAGCTTTTGCAAAACATTGTACTCTTGAAACTCAATATAGTAAACAATAAAATATTCACAATCTAAATAGTAGTACATATGAAGGAAAAATTGGAGTTGTAACAGTGGCACGAGAAAAGGTATTTAAAAATATGAAAAAGTAATAATAAAGGGGTGTTGGAAACTTTAAATCTTCCTAATGTGCCAAATGAGCTTTTTGTAAAAAAAAATTTATTTTTTACAAATTTTTTATGTGAAAAATGGGTCAAATTTCGCAATGTTTGATAAAATATTTCATAGATTATTAAAAAAATGCAAAGTGAGCTAAAAGCTCATTTCAGTATAATGAGAAAAGTGTACTTTAATTGTATGAAACATTTCAAGCATGTACATATAACAGACTTTAATAAAAGGTACATCGAAATCAGCCAATTTTTTTTAATAATTTTATTGAAATGCGGTTGTCCTAGACAAAAAAAAATGTTCCTGTGCTTCCTTTCATATAATATCGCCAATAAGCTACTGTAATACGTAGGTACCCAAACATTTTTTTTTTTTTTTAATTTAGGCACATTTTAGTTTTTAAATTTTACTTTTCAATTGGTATGCGTAATATATAATCCGTAGATCGTTTTCGCCAAATCAAAAACCGTTGCCAAATGGTTTATAGCCAGTGATAAATGTTTCAGCGCATGCTCGAATGCTAATCTTGTTTTTCGCTATCTTATTTTTCTTCTAGTATTTTTTTAGTTCTGGGGGAAATGGTGCTACTCGCTTGGCGCAAATTTAGCTGCGGTGACATTAATATACAAGTACCAAAAGTGATTAAAATTTAAGACCTAATTTTCTAAAAGGAAGTGGACGTAGTCGATTATTTACTAACAAGGGGAGGGCCTGACTAATGAAATTCATTTGGGGTCGAGACTTGGTGTAATAGTAGTACTCCCTTAGGATGTTCAACCCTCAATGTAATTCCGCCAAATGGCCAGTCAATTCGGAGAAAATAGCCTTCGAAATTCATGCTTAGCTTTTATACAATTAAGTTTTAATTTCCTTCAATGAGTCCAGAGCCTAGTTGGTAGATCGTCTGCTTGATTGATTGATTGAATGTTAACGTCGCACTGTTCAGCTACACGAAGGCTTTTTGGCGACGGACCACGTAATTTTGAACCATGGTCAAGTGACGAGGGGTAGATCGTCTGCCTACTATGACGGAGGTTAGGGTTCGATTCACAGGATGAATTTTTTTTTCAATTCATTTAATTATTTTTTAAAATTAAATAAATTTATTTATGAAAGGTTTATTAAATATTAAATAATATTTTATGTAATTATTTTGTATTTTATAAAGTAAAAAAATTACTGTAATTATATAAATATTTATATTAAATTTTATAAATATATTTTTATATTAATAAGTAATATTTATAATAAAATATATAATAAATATTAAATGATATTTTACATAAAAATTAGTTAAATAGTTTTATAATGTGAAATACAATATACTATAAGTAAAATATTATTTATAATATAAAAAAATTTATAAAATATTTAATAAATCCTTTTTAAATAAATTTATTTAATTTTAATAATAAATTAATAATTTCAGTAATAAGTAATTAATTTTAATTACTAAAAATTTGAAATAAGTTTAATTAATTATTATTTTAAATATTTTTAATAATAATTTTAAATACAAATAATTTAAATAATAAATTTATTTAATTTTTTTTACTTTATAAAATATTTACATAAAATATAATTTAATATTTAATAAACCTTTCATAAATAAATTTAATTTTAAAAAATAATTAAACGAATTGAAAAAAAAAAGTTTAACGCGTGAATCGAACCCTAACCTCTGGCATAGCAAGCAGACGACCTACCAACCAGGTTACGGACTCGTTGAAGAAAATTAAGACTTAATTGCATAAAAGCTAAGCATGAATTTCGAAGGTTATTTTCTCCGAATTGACTGGCCATTCGGCGGAATTATATTGAGGGTTGAACACCCTAAAGGAGTACTACTATTACACCAAGTCTCGACCCCAAATGAATTTCTCTAGTCGTGCCCTCTCCTTGTAAGTTACGGAATATTCTATAAAGGAAAGAGTATGTTAAACAGAGCACAATATATCTATAAGAAAAAAACCCTTTGCTTGAATATTGTTCTTATTTAATTACTTTACTATTAGCTCACACTCTTTATATATTTATCTTGTTTAAATTTTCAATCGTTAATAAAATATTTTCTATTCATCCAGTCAAGTTCAAATAAATTTTTTAAAACTTGTTGTGGAGAACACTTGATGTTATAATACAGTTTTTTTCAAATATTAGTTCATTAATTAAATTTTAAATTTATTCTGTGTTATTTCCGTTGTAGTTACAATTAGCTGTAACTGATGGCGCCAGTACGTTTTTTCTAACAAAGTAGGTGTTGACGTCAAAAATTTTTTGTTTATATTACTTGTTTTTAGATATTTGGTTTACTCAAAACTTGACTATTTTTATTGTAAAAACAATTAATCTTGCGTAATCAAATCTAATTTAATTATTTATGCCGGCAAAAAATTTAGAGCAAGTTCATCAAAATCTTCCTCAATTTACTGGTTGATGGGCTAATACGTTATCGAAAAAACAGAATAAATTTATACAGCAATAACATCTCGGAGAATTACTTTAGAGGACAAAAACGAGTAATATAATTTATGCAAAAACACGTACGAATGTTTTAATGTTTTTTCTAAGCAAAAACCGATTCAATGTAGCCTATGCTTGTGTAAAAGGTTTTTAGAAATGCTTTTACGTTTTTGTGAAAGCTTTTATTATATTTATATAAAATGCCACATTTTATGCTGACTATTTTTCACTTTATCAACCGATGTATTTTAATTCATTTTAAAACTGAAATCTGATGTTATATGACTTTTTAAAGTAGGATCTAAGAGAGACAAGCCTCCTTATATCTAGAGAAGGAAGCCCTCATAATGGGACTGGAAATTAATGAAAACAAGACCAAATACATGCCTTGCACGAAATCATGTTTTAACAATTCCCATTTTAATATTGGAGAGATGATAATTTTGAAGGTGTTGATAGTTTCACTTATTTAAGTTCGGAAATCAACAATAGAAACGATTGTACTACTGAAATCCAAAAGAAAATTATTATGCTAATAGATGTCTTAATGGAATACGAAAATATATGAAATCGAATTTAATCAAAAGAAAAACAAATTCTCTATTGTATAAGTCTTTTTTAAGATCAGTATTAACTTACGCATGTGAAGCTTGGTCCATGTTTCGAACAGATGACATCATAAGTATCTATGAAAGGAAGATTTTTATTTTTGGAGTAATTCAGGAAAACGAAATGTAGTAAAGAAAATGAAATTTAGAGCTCTAACAATCATATAAAGAATCTGAAAAATTTAACTTCATCAAAATACAACGAATTAAATGGGCAGGTCACGTTGTCAGAATGAACGAAAACCGCACCACTAAAAAAGTCTTCAATGCCCAACCAATTGACACACGAAGAAAGGGCAGGCTAAATCTTTGATGGCCTAGAAAAAAATCTCCTAGTTTTGAGAACTAAGAATTAAAGAACACTAGTAAGAAGANAACGAATTAAATGGGCAGGTCACGTTGTCAGAATGAACGAAAACCGCACCACTAAAAAAGTCTTCAATGCCCAACCAATTGACACACGAAGAAAGGGTCGGCCCAAATCTTTGATGGCCTAGAAAAAAATCTCCTAGTTTTGAGAACTAAGAATTAAAGAACACTAGTAAGAAGACTGGCCTGGAAAAGGCTTCTTAAGAAGGCCAAGGCGCACCCTGGGCTGTCGAGCCACCGAGGAAGGAAAGTGAATAATTTTTTAAATAAAAAATGACCCACTTTTATTTTTTACGGCATTAATCCGAAATTATTTTCTCTTGTTCATTTCTTTCTTTTTTTACTCTTCATTCTTCAAAGAAAACGCCCCCAACAGTTTTGATAATGATGCAAATTTGACATATTAGTTTTTTTTGTTTTTTTTTTCAATTTCTACTATTAGATCACTCTCTCCTTATATCTTGTTCAAATTTTCATTCGTTATTAAAATACATTTTAAAGCTCTCAATTGAGCTGGAATTTTATATACACGATTTTCTTCGATGACAATATGATAATTTAATTATAACTAATAAAAATTAATTGATTTAAACTAATTGTGTTCAAAGAATTACAAATACAGCCACGTTGCCATCATTTTTGGCGACTTAGCAATCAATTTGAATACTTGTGTCAAAACTTTAAAAGGTTTTGTTTCTCACGTTTTAAGGCATTCAGTTGAACTGAAATTTTATATACACGATTGTTTTGGATGACAATATTGATATTAATTGTAACTATTTAATGAAAAGTAACTAAAATAAAAAATTTCTTTGTTGTCTTTATGAATTGACTTAATTTTTTTTTTATGTGTAACATCTTTCCTCTCAGTTGCTGGATATTTTTTGTGGGAGTGATTTCTTAAAAAGGGACGGAAATGTGTTACAGGAAACCGGGGAAGCGCGCGCTATTTGATTTGACCAATGAGCGTGCGCGGTGGAGAAGAGATGGCTGTGAAATGGGGCCAACCCATTTTGCTTGAGGTTGGAACCACATCGTACTGTCGGCCAATATAGAGTGTGCGTGACGAGAAAGGGAATAGAGGAGGAGAACGCATCAGTTGTGCACTTATCTATAGTTATGCAGTGTTGTGTATGAAATCTGAGGTTATATTTATATGTAAACTGTATTAATAATTATATATTTACTGTTAAGCGTCTGACAAAGTTCATCATTCTTAAAAAATTGAGAGTAAGTAATATGGAATTATTTGAATAAATATTTTAGTGCGCATCTTTTTCATGCTTTGAGGTTAATTCGTTTCACTGTCAATATAATATTTTTGATTGTGATTAAAAAAATTTTTAAAAACTAATTAATTACACGGATAATTTTGATTTTCACTATTATTTCTAATTTTTATACATTTACCAAGCTAATTAAATTTTTGTGATTTGCTGAGATGGGTAAATCCAGAACAGATTATATGCGATATTATCGGCAAAAGAAACGCGAGTAAAAATTAAGACCTGGAGGAGTACAACCGAAAAAAATTGCACATAATTCATCTCAACACAGCAGAGATTTTTGGGCACGTGCAGCGAACACAATTCTCTCACAAACATCAACTCCCGACCCAACTACTGCTTTACCAAATCTATTTGTCGGTCACGCAACTTTACGATTGTCATCATTGCCATTATCTCTTGCTCGGTCTGCATCAATAGCGTCTGTTTCTAATTCAGGCCCTGTTGAAATTCACCCGTGCCCTGCCGATGCCGAACAAGAAAGAGTGGTTAGAGGAGATGTTGAACAAGTGGAACACACATGTTGCAAATAACTCGATGGTTTGTTAGTTTCAAGAGTATCAAAAATTCAGCACCGCTCATAATGAGTTTAACCCTTTATCTACCGACGGTACTTATAAGTACCACTCTCACTTCCAAATTGCATAGAATAACCATTTTTACGAATACTCTGACGATACTTAGCAGGAATATTCTTTTAAATCCACTCTTCCAAGATATATGGCAGCACGGGCTCTATGATGAGTATTTTAGCGGGGAAGGCGAATAGTTTTATAGCAGAAATTGCGTTTTCAGCGAATTGCGAAGGTTGTCATTTTTGTTCAGAAAAAATAGTTATTGTCAAAAGAAAAGTTTTTTTTTTTTTTTGTACTTTAACGAAGATTTTAGAAAACGATTTGACTATTTATTTTAAGTGAACAGTGTATAATATTAATTTTACAGTTGAATATCTTTAATTAATAAATTAGCTCTAACTAATTAAATATCCCCAAATTGAGTATTTTCTTTATGTATATCCCTTAATTTTCAATGTAAGTTATTCAAAAAAAAAAAAAAAAATTTCATGGAAAAAACTGCAGTAAATCATAATACGGTAGATAATGGGTTAAAACCAAATCTTTGGAAAACAATTTTGGTGCAGTATGCAGGGCTTGTGATCGTCTATGGCACGAAAATAATATGAAAAGACTACCTCTACAAGCAAAAGAACTTTTCTCTGCTGAATTTTCCAGATGTCGATTTTA